>VMOF01000379.1:42360205-42363252 GCA_011764245.1 Trialeurodes vaporariorum
AGCATAAAAAGAATGACGAAATTAAGATGGGAATCTCCCATTGGTGGTGCCCAACGCCGCCATTACGGTCGCGAATTTAAAAGCGTTTCATGAGTTAAGGTGTGGATTTTATAAGTTTTTTGCAATACCATCATTTTTTCAGGGTAGTATTTAAATCTGAATCGACTGTTAAATGCAACATGCATGTGTGCAACGGCCCCACTTCTTGCAACCCTAGAACTCCATTAAATATTAAGAGTAAAATTGACAATAGTCCTTGTTGGAATTTTTCGGAGCGTCAACGCCATACTTAAGCATAGTTTCAAATGTTGGGGGGGGGCGTGGGGGGTAATCGATTGTTCAGAAACCACCTCAGCGTTCAGTTGCATCGAATCATATGTGTTCAAAGCAAACGCTAAGTGGCAACATGTCTCAAAAGGGACACAATATTTGCCCGAGCGCGACGTTGCGTGGAGCGTGGAGGCGCAGGGTTTGCTGTACCATACCCACCGCCCTCGATGAGCAAATAAAAACACCGTTTACAGCCACTCAAACACGATCCGATTGATTTCACTCTCTCTTTCTCCCTTTCTCCTCTCTCTCGCTCTCTTCCTTCCTTTCCTTCCTTTCTCTAGAATCTCTGAATGAAGCTCACCTTTGGAAAAGGCAACAGGGGCAAAAAATATTTATATTGGCGGAGGCGGGGGGCATGGGTTTAGGGAATCTGATCTGGAGTGTTTCAATGAAAATACAGATGTTCCGTTTTCTTAACAGTTATACTTTCCCTCGCCCGTTTGTAATGCCGATATATTATTTAGAGGTTTTTATTTTTTTATCCTATTTCTCCAGACCGCTTTGTATACTCTAGGGCACGCTCCAATACACCCCCACCTCCATTTAATCATAGGAGAAGGGGGAGAAGATTGATGTAATGGGGCACTACCCCCTCCCTTGTTAGATCAGAAAATCTCGCAACAAAAGTTAGTTAACATCGGGCTTCTTTTCGTGATCTGCACTGTTAGAAATATTCACTCTGATGGTTACATATACTTAACCATGATTTCTCTCGGTAAGTACATAGTTTTCGGAGAAAGACATTTGCGGGGTGGAAAAATGGTTCGAAAGTTTAAAAAAAGTTAAAAAATAATTATACTCCACTGAGGAGGTGTACACACCATCCTTGATAGTATTTTCCGCTCTTTACTCCCAGCACATTCTATTTTTACTATCTACGCATGAGGGTAAAATGTACCCTCATTATGTTCGCTTCGATTTTCACTCCGGATTTTTTGACCTACATTAAACTGTGTGCACTAATTATAGTGTAGCCATTTTTTAATCAAATTATAAATAAGTACTTGTTACTGCTTGTGTGTCCATTGTTTAATCGATGTCGACAAATTGCGACTTGGCAACGTTGCAATTATCCATTTAAACCCATGTAATAGGTCGCATTTGAGGGTGCTCACTATAAACATCCATTAATGGGGCTGTTGCACACTTTTGCTGCAGGTAATCTAAGAGTCGATTCAGATGTAAAAACCGCAAAGAAAAAAAAAAAAAAAAAAACGATAGTAGCACTGAAAACTGACAAAATCAACTCCAAATTTCACAAAATGCTTTCAAATGCGAAATGCGCTATCGTAATGGCAACATTCGGCACTAATATAATGGGATGTTCCTGTGTATATCTTATTTCGTCACTCTTCCTTTGCTGACAAGGAAAATCGACATATAGAGTAACTGTAGTCACCAGAGTTGTAATTAACATCCAATGAACATTAGCGCGTGACATGACATCTGGTGACACCGCTGCCAAAAGAACTTCGTCTCTTACTTATGGCCTCTTGGAGTAACAGTATTATTATGGAAATCTCCTGCATTTTCAGTGGCGGCGGCGCGGCGCGTGCAATCTGGCAACGACGCATTCTCCACTTAAATCTATGTAAAACAATCGATCTTCATGAGGTGCAATGGGGTTGTTGTAGAGGTCGGAATTTTATGTTTTTGATTACAGATTCTGAAAACGTTCGCCGAGTAGAGCATTTTCGTTTTTTTGTTTTTTTCTACGACCAATAGAAGCCGAGATAATCGACTTTGAAGCATCGCCAATTATTGCATCATCTTATATTATATTTGTAAGAATAAAGCTAAGTTCCCGGAGAACCGTTGTACCGTTCGGGAGGGGCCTGGTACCGTTCGATCGGGATCGGCTCCAATGCTTCGGGAAAATTATAAGTTTTTCCTTACGGGCCCCGCGTCCCTTTTAAAATGCTAAAAAACTTTTCTCTCAAAAAGTTGTGCGAGTGCGAAAAGGATGCGAATCAGTTCGTTTTGCAAGGGTGAGAGAGAGAAGCGAGATTTTGTAGTCCTTTTTTAAATGCATACGTGCGGAAGAGCATACGATTTTGTACGCGTGTGAGCGAGAAACGTGATGCTCTGACAATTTTTTTTTTTCAATTCGATCGCACGATTTGACGTTACCATGGCGATGTTCATCATATGTTTACTTGCGGGAGGAACCGTTCGGGTAGACGCATTTTAATAGCGACTTAATGATATCGATGTATAGCTTCGACTTTTTATCCATGTATTTTCGTAGATATACTCAATAGGACAGTCACAGTGCTGCTAGCTGTGTCGAAAAATATACAGTCACTCAGACTTAATAAAAAATTTGTATCTTTTATGTTAAATATACGACAGCACTGTGCAGTCTTCGATTGATGATGGCTTGACGCGGTTGCTGTATCGCTTCGTGATGTATAGAGCTTCGATATTTATCATATGTTTCATACGCAAATTTACAGAATAGTACAATCAACGAGTGATGACTTGATGAGATCGGTGCATTGATTCGATACCTCGAATATAACCCTGCAAATTTGAGCTAGGTTTCGAGAATCTATAAAGAAACTAAATGATTAGGGACATTAGGGTTAATATTGATAAGTTGAGACGGTGGTTATATTTTCTTATTAATAATAAACCGTCAAATATTACTGAGTTAAGTAAATAATTGGCTTCCAGTTGTAAATGCGTTGTTTACTTTAAATGGCAAGTGATTC
>VMOF01000379.1:42363752-42404242 GCA_011764245.1 Trialeurodes vaporariorum
TGGGATAATCTGTAAAAGTCGATGTGGCAACATTTTAACATAATTTTAAACATCCCTTTGAGACGAGAACCACAAAAAAAATCATCTCTTTCTAGCCCCCCCCCACTTTTTTTGGTCACGGTCCGCCTATGATCGAACTATTGGGTGTTCGGAGAACATCCTCGAATTTGACCTTTAGCATGGGTTTAAATTGAGTACCTGTGGCTAAACGTGCAATCTGGCATAAATCGTCTTATTCTGTCTATTTTAACCCACGAAAAATAGATCGTAAAGTATCGTGTGTTGTCAACATCCTCGAAAGCTATACCTTTTGCGTGTGTTTAAATGAATAGAGTATGCACAGCCGCTGCCAAATTGTACGCTTCACCATACTGGTTAACGCTTAACAATCCTAACTTTTTCTCCCATTTGAACGTATGTGTATTCAAAAGAGGTCATTTCGGAAGTGTATGTTGTGCACCTAGATCGATAATCTTTGGAATTTTTCAACATTGTTTCTCATGTTACAATAAAGTGGAAATTAATGATAATGAATTTAAGCGTTTGACGTTTCATTGGAGAATGCTCACAAATCAAACGTATAAAGTTAAAAGCAAAAATTTGTTTTGATTTGAAGGAATGGAAATTAAAAATTCGCCAAATATTATGGTCTGGGTGTGCCTTCTTTTCTGAAACAAGCTCTACAAAGTCGTATGTGAGCTGATCATTTGTACTTTATCGTTACATAAACCGATCATTAAGACAATCTATGAGTGACGCTATTGGCCGGGAATTGTAAAACTTTGTCTAAGCTAGGGATGTTTCCATTTTATGGGTGAATGCTGGGTATTTTGGGTAAGATTGGGGCTATTACTTTATGTCTGACTATCGGTTTTAACGAGACATTTTACAGTGGAATCAATGGTCTCTGCCTTTGCAGCAAAAAGGTGAAACTGGGTAACAAAAATAACAAACGGAAAAAAACGGTAACTCGCAGTTCGAATTTTGTTTTATACATTCCAAAAACTCCTGAAAAATACGAGTTTTTTTTAAGATTGCGTCTACGATTATGGAGCTGTTGCAAACTTTTGCTACAGGCTTATTAATAGTTGATTATGGGGTAATACCCAGTAAAAATAACGATTAGCGCACTAAAAAATCACGAAATCCACTCCTAAACTCACAAAATGCTTTTAAACGCGAGACCGTAATGGCGGCCGGGGCCGCGGTTTTCATCGGGGCTCCCTATCTTCAATCAGCGCCATCTACACGAGGTGTTCTCGCAACACCATAAGAAGAAGAAGAAGCATACAATTGCCATAAGAAAACCGCGGCCTCGGCCGCCATTACGGTGTCGCATTTAAAAGCATTTTGTGAGTTTAGGAGTGGATTTCGTGATTTTTTAGTGTGCTAATCGTTATTTTTACAGGGTATTATCCCATAATCAACTATTAATAAGCCTGTAGCAAAAGTTTGCAACAGCTCCATTGTTCATCCCAAGTACGTTTTTGTAGACTGCACGATGGAAGATGCTTTCACTATAAAATAAACTATCAGAGTTTTTTTTTAGGTTGATGGGAGAGGGAGAGGCATGGGCGGATACAGGGAATTGTCTTTCTCTCTCTCTCCTCCCTTTTGAAAACGTGCGTTAGAAAAGGACAGAAGAGGGGGCCAAAGTCACGTGATGGCCCCCTCTGCTATCCTTTTCTAACACATAAGTTCGAATGGAAGGAGAGAGAGAAAGACAATTTGCGACCGATGATTGACTTATATGTTCAAACTTACAGGGTGGATAGTCCATAATCCCTTAAATAAAGGTATCTGAGACGGACTATCACCAGTCAGCTTTCATCCTTGGAGCACTTTTCAATCTATATGTTGCACTTTATGGCAACAAAGTTGCAATAAATGGCAACAAAGTTGCAATAAATAGGCAATTTTTTAACAACATATGAACATTTCTCCACCCTCAAGTTGCAACAAAGTTGCAACTTTTGACACATAGACACATAGGCATTGGTGGAAATTACACATAGCCAAAAAGTAAGGCGCCAGAAAAAAAAGCCAGCTCCGAAAAGTTTCTATTTGTTTGCCATTTCGTTACAACTTTTACGCCATATATTTGCAACTTTATGGTCAGATGACCATAAAGTTGCCTAAATGTGATGACTTTTTTGCGACAAATTGCAATCCATGCTACATGGGCACAGAAGAAAACTAAAATATTTTGACGATCTCTGATGGGGAAGTTTTGATCCCTATTTTTTGAGTATAATGACGAGCAAATAATATTATATGATTTTTATTCTCAGGGAACAAAGGATCTTTTACTGATGAACTAGAGGCAACCGTGCTTGATGATTATCCGAACTTTGCCGTCTTAAATTGCAACAAACCATCAGATTCGTCCACAAATGCCTCCGGTAGTCCGGTAGATTCGAAAGCAGAAAGAGAAAGCGGCATTGGCTCAGGGAACCTATCCGAAGATCAAAACGAGCCAACCACGAAAAAACTGAAACTTGAGGCTCATCCGAACTCTATATCCTTACCGGTATTTTCTTCGTTATGTTTTCCCTCCTCCAGCAAAAAAAGTTACAGTTCAATACATTTTTTCAAACTGATGCCGTCACTGTATCAAGTGTAATTGGATCCACTCATGGGCGCCCGCAGAAAAATTTCCAAGGAGGGGCAAAATTGTTGAACCTCAATGGAAGATTTATATAGGAGACCCCCCTCCCCCGGGAGGGAAAACTTTTGTTTTTTCATCCAAATGGTGTACAATTATCAAGCCATGGTAGGTGTATCAAATATAATGGTAATAATTTGACGTGCGTGTTTGATATAATGGATAATAAAGGGACAGCAGACAAAAATGATATCAAGGAAAATGTTCGATTCTACTATTCTTTGCAAAAAAATTTGCAAAATGAACAAATAATGAAGTTTGTTAACTAATAGGTATACTCTTTTGATTAACATTGCATTTTCTTTTTTCCTTTCATTATTTTTACCGTGAAATGTTGACTTTCTTGAATTTCGGGGGGGGGCGAGTGCCCCATCTTGCCCCCCGCTGCGAGCGCCCATGGATCCACATAAATAATTTTCTAAGCTTTGAAATTCTGCTGATGCGGGCTGATCTTTGAAATCATTGGATAAGATTGGTCGACTGGCTAAATGTAGAAATACCATTGGTACTTACAATTGGTCCTTTTTATCGAAAAGTATACCTCTGTAACAGAGCTACCGATTTGCGTAGATTTAATGACATTTTTAAATTCACCGATGATTCCACCGGTTGAGAAAATACTACACAATTCAATTAGTGTATGACCGTAATGCGCGAAAATCAGGGGCGTCATTTCGGGTTCGGCTTGGAGGGGGCAATAATGTGATGACCTTTTTTTTTTTTTTTTTTTTCTTTTTTTTTTCTCATCAATATTATTTTAGACACCCTACAGCCCTGCATATTTACGGCCCTAAATTCCAGCAAGACTCGTCAATGACCACCAAATTTTAGTTCAAAACTTTTTCTTCTAAAAAAAAAAAAAAAAAAAAAAAAAAAAAAAAAAAAAAAAGTCACCGCTTTTTCACTTTTGGCCGACCCTGGGGGGGGGGGGGGGGGGGGGGGGGAGTTGCCCCCTGCCCCCCCCCCCTAAATGACGCTACTGGCGAAAGTACTCTGATCTGTAATCTTTTCTCAATCGGTGGAAACGCCGTTAATTAATTAAAATATCCGCAAGTTTTCAAAGTTATCGACGATTCTATACAGGTTGAGAAAAGATAAAAGATAAGTATTTTTGTGCATACTACAATTACTACAGTCATACACTGAACTAAACTCTGGAATCCTTTCTCAACCGGTGGAATCTTCAGTGAATTTATCAAAATGCCATTAAATCTACGCAAATTGGCAGCTC
Organism: Trialeurodes vaporariorum; assembly: GCA_011764245.1. Classification (NCBI taxonomy): domain Eukaryota; kingdom Metazoa; phylum Arthropoda; class Insecta; order Hemiptera; family Aleyrodidae; genus Trialeurodes; species Trialeurodes vaporariorum. The sequence goes on from VMOF01000379.1 coordinate 42,367,649, forward strand.
TGCTCTATAACCATAAGTATTCTTCCGATACATTCGATAAGCTATCGGCTGCTTGAAACAATCCGATAGGTCATCGAATGAAGCGGAGAGATACTTGTTACAGAGCTCTATACTTTTCGATAAACACTTCAGAGGGACCAATAGCAGCAGTCCTTATAATTTATAAAGTCTACCAGCCTTATCCAATGATTTCAAAAATCAGTCTGCTGGCGGATTATAGCAATAACTACGAAAAATGAAGATGCGCAAACCGCACATCTTTATTAGTTCACTAGCAGGCTGCCCGGCTTCGCTCGGCTCCAACCGCATAGAGGTGGATCGGTCAACCTTATGCCACAGCCTTTTATTTTGTTGAAGAAGGTATCATTTTTTTTAACAATGACAATCAATACAATTTTCAGGGACCAAATAATGTTCGGTCCCGAGCGTAACTTGCGTAAGCTCTCTGATTGGTCAAAACCGCACGCAAGATGCACGCAATTCAATGCTCGGGACCGAACATTATGTGGTCCCTGAACGTTAAGAGTCGAATGTTTTCCGCAACTTTAAAGAAGAATCTGTTTAGTGAATCAACACCAACCAAGTTAGCGATCTATGATAACTTCCGAGACATTTAAACGCTTTTTTTGTAGGAATCGTAGTATATCTTAAGGCGTAGGCGTGAATATTTCATTGTGATTGGTCGTTAGGTTACAGTCTCCATAAGAGCTAATGTGACATTGGTTCATACCCCCGCGCGGGGAAGTCCCATCAGCCCATGCTATGACTGGCTCCATTTTTCCCCCCGTGCAAAGAGATAGCAGAGGCGTTCGCAACAGACATTTTAAGTTCTCTGTGGACACCGAGTAGGGTCATCCTGTCGAACGATGCGCGCGCGCATTAGAACTAAAAAGCAACACAACTGACTACCACACTCACAATCAGTCGCAAAAAAGTTTTTTCAGTCACGCTGCACAAAAACTGCATTTATTCTTCTGTGTCCCGCTTAGCGTCTCGCTGGGCAACAGCTCAAATTTTGCTGCATGTGATTTTAGTTGAAGGAGGGGTATGAGCGCACCCAGGATTTCAGTATGGGGGGCATGCTGTCATTTCATATGGAGGGTCTGGGGGGCACCCCGGTGAGGGGGGGTCCAGGAGTCCTCCTCCAGAAAATTTTGAAAATTTAGACTTCGAGAAAAATGAGATTTTCCGCGACTGTGCTAAAAAAATTACAGAAATATTTTAATCTCCAATCATGCTGATAGAAAGACGGAGTCTTCAGGAAATCTGGATATCAGAGAAAGATAGAGCGAAATTAACAATTGCGGATATTTCTGTCGGGAAAGATGTGTTCCTCCAAGGAAAACGATTTTATGAAAAATCATGACATTGATAAACTTTTTTAAACTCATTTCCTTTCCTTTATTTTTTTCTCTCTTCCTCTCTTCCTCTTTTTTTTCCTTGCCTTTCCTCATTTTGTTCTTGCTATAGGGGGAAAGGGGGGGGGCTCCGGCCCCTCTGGGTGTCCCCATGGGGAGGGGGGGGAAAAATGAGAGAGAGGGGTTCAAGCCGACAGGAGGAGAGAGAAAAAAGAGAAAAAGTTAAAGTGATAGAAAAATAGAAGAAGGTCATGGATTAAGAGGGGTTGAAGAGATATAAAGATGGAAAGGGGGGGGGGGGGGCAGAAAAGTTTTGCCAACGCGTGGGCGAAATTTAAAAACCGATGATCACGGAGGGTGGAAGAAGGGTTGAGGGGTGGGAGAGTTGAGGGTGGGGGGAGAGTTGAGGGTAGAGGGAGGGTTAAAGGGGAAAAAGAGAAGGGCCTATTCCAATTTGTAGTCTTAAATTTTGATTGTCCCAATTTAAAAATTTGCCCCCAAGTCAAATTTTTTGTTTATGCTAACCACGGACTTTTGGGGTTTTTTCTGGGTGAATGATCTCTAATTTTACCAAAAAATTGCACCCAAGTCAAATTTTTTGTTTATGCAACCACGGACTTTTGGGTTTTTTCTGGGCTAAATGTATCTCTAATGCTCTATTAAGCATCTGAATGCATCAGGGGGGATTAATCATGAAAACTTTGAAGGAGTCCATTGAGAGGACAACAATGAGATTCAGCATCTCTTTGGAATAGTTAGGAAAACTATATCAGAGAAGCGAACGACCCTCACCTCCGAAAAAATGAGCTCCTAAAACACATGAAAGAAGGGAGGGGCGTCAATTAATAGAGCCGCGTATCGAATTGCTTGGACTGAGTTGGACCATATCGGTTGTTAGTGTCAGTTGTATCCAAAGACATTACAGAGGAAACTAACCTCTCTGCTATCTCATATCATGGGAGAAAAAAGAAGCCGGTCAGCGGTCATGGCACGGGCTGATGGGCACGACACTTCCCCGGTTAGTTGCAAATCACGTATGTTGCACAGTATGGAATATACATTTTAATCGAAAATTGGGACCAATTTAAGGAGCGTCGGTTCTTGAAAAATCGAAGTTAACGATCGGTCGGTTATTGTTTACTTTAGCGTCCATAACCTCTTTGCCGTACTTTCTATCGTAATATCTCGCGGATACATTCACCGAAACTTTCGTTTACGTTCGTCGCAATTTTAACTTTGACATGAATGAATATCATATCTTAGTACTTTTTAAAAATTAAAGTAATTAGCAATCTTTTGAACCAGTTTTTTCGTCTCGGCTCCATAAGCCGCAATATTATTTAGGTTCATACCCCCGAGCGGGGGAAGCCCAGCCCCTGAAAGTAAGCGGCTTCAATTCTCGCCGCTAGGGGCCAGTCTTCTTCTACAGGGTGTGTACAAAAAAAAGGGGCCAGGCTGCATACGTCAGAAAAAATCAGGAAAAAAATTAGGGGGTGAAAAATTTGGGAACCGTGTACATTTTGTTTAATTTTTTGTATTTTAATTTTTTTTGTTTTATTTTATTTGGAAACTACTTGCTTTGTAGAGTATTTTAAATTCGTAGTTTTTTTTTTCTCGGACCTGTTTTGGAGGAGTTATGATTTTTTGAAAATTGGCCGTAAGCGTTTTTGAGGTTCGATATTTCGAAGACAAAAAACGATAATGACTTAAGGAATTTTGCGCTCTTCCCCAAAACTGCAATAAAAAAATATATTACAGCCCAATTTTTGGGGTTGGCGCCCCCGTTGCCCCCCCCCCCCCGGAAGACGCCGAATATAAAAACCCTCCTAAAAATGTCCCTCTTTAAATAAGCAAACACGTGGTTTAGCTTTTTTTAAAAAACGAAGACGTTCGCGAGTTGTTCGACTTTTACGCCTTAACGACATATTGTGTACGGCTGTTATGAACGTAGAGCCAGGTTTTCTCATCATAAGATACCCCTTTCTCACCCCTCCCGCTAGATCTTTCATGTATTTTGACCCCCTGATTTCAAATTCGGCCTTGGTTTTTACTCAAAACTCATACTTTTTCCAGAACATCGAATTTTTTGCTAAGAAGGCGTCATTTCGAATTTACGTAAAATATAGGATATTTTCATGAAAACTGATAGCATTTTTGAAATCAGCATCTTAAAATACATGAGATAGCGATGGTGAGGTGAAATGGTAGGCGTAGAATTATTCTAAAACACTAAAAATGAGTAAAAATTTAAAACTGATGGATGGTGAAAGTCGCGGACACATTATGTCGTTTTAGATGCTTACTTGAGTTATTCAGCCTGGATTCTCTTTTGTTCACCCTGTATAATGTCTTTGGTCGACTTTCGTTTGTGGCCCGCGATACAATATCCAACAAGACGAAGATTCGGAGCGTAGACAAATAGTGCCCGAAAATCAAATCGTCTCTCACATAGTCCACGTAGAAATACCAGAGGATCAGACAACACGGCGACGGTTGCCATTCTTCTCCCGGGAACCTCACCGAACAAACAATATTCATCGACACAGGAGGGATCCAACAACCCGGCAACACGGTTTCATCCGAGGCGAACTCGTCGTAGCGTTGCCACGGGCGACGATTGACGTTACCCCCAGACTCGAGCTCTCCACAGTCATTCCGGGGTCCTCACCGGGACCGTTTTGCGCCCCTCCCGACCGGAGGGTCCATCCTCCCGATAGAGACCCCCCCCTAAGTGTGGGCCTACCCGCCGCGCGATCACACGCGCAATCCCGGGCCCGCGGGCCCACCCTGCGGTCAGAAAATTGGAAAAACCGCAAACCGAAAAACGCCCCTCCCGGGTTCCCCAGGGCGATTCCTCGAAAACGAAAAAATGACCCACCCCTTTCAGATCCTCGGCGATCACGCGGGAAAAAGGGGGCGAGGTCCTAGGACGCTAGGCCTCGCCCCTGACCCTGTCCACAAAATTTTCGGTCCGAAGCCACTTTTCCCGGGCGCCCTTTCCCCCCCCGGGCGCCAGAACGGACCGAGAGACCACTCAGAAAACGCGGGACGACGGGGCGGATCGAAGGGACCAGTGCGGGAAACCCACAGGCCGAACGGGGCGGCGACCAGCGCGGAAAAAAAAGGTTTTCGGAAAACCGCCCCTCCCGAGAACGGGGGGGCCCCAAGAGGGTCGGTCTCGGGGGCAGAGGGAGCGCGACGGAGCGGCGGACACGTGGGTCGGGGCGAAGGACCGCGGAACCCAACGGATAGCGGGAACGGGCCGAAGAACGGGAGCGCCGGGGGACCGAACGACAACTTTATTATATAGATAAGTTATGACAATTTTTTAGTTACTTTAATTCAAGGTCGTAATGGGGCAGTTGCAAGGGTCTGAAATGTTGTGTTTTTTGTATAGAAAATAATGGTACTTGATAATCTGAGAACGATGGTGCCTTTGGTTTTTTCCTAAGTGTCTTGGTTTTCTACATACACACGTGCAAAGTTGCAAAAATTCGTGTGTGTAGTGACGTCATAACGCGGAATTCCCATCTAAAACAGTGTATTTAGGGCCTGAATCTTATCTCCGGAACAATGGGACTGAATTAGAATCCAAAGGCATCTTTCTTCTCAGCTCATCAAGTACTTTCATTTTTTTCATGAAAAACACAACATTTCAGACCCTTGCAACTGCCCCATTTCCCAATGAAAGGTCGCGGCGAATCGGGGCATTATTGACCCGGGGTCTGAGGGTTCGTTATAAGGCGTTGCGTTGGACTACGGACGTGGGTCGTGGAGTGGCGTGCAATTTGGCAACGTTGCAGTTCGTCCAGTAGCGTCATTTGGTGGGGGAAGGGGGGCAATTGCCCCATTGCCCCATTGATTTCGGCATACCTCGAAATTTCGACAAAAAAAAAAAAAAAAAAAAAAAAAAAAAAAAAAAAAAAAAAAAAAAAAAAAAAAGGTTGTTAAATTGAGCGATTATAGGTTAAGAAAGTTTTTAATTTCAGAAAAGAATGTGTAGCTTGTGGTTGCCAGTTTTTTGAATCTTTTAAATCTGAAAAGCCAAAAAAAAAAAAAAAAGTCATCAGATTTCTGCCCCCAGTTTTTTTAATTTTTATATCTGAGAAAAAAAAAAAAAAAACAAAAAAAGGTCATTTCAGATTTTTGCCCCCCCCCCCCTGGCAAAAGCTGAAATGACGCCACTGAGTTCGTCCATTTAAATCCATTAAAAATATCTGACTATTGAGTATTTGGTGAACACCTTTCCATTCGACCTTCTACATTGGTTTAAATGGACACAATACAATGTTGCCGAATTGCACACTACGCCACTGGTCGAGGATCCATAAATATGGTCCATCATTACCCCGCAACTGGCGGTCCGTGGGAGGGGGTTTTGGGGCTAAAGGTCCCCTCTTTTTTGCAAAAGGGCTCAAAAAAGGGGGAGGTGGTTGTATTTCATCAAGCCCCCCTCCAGAATTTCTGAGGAAGGACTCAACAAATAAAATAAAATGTTATCATATTAATTTTTCAAGCCCTTAGCTTCCTCCACTTTTGAGCCCACAGACCGCCAATACCCTCCCCCCCCCTTCTCAAAAATATCTAGCGATGCCAATAAAATTATTCTCAACGTTCTTCTCTTTCAGAGAGAATTTTTGACGACGACTGAGGAATTTCGAAGACTGGCCAAAGTTCGAGCGGCCGCAGCTCAGGCCGAATTGAAGCTTGAGTTGCAACAAAACCGACAGCGTCACATAGCCGAGCTCAGAGTTTTGGAACTGAAGGCAAAAGCTCAACAGGCAAAAATAGAGTACTACACCATTTTGAAAAGCCGACTCATGAATGAGCCTGGCGGAAGCAAGTGATCGATTTTAACTCTTCGTCAATTATTTTCTTGCATGATTTCTTGTATACTAATTATTTATATTTTATGTTACCTCACTTTATAAAATAAATTAGATAAATTTCTGATAATTTTTAAGCATTATACGTTTTGAGCCGGTCTGTGGAATCCAACTCTCATGTTAGCATAATGAAAAATAAATCAAAACAAACAAAAAATTACAAACAAACAAAAAAATAACCAAAATAAAGGAATAAATAGATGTAAAAAAGTGTAACATTTAAAAATTACAAATTAACACGCAGATCAATTATTGAAAGAAGGCAAATTTGGGAAAATGCTTTCTTATGCGAAAAGCACCGTCAAACTTAAAATTTAAGAAAGAAGTATAAGGATATATTGATAACAGGACGAGTATAAAAGCTATCAAAAACGAAAAATTCTGAAAAAAAAAAAAAAACAAAAAACAAAATACCTACATAAAAAGTGTAGAAAAGATAAATAATTGAGGAGTTCACGGAAAGAATACGATTGGTGCATCTCCATTCTCCATCTTGCTCTAATTTGCGCAAATTGTCTGCTATTCCTTACTGCAGATACTATTATTTTAATCAATTTTTTGTACTGGAAAAATTCCTCGGATTGTGAACAATTTTTTTAGTGAAAAATGGCCGATGTCGTGTCATGTCGTGCCCTCGTGAAACAGTTACGCAAATTATTTTTTTCCGTTGTTTTGTTCTTTGTTTGTTATTGTTTGTGGTTTTATTTTGGAGGGGGGGGAGGGTGGTCCGCCACTAAATTTTACCCAACTCAACCTCTGGGGAGGCACAAATAGTTTTCATGATTTGCTTTTTTTGTGGAAAGAAAAAGCCCCCCAGAATTCCAATATGATTGTGTCACCTCACCGTACATATTATTTGAGGCGTGAATTCATTCTGCTTAAAAGTCGGAAATATTATAGCCTAGATCTCGCTCCGCCACCATAAATCGACCGATTAATTAGCAATGCGCGATGGAAAATATCAGTACATAGTACAGGCCCTAGTTAAGGATTTAGTGCGCTCTAAGCTAATCCTTATGTCCCTCCCCCTCTTTCTACCCAAACCTATAATAAGATGAGTATTTATGGCACATTAACTTGAAACTTAAATATTTGCGATTACTATTTTGACAATATTTTCTCGAGAGAAAGGATATGAAGCGAGGGATAGGTAGAGGTAGGGGTGGCAAAAAACTCTCGGCAGGAATTTAATGGATTTCTATAAATGATGCGCCCTATAGGCTCCAGCTTACAAAGCCTTTTGGGAAATCTAGACCAGCCCAACTCAGCTGTTTAAAATAATCTTATAAGGTTAACGCAAGAAACAATTTTCCTTCTCTCTCTCTCGGTCTTTCTCCGCCCATTTAAACGCAAAAGTTGGAAAACGACAGAGGAAAAGGCGGACGTCACGTGTCTACCCCCGTAAGCTGTCCTTTACCAACACGCAAGTACAAATAGGCCAAGATAAAGAGGGGAAAATTCCTGGATTCACCACTATCGCTAGTGCCGTTGGGCAAAAAAAAGGCACGAGCGAGCGGGAATATTGAAACGTTAGAATACTTAGTCTTGGGTCTTTTTTTTTTTTTTACTAGAGGGCTCATGTCTTGTTTGATCGCAAATAGAAGACAAAATGATCATAGATAAACACCAGTGTCCGAAAAACGATACCCTTGACTCTGTCCAACATCAAACGAGACCAAACTCAACATCCGTAGAAAAACTGAACAAAAACCTGAATTCTACATCTGTTTCGCGGGAGGGATTAAGATAAATAAGAGTCGAGACCGGAGAGCGCAGGGACACATTCCCTTCGGAGCAGACTCCAAAAATCCCGGTTGCCAGATCTGGCTTCGACATCAGCGACCTGAAGAGATTTAAATCCGCTGGATCGCCGCCTTTGACCGCCATTTGCGGGAGCTAGAGTCAACTTTTCGAGAACATTCTGTACGTATCGTTCAAGATCAAATCTTAAGGAACATTTTGGTACCACTCCTAGCTTTCTACGACCAATCTTACGGGTTGAAAGTATAAGCAAGAAATCAGAGGCAGCAAACCTATATGGTTTCAGAGAGAGCGCGACAGTAGCACGATCTAGCGGATTTGAATCTCACTGCAGGTCGTTGAGGATGCACCTTCAGGTGGTTCCAGTCGAAGCTTGTCCAGATTTCAAACCTCTTAGTAGCACTCAAAAAGTCAACAGTTTTTGGCTAAAATTGACGAATTAATGCTAAAATCACAAATTTGTGGAACGTCAGTATACCTGCGAAGATATTTCAGGAAGATACCCCGACATTTTCTGGCTGAAACATTAAAAAATGAAACACTAAAACATAGTGTTCATATATATGAACACTTTATGTGATACAAAAATCCCCATAAGCCTCAATGAGTGCGAGTGAGGCAGATAGACATATTATCACTCGCACTCACTCTCACTCACTAAGCTTATGGCGCAATGAATTTCACATATTAAGGCTTCAATTCTAAACCAATTTTGCTTGTTTTTGGCTCAAAAAATCCATACCAAATGTTTTTTGCAGGTGCTGACGTTCCAGGATTTCGAGTTTTTTCTTCGTTTTCAATTTAAAATGCCAAAAACACGGTTTCAGGACATTTCGTCAACGACTTTTTGTCCGCGCGCATGTTTTGTCCAACTGTTTACGTCACTGCGTTTTTTCGGCAGCAACATGTTGGTTCACTTAGTAAATAATGTCCAAAGTTTATTGGTCCAAATAAAAACACCAACATACAGAGAAGTATTGCACAAAATTGGGAAATATAGTAATTTGGTATAATTTCTGATAAAACTCACACTCGTTGGGAGCCTTATGAGCGGCAGCTGCATGTTTTGCAAAAATTGTGACATTTTAAACAAATTTTGGCAACAGAAAATTAGGAAAAAAATAAAGAAAAAAAAAAAAGAATGACAATTCGCAAGGACAAGAATTACTCCACTCGAAAATGAAGTTACCAAAGCAGCACCTTCATCTACCTTCCATTTTCTTATTTTCAATGTTTCCATAAATTCTTTTCCTTGCAGTATGATTATTTTTCATGCATGTTCTTAACTGTTGTCAAAAATGTTAAATGCTCAGTAAAATCAAACATATGGACCAATATTAAACACATGGACCTATCTTTACTTACCTTCATACATGCGTGGACGTAAAACGCCTATACGAATTTGTATCCGGACAAAAAGTCGTTGACGAAATGTCCTATAACCAAAAACACGATTTTTTTTTTTTTTTTTTTTTTTTTTTTCCAAAAGCTACTAGAGACGTTAAACTAAAAATTTAAGTATAATAAATAAGACGATATTGATGCGCCATCCATCGGATTGTAATCATGGAGAAGTGTCGTCTGAAGTCACCTCAAGTTAGGGCAAAACACGGTGATTTTTCAGCCGTAGTTCTGGCAACCATGCATGCTTCACGCCCTTTGCTACGCCGACCGCGCAAAAGCTTCGGAATGGAAGAGAAAAGAGAAGAGGCATGACGACACTTGGCGTGCGTCAGCAGAGCCGCAGTGGGCCACGCGTCGACGGCCAAGCTATTATTCAGAATTATCTGGAGTAACGTGACTCGTCATTAGTCGCCGTTTGAGCTTCGGCGTTGACAGAAGGGGATAAGACTTCTGGGATTCAAAAGCGCGCGTGGGAAAGCTCTTGGTTGGCTGCCACCACGAGGATTTTCAAGTCGGGACAAAGCCACGCGCGTGCGGCGGCGGCGTGGTAAGGCTCTCCTTATGTATTCGCCCTTTCCGGGACAGGGATACAGGGAAAGGCAGAGGGACAAGGAGGGACACCCCCAACGCCAAACGGAGCGGTCCGTTGGTCCCTAGACCGAGTGTCGACAAGTATTGTGAAGCACTCGGCTAAAAATAAATAGGATCCATCGATTTTTCTCAACTGCGCACAGTGATTCATGATCAGACTAATCATTGGCAGATCCAGCCCTTACAAACGGGGTGGGGGGGGGGGCGAACTTGGGATTTTTGCCCCTCGGAGGCCCGCTTTTCCTTTTTTCTCTCTCTCTGTTTCCCCCTTCCTCCCACCTATTTTCCCTCTTTTTTGGCCGAACGGGGGGGGGGGGTGATCGCCTTCTTCGCCCCCCCCCGTATCCGCCAATGAGACCAATTTGTAAGTACCTATCGGGTCTTGCTTTTTTCATCGTAAAGGTCGTTTCAAAAGAGTAGGCGCACCTAGACCGATAATCTTCGGAATTTTTCAACGTCATTTCTCAAATTATTACATGATGGACGATGGATTTGAATTTGAGCGTTATTGACTTTTTATTGAGGATTGCTTTAAAACCAAAAGATCAAGGTCGCACACGTAAGTTTTCTTTTGATTTGAAGGAATGAAAATTGAAAATCAGCCAAAGATTATCGGTGTAGGTGGGCCGGTGGTGTCTCCAGGAGGGGGTCCAGGGCGTCTGGACCCTCAATAACACCACCCCCTTGACAAGTTGACAGTGACACCCAGTTTTGCTCTGAAAAATGTAATTTTTTGCTGTTTAAGTGGAATTTTATCGAATTTTGGCCTTTCCCCTTTCCCCCTTGACAATATTCGGACCCCCCCCCCCACGACAACTGCACTGGTGTGCTACGTGGTTAGAGGTACGCCTACAGTTCTGAAGGAAACTCTATCCAAGCCAGGGTTTGAAACTCACCGGCGACTTTCCACCAAATGCGCCAAAAAAATCGCCATTGCATGACGGCATAGAGCCATCGCAGAGACAAAGAGAGACCCAGCGCAAAACTTGCGTCAGGCGTTCAATTTTGGTCGGGACTCACTAAAACAACAGCCAAAGACGCGTACTGGTGAGTGATGGACATAGGTTAGGTTTTCTCTGTGGTTTAAATTGTCGTAGGCATACGTGGAAAAAATTGAAGTTACTGAAAAGGCAATTTAGTTCTGTAAAATCAGTGAAAGGAAGCAAATGCTAATTTTAATAGTTATATATTTTTGGTAAAACTTACTTAACTTATATCTAATTTTGCTTAAGTTTGATTAATTTTCCAATTTGTAAATTTTACAATCCAAAACATTGTGGCCTTTGCAATTTTCACGGCTGTTATGCCGAGACAGGAATACCAACCAATGCAAAAGTCACAATGTTTAGATTGTAAAATTTCGTTTTTTCATTTCATTTATTTGTCATAATTTAACATTCCTAAATTAAACATGGACAGAAAGAAAGTCAAAGCATGAAACGAAAATAGAATGCGGCTAGAGATTATTGCGAGACAGTAAGAAAACAAAATACAAACCATAATTTGAATTCATTGTTTTAAAAAATAATCATTTACGGACTGATAACATTTACTTATAAGAATAATATTTTTACATCTTTTTTTGAACCTCAGTAACGATTAGGGGGGGGGGTGAATGCGAAGATGATTTAGGAGGATGTTAGGGGGATTTCAGTCGTGATATAAAAGGTTAAAACTATTTAGCAAAGTTACCTTCGAAGGTAACTTTACTAAATCGTTTAATTCGATATTCATTTCTTAATTAATCCAAATTATAAAATTATTAAAACTTATGAAAAAATTTACAGTCCAAAACGTAAAATTTGCTGTACGGCAAATTTTCCCAAAAATGACTGGTAAAATTACGATTTGCTTTCACTTTACTGATTTAACAAATCTATTTCTTGTTTCCGTGGAGAGTGGCTACAGATTTATTTCCCACTGAGCGACAGCGAAAACAGGAAAATACCGCTAACAATAAGCCAGAAAAACATAACTTCAGAGAGTCGCGCGGCGCGGCGCTCCGAGCCTGTAACGGCGGAGCAATGGGGTGGGGGAGGGGGGGGTGCGGCAATTGACGGACTCGCGAGAACCGTTAAAAAATCGATTTTTCCTCGCATTGTCAGCGAAGGATCAACAAAGGATATTCTGCAGGGATGAAGAGTGCGGAGACACGAGGACGCGAGGAAGAGGACGCCCCAACCGCCTCCATCGGAATCCCTCCCCCTCTCGCCTTTTATGTCCAACAACGCTCCGCTCGCTGCCTCGGGAACGCGTCGTGTATAAACAGAGCGTCGAAGTCGCGCAGGGATGAAAATGCGTGCGTGCCAATGGCATGATCAGGAATTCGTCCGTCTCTCTCACCGTCTACTTGAATGTACAAGTGGGATAAGGATATTAGGCGAAAGGGGAGATTCGTCCCTTCGTCCGTCCTTCTCTAACTCGCGTGATTTAATGCAAAATGCGAGAGAGAGAGAGAGAGAGAGAGAGAGAGAGAGAGAGAGAGAGAGAGAGAGAGAGAGAGAGTGAGAGAGAACAGAGTGAGCCCATGGGTACGCCATATAAAAATGCGTATACGCTGAGTTCACTTGCTGAACCGCGCGAGCTCGTGGCCCAAGCCCTCTTCTAGCCAACGCAACGCTCGGTCTCAATTACGCACCAATAAATCTGAGCTTTTCTCTGTAGGCCTCTCTCTCTCTCTCTCTCTCTCTCTCTCTCTCTCTCTCTCTCTCTCTCTCCCCCCTCTCTGCCTTACTGCCTGCCTGTCTCTTTCCCTCTTTCTCTCACTAGCTCTCTCTCTTTTACTCGCTGCTACCCATACGATCTTCTTACTCTCTCGCTCTCGCATTCTTATTTCCACCCCCTCTGTTTAAATGTATCCATCTCTGTCTAACTTACTTATTGCGCATTATGTATCCGAGCCGCGCTCACCATAATACAAATAAATTTAATTATATCTCATTCGGGTTGCGCCATCGGCCCCTGCCGGGCAAGTTTAAAGGTCGCGCAGATTACATGAAGGAGGATCTCATTCTATTTTAAATCTTTTGGGAGTTTTATGGAGTCTCTCTTTTTTTTTTACTATTATTGTTACTGGTGACTGACTGATTATTATTATTATTAATTCGGTGCGTTGCGTCGGTGTTCGAGTAAGCGCACGCATCACAGCATGCCACGCAAGATTTGCCTATCAAATTACTTATTCAATGAATTAGTTTTCGTGTAAATATGTTTGTGATTTCGATGGGTGTCGTTGTGAATATAATGATAAAAGTTTTATTATTCGATGGTATTTCTGATGGTTAGAAACAGGGAGAGCGAGTAATGGGGTTCGCCTCTCCATACGATGGTAAAGCGTGCAATTTGGCAACGTTTCTTATTATCAGAAGATCAAGGGCTACAGCAGGGGGTGGGATGAGGGGGGCGTTAAACGGAGCAGTTTCACCCTAGAGAGATGAAAAATTTCGATTTTTGCGCCAATTTTCCTTAAAATAAGCTGAGAAACAGACAATACTTTGGAAGAAACGAGCTTTCGCCCCTAGCTCTCCCCCTGGAATTTTGTTTTGAGGTTTTGCTTCCCTGCCCATTGGAAAATCTTCTGCCGGTGCATGGGCGCGCGCCAGTGCTTGTTATTCGTTTAAATCCAGAAGCGGTCTACTTTGGGGGTGTGCAAAGTAAGCGCACGTTACCGTCCTTGCTATTTTTCTTTTCTTTTCTTTTCTTAGGTTTATTGGAGATTGTGTTTTGTGCATACATGGGATATTCACATTTATTAATGGAATAGGTATATACAATGTGGCGGCCTAACAAGGTCGCACATATTGTCTCACACCTGATTGGGCGCACTAATTAGCCCGAAACAATATAAATACACCGTGATCTCAACCAGCTGATCACTCCGCTCCTGCACACGGACGACCACGGAGCAACCAGCCGGCCGGCTGTCAACCAACGAACTAGAATGACTAGAATGGCCGACATGGAGTTTCGTTGAAGCCTCCGACCTAACCTCACTTTCCGGGCTAGAAGGGCAAAACATTGGATTCTTCATAAGACCCTGTGCTAGAAGGGCGAAAGTTTTCGGTTGTTTTTAGCTCGTAAAAATCGAATTTTTGAAGGCTGGTCAACTTTTTGTGAAGTAGGAAGGTCGGTTACAGTAAAAATGCAGGAAAACATCGGTTTTTTCTAATTTTTTCTAGTTTTAATGAAGTGTGGAGTTACTGCTTGAAAATGATGAGACCGAGTTCGAATAGAGTAACTGCATAGTTTATTGAGAACAATGTCTTATATACATTCATAAATGGCCACACCTTGATATTACTCAAGATGTGTGTTTATCTTCAGAATCGCTGCATTCGCGTGCGATGCTTGGAAAGAGATGTTTGAAGATAAACAGACAAGTTGCGCAATATCAAAGCACAGCTTGACGCATTCCACTACACCCCCACCGTTTAAGAAAAAGGTGCAGTAGAGCGAACCTTTTTTACATAAAAACAAAATGGTAAAATACAAAACAAAAGAATGAATCAAAGAATAAACATAAGAAAAATCAAACAAGAAGTGAGGAGAGAAGAAAAAAAAAACAATTTACGATTATAATGACACTAAAAATTGGCGATTGGAGAACGGAATGGGAGAAGACGATTATTATGTACAGTTAATGTTTTGTTCTTAAAACGAATAATAGTATTTACACCATCTGTTTTGAGGACCTCGTGTGGTCCTGAGTAGACAGGGTCTAATTTGTGGCGATTTTCAACTCTAAGTTTTACGAAAGAACCCTCTGTAAACAAATGAGGTTTTAGGTTTTTATTGTGAGTTTCATTTTGATGTTCTTTAAGCTTATTTAAAGAAGCCTGTACTGTTTTGTGGGAATTTTGTAAACGGAATTTTAAATCTTTTGCAAAATTTTCGTGGTCTGAATAAGAAAAGTTGGAGATGAAAAACAAATTTGGAATGTTGGGTAATTTCCCGAATACCAACTCATATGGTGTATATTTAGTTGACACGTGAGGAGTAGAATTGTAAGAAAACGTGTAAAATGATAACCATTTATCCCACGTGCTATGTTGTGCATCTATATGCGCCCGCAAAAACTCGTTAAAAACTCGGTGAGAACGTTCTAAAGCACCAATCGTTTCGTGGTGAGCCGGGGTAGACGACTTATGAGTGATATTTAGATAATTACATATTTCCCTCATGACGTCGTTCATGTATTCTGTTCCTAAATCTGTTCTAATTGTTGCAGCAATGCCATAACGACAGAAAAATTGCTCAACAATTGCTCTAGCTACGGTTTGGGCAGATTTATCAGATACAGGAACACAATCAATGAATTTAGTCAAAGCACATTGAGATGTGACGACATATCGACTCCCTGCCTCTGTTAAAGGAAGAGGGCCAACCGTGTCAATCTCAATTACTTCAATAATTGACATTTTTTACACAGTTTAATAAAATTAGAGATTGTTTTGACCATTTTTGGCCATTCATAATGCTGTCTAATTTTAGCCAACGTTTTATTGATGCCAAAGTGACCCACTATTTCATTATGAAATTTTTTCACAATTTCGTTTTGCTCTGTTGCGTCACTCACGGTGCGAGCCGGAGTGTAAATAATGATTTGCAAATCTATCTGTAACTGATTCACCTTATCCTTGAATTCGGACAAACTAAGGTAATCAAAAAGTCTATCTTCCGTAGACAAACGCAACTTCAGATTCTCAAACTGCCGACTCAGCGCCTCCAATGCCGGTCCTAAGCTCGGCATTGCATCGCCACTGACTCGTAGAGTAAGAATGTAATCGGAGCCTTCTAGGTCAATTTTAAATTCATCCGTCTCTCTGCAACTGTCTTTGTTTTTTACTACGTTAAAACGCAACGTTTTCAAATAACGCACATCGGTCAGTGAGGTTGCATTCCACGCTTTGAGTTGATCAGGCTCAGCGTTGTCACAACTCACTTTCCGAGATGCATTGTTGGAATTGTTGTCACGGTAACTATTTTTTGTCTGAGAACGCGTTACAACGGCAACATCTACCTCCCTAGGTATTAATGTTTTTAATTGATCGGAGTCGATCACGATCCTAGATAACGCGTCTGCGTTGACATTTGCTTTTCCTGGTTTAAATCGTACCTCAAAATCGTATTCTTCAAGATCAAGACGAACTCTTGTCATTTTTGAAGAGGGATCCCTTTGAGTGAATAGGCTGACAAAGGTCGATGATCGGTGATGACAATAAATTTTCTACCGAACAAAATTGGTCTGAAATATTTAATGGCCCAATGAATAGCAAGTAGCTCTTTTTCTATGATTGGTTTTTTAAGTTCATGTCGATTTAAACTACGACTTGCGTACGCTACAGGCCGTTCGCTGCCAATCTCGCCCTGCGATAAGACAGCGCCCAGTGCATAATTAGAACTGTCCGTAGATAAAATAAACGGTTGAGAGTAATCAGGATACTTTAACACTGGGGGAGTCTTTAAAACATTTCCTCAAATCATCGAACGCCCTCTGCCTTTCGTCTGTCCACTCAAATTGAACCTTCTTTCTTAAAAGCTGATTTAAAGGATACGCTTTTTCGGCAAAAGTGGTATAAATTTTCGATAGTAGTTCGCAAAAGCTACGAACCTCTGAACTTCCTTAGCATTTTTCGGAACCGGATAGTTTTCAATAACATGAAATTTTCGATTATCAGGAAAAACTCCTTTGTCTGTAATTCTATGGCCTAAATAAAACAACTCTTTTTTAAGAAAATTACATTTCCCTGGGTTTAATTTCAAATTATACTGACGTAACCTTTCAAATACGCGCCTTAGATTTTTCAAATGATGCCTTACGGAGCACGCATGAATAATTAAATCGTCAATATACCAGAAACAAATATCTTCTAATCCAGATAACGCTATCGACATCATTCTAGAGAACGAGTTGGGTGCAATTTTAATTCCAAATGGTAATCGTTTAAACTGGAAATGACCAAACTCAGATACTGAAAAAGCAGTGCAAGGCCGAGAAGCCTTTTCTAAGCTAATTTGATAAAAAGCACTTGAGATATCCAAAGTTGAAAAAACTCTCGCTCGACCCAGCTGATCGAGAATAGAATCGATTCTAGGAAGCGGAAATTTGTCCGCGCAAACACGTTCGTTCAAAGAGCGAAAATCTATAACTAATCGAGTTGTTTTTTCACCATTATCGCCTTTTTTCGGCACTAAAAGTATTGGACTATTATACGGGCTTACTGATGGCTCAATAACGTCATCTTTGATTAGCTTTTCTACATGTCTACGAATTTCCGGCTTTTGCGACTCCGGAAGTCGGTAATTTTTCTTATAAACCGGATTCTTATCATCTAAAATAACACGTTGTTTATAAAAATTATTTACAGTTAATTTATCGTTTGGTAGATGAAAAATATCGTGAAATTCTGTACAGAGTGCAGCAATCGATTCCGCATCATTTTTTGGAACAGCTGACATATTCGATTTAACCAGGGCATCTACACGCTGCTCGCGCTCTGCTGACACCGTGTCAGTAAAATGCTGAGCCTCGCAAAAATTACTCAGAGGCTCATAGCGAAGCGGAAAGTTTTGCAATGAAATTTGCTGATCCGTTTTGTTTAAAATTTTTACGTGCTTCACACCAGAAGCTGGAACAATACTATCAGCTAAAAATACACCCGGTGCTATCTCGCCCGAATGAATCACGCTATCTTCAGCTAAAACAAGATTTACAGCCTGAATCACTTCTGTGTGCGCGGGAAGTGTAACCCCTTCATTTTCCGCGACACTTATAAATTTAAACATAGGAACTTCAACTTTATGCTGATTATATATAAACGATATAATCCATGACCCGTAGTCCAAATTACAATTATATTTATCAAGAAAATCACGGCCAATTATGCCGTCGGTTTTAACGGGAAATTCTTCATCTACCAAAAAAAAATTATGAGTAAGACCTACGCTAGAATTAAATTTCAACTTAGCATCTATTTCACCTAAAGTACTACGCATTCCGTCTCCAATGCCTGACAAATTAATAACTTTATTATTGAAATATTTTTGCGCGCGTTCAACAACATTAATTTTACACAAGCTTATATCGGAACCGGTATCGACCAAAAAAGTAAGAGGTTTTTGAGACAAATTTGTATAGATTTTCAAAAAGTTTGACTTACAGTTTAACTGTAGATTGTAGCACTTTGCTCCTCGACGGCCGCCACCGACACCTGCGCTTCCTGCTTTGCCTTCGCTGACGGCCCTTTGTCGTTTCCCGATCGAGATCTGCTTTGGTGATGACCGCGATGAAAATTCCGACCACCACGTTGCCGCGTCGAACCATCAGAAGTTTTTGATCCCCTGTTGTTCTGCTTTCGGCCGCGACCTCGTCCAGTGTAGCCGCCACGCCGCACAAAGTTCACTTGAGCCTGTTGACCTTCCGTGGGTAGACTGGATTCTGCCTCCAACGCTAAACTAACACCCTGGGTGAAAGTTTTAACCTGGCCCGCTAACAGCACCTTCTTTACGTGTGCGTTCGAGCCCATCTTCAATACGTTTAAAGCCAACGTATCGTTGAGTGAGCGAATGATCTCACGATTGTCTTCGCCCTTTTCCGCCACTTGAAGATCCGTCATGCGCTGCACCAGCTCCTCAATGTCAGCCGCAAAAGTTGACACGTCCTTGGCCCGCTGCTGCAACGCTGAAAGGGAGTTTTGCAGACTGCCGATAGTTGCCCTCGGCTTGAAACGTTCCTTCAGGAGCTTCTCTAAGGCCTCGAATGATTTCGGAGCCTCGACCCAAAGCCGTCTTTGCCTTGCCCTTGAGCTTCACCTTGAGCAAGTATTCCAAGAACTTGGGCCTGTCCGCCAGTTTGATGGAGTCGTGGTACCACCTGCTACAGTCCAGAAAATCGTTGAGTTCCGTGGATGTCCCGTTGAATTCTGTCACAACTTGACCCGCCGTCCGCAGGTCAAAATCTGACAGGGATGTCGTCATCTCTGAGCCGGATTGGTCCTTTGTGTCCTCAGTGATGATGTCAACCAGAAATTGAAAACCCCTCTTGGAAAGTGCCTCGAGATCTTCCGTGCGCTCCTCCTCGGGAACTGCTGTCCACAGTTCCTGTAGCCTCACGAGACGAGCAGGAGCCTCCTTTACACGACGATCCTTTCCAGCTTTCAAAGTATTGGTGATGAATTGACGGAACTCGTCGGACATCGGCAACCGACTCACTAACGCTGACCAACGACACCCTTCAGCTCTCGCAACTCCACCTCTAACGCCTCAAACCGCTGATTCTGCTTCTTCCTGAAATGCGCCCATCTACACGCCAGGAGTGCCCCAAGGATAACCAAAACGAGAAAGCCCATCAAAGCCAACAGAGAGTACTGCACTTGGTCGTGCGTGTCCAAATTCACGTTGGCCTGTCCAGAAACGACGACGGTCTCCCGGCTGCTTTCTTTGGATGACTCCTTGTTGCTGCTGAACCAGTTGCCCATAAGTGCCGGTGAGGTAAGAACGAAGACGGTAGAGAGGTGAGGTGGGTGACGAAAAACTGCCGAGGAAGTCGATCAGGAATCAGTGAGAGGTCCGAGTGTCACGGTCGCCATGTGGAGTTACTGCTTGAAAATGATGAGACCGAGTTCGAATAGAGTAACTGCATAGTTTATTGAGAACAATGTCTTATATACATTCATAAATGGCCACACCTTGATATTACTCAAGATGTGTGTTTATCTTCAGAATCGCTGCATTCGCGTGCGATGCTTGGAAAGAGATGTTTGAAGATAAACAGACAAGTTGCGCAATATCAAAGCACAGCTTGACGCATTCCACTACAGAAGTTTACAAGTGAGTGTTGTCACCCCAGCCGGTACTGGCATTGGCATCTAAACAGTGTCTCAATTGCGTGATTTCTGATCTTTCTGCGAGCTTTTCTTGTTAGAAATGATCCTTCCTTCATTCCCCAGTGTTATTAAAGCCATTGTTTGATATTTGAGAGTGCTAAATGCTTTAAAAGTTTCATCGCGTTCTACTGAAGTCTTACCTGACTGGTGCAGGCACTGACTGGATTCTAAGCTGTGACTGGGATATTCAACCAGTTCTGTGTCAGAATTTCTAGCATGATTATAGTGAGAGATATTTAAAGCCACTCTTCTGTGTAGTTTGAATCATCTCAAAGCCTTAATGCCCTTGATTGACATCGGAACTCGGAAGATAGGTTGCGGAATTGGTCTCTCCGTCTCTTGTGCGCACAGTTACTTCCAGGCAGTAAACAAAACCAACTTATCTCTTTTAGTTAAGTGTACCAACTGATGTAAGTTAAAATTTTTGAGTCTGATTTACTGTAAGTGGTAATCTTTATGCCAAGATTATCATTTGCGCAACTCAGTCCGAAGTTAATTCATCGATGGAACTCAGATCAGCGGCAACTTTTTTTGGATTACTTTTACCAATCTTTTACTGCAGGTATGCTCTTTGAAGTGAAATTTTATTTCTTTTTCTGTTTTTCACAGAACCACTACTGTAATTGTACGAATCATTGTATGATACGGAAATTTGTTCATTCATGAAAACTGATGGAATGAGCTACTGGTGCGGGTATTCTTGAATGGTCTATGGTCTAATGTTTTCTGACTGGGCCTGTGCAGCTACCGGTGCTTATAATAGTGACCAACTCTGCGGACAAACTATTAAAACTGATTAGTTTGTTCATTCCGATTCAATGGAACTCTTGAACTGTTATGGCTACCCGCAGTGAAGAAAATGTTGAGTTCCATCATCTTTTTGTGAAGAAAATTAGCGGAAGGAGCACACTGCATCACATGCAGTGTTTTTGTTTGAGGCTTGATTACTTGTTGCTTTAGGAGAAGGAACCCTTTCCTATCTTTGCTTAAGAACATAGCATGGATTTCTTGAGGTCCAAAGATTCTACCCTCAATAAAAATATATAGTGAGCGTAGGTAGAGCTCGTTTCACAAAAGAAGGCAGACGACAAATCATGCGGCTTGCTGCGCAAAGATGTGTTCGCATTCCTGCACATGCTCAAAAACGCAAAATCGCTTCTGCGCAGTAAACAAACCAATCTGTTATCGGCCAACTTTCGTGAAACAACCTCTACAGAGGTAACAATATTTCAAAATTTTAGAAGGAAAAACGTACGTACACATCAAGTTATTGGGCAAGACCTGGTAACCTAACTTCTGTGCAGTACAAAATGGTGTCGGTTTGGTGGCCCTGAAAATGAAAAAATTCAGCTAAGAAGCTGAATTCCATGGTACCAAGTGTTCATAACACTTTGAGTAAATTCATACTAAATGTGTAGGATTCCGATCGGTTCTTAATCATCTATATATTATTGTTTCAATCATCAACAGCTCTCAGAGACCGATCAGCACCAGATAACTACAGTTAACCTGAGTCCATTATGAAATGATGATTTGTGACCACCCCTTCCGGTTCAAATTGATACCTTTTTCCGTAAACATAGCGCACAAAGGGAACGAAAGGTAGAGAAAGTAGATTGGAGCAAGGAAATAAGAAGTGCTAAGAATACAGAAGAAAAAAAAATTTCACTTCAAAGAGCATACCTGCAGTGAAAGATTGGTAAAAGTAATCCAAAAAAAGTTGCCGCTGATCTGAGTTCCATCGATGAATTAACTTCGGACTGAGTTGCGCAAATGATAATCTTGGCATAAAGATTACCACTTACAGTAAATCAGACTCAAAATTTGAACTTACATCAGTTGGTACACTTAACTAAAAGAGATAAGTTGGTTTTGTTTACTGCCTGGAAGTAACTGTGCGCACAAGAGACGGAGAGACCAATTCCGCAACCTATCTTCCGAGTTCCGATGTCAATCAAGGGCATTAAGGCTTTGAGATGATTCAAACTACACAGAAGAGTGGCTTTAAATATCTCTCACTATAATCATGCTAGATATTCTGACACAGAACTGGTTGAATATCCCAGTCACAGCTTAGAATCCAGTCAGTGCCTGCACCAGTCAGGTAAGACTTCAGTAGAACGCGATGAAACTTTTAAAGCATTTAGCACTCTCAAATATCAAACAATGGCTTTAATAACACTGGGGAATGAAGGAAGGATCATTTCTAACAAGAAAAGCTCGCAGAAAGATCAGAAATCACGCAATTGAGACACTGTTTAGATGCCAATGCCAGTACCGGCTGGGGTGACAACACTCACTTGTAAACTTCATTAAAACTAGAAAAAATTAGAAAAAACCGATGTTTTCCTGCATTTTTACTGTAACCGACCTTCCTACTTCACAAAAAGTTGACCAGCCTTCAAAAATTCGATTTTTACGAGCTAAAAACAACCGAAAACTTTCGCCCTTCTAGCACAGGGTCTTATGAAGAATCCAATGTTTTGCCCTTCTAGCCCGGAAAGTGAGGTTAGGTCGGAGGCTTCAAGCTTCCCCGTGTAAAAGCGCTGTGTCGGCCATTCTAGTCATTCTAGTTCGTTGCTGTCAACACGTAAAACGGCCCTTCTCAGGGCCACCAACCAATGTAGCATTCCCTACATTTGGTGACCTCGATTGAACAATAAACGCAACCTTCCAAATCTCAGCGCGGACGAAAAGACGGAACTCGAATCTCGCAATTTCTCGCAACGTCTGATGTTTGTTTTCTCACGGCTCAACAGTCATGGTAACATCGTCAACTCTCCTCACCTACGATCACTGATCTATCAATCATTCGCTGCGCACACTCGCTCCAGCAACTACAGCAGTACCCCGGTTTTTGGGCTTTTCACCGGCACGAGTACCTAGTTCGCTGTCCGAGCCTTATCGTCACACGCTTGACACTTGCCCGGATGATTGACGAACACAATTCAATTACTCATTTCATCTCATTTTCGGCAACTTGCCTCATTCACAGCATCACGCATCTTTCGTATCATACCGTTGCACTGCTCAACGACGTAACGCCTGCGACTTAGGCAACACGCACGCACCAACTCATCGCTCATATCTCCCTCTCATACTCCACATTTCACTCGTTTCCGGTCATTTTTCCATTTTTTCAGCCATGCGCGACTCCGTCTCTGCGAAGGGGGGCTTATGTGGCGGCCTAACAAGATCGCACATATTGTCTCACACCTGATTGGGCGCACTAATTAGCCCGAAACAATATAAATACACCGTGATCTCAACCAGCTGATCACTTCGCTCCAGCACACGGACGACCACGGAGCAACCAGCCGGCCGGCTGTCAACACGTAAAACGGCCCTTCTCAGGGCCACCAACCAATGTAGCATTCCCTACATACAACAATGAAATAAAATGGATTTTTTGCATTAGATTTTTGGTTTGATGTTTGGTCTTAATTTCCCGCTATAGCAGGGAAAACTATTTCAAGCTGCGCCAGCTGCATCGCATTGCATTGCATTTTTTCGATTTGATAATAGACGCGTTTAAAGCGAAATCAACGGTTAGCCGTCAATCACAAAAAAGTACTAATCGGTATCAATCGGTTGTGACAAAACTCGCGTAGCGTTCCAAACTATCTCACTCACTCTCCCGTGACCCCCATGTACACCCATCTCTTTCTAGTTTCGAAATTCGTATTCAGGGCCTTGTTTTACGACATATTCTTATCAAAATCGCATTGAAAATGTCTCGTGGAATTTTTTTCTGCCAAAATTTCACAAAATACGTCTCCGCACATTACAATTTTGAAATGAGACTGAGATAGCGGTACATAGAGGTTACTTATTGAGAGCGAGAGAGACAGTATATGTCTTTATTTAGACTTTAGAACGCCCATCACCAGTTGACGACATCACCAAGTTATTACTAAAACTGTCTACTTATAAAGACTACATACTGCGGTATCGGACAAAACCTGACAACATCCAGACCTCACCGATTCCTTCACCCGTTTATTTGGAACACTTTGATGCTTTTATCCGCAATCTAATCTTACCGCGTTGTACTTACGTCCATTAGTTTCCCGAAGCGTAATTATAACGTCACAAAACTGACATCCCTTCCTCTTTTAAAAAAAATGACAGTACCATAAACATACATATATCGATTGAAATTTCGTAAGTATTCCTGGAACTATAGACGACAACGAAAACTGGTGTAAAGTGAATGGTGTGCAAGGCGAGAAAAAAAGAAAAAAAAGAGAGAATCAAACACGGTTCAATTTTGATCAACTGCGACACTCCTCCACAGTCGAAGTGTGAAAAGGAGGGGGGGGCGGGGTTTGTCACGAGTGGTTGCGACTTTTACTGCGGTGAGCAAGTCCTGCAAAAAGAACACAAGTGGGGGGAAAAAAGCTAGAATTCTGTGGGGGGGGGGGCGCAAAGAAAATTGCGGTTGTATGAATGGGCACCGAGGGGAAGGGGGGGAGGAGTTAGGATGAGAAGGGAGGTTCGAAGACCAAGACCAAGGTGATGAGATTACCGCCTGTTTGGCACAATGCAGACGGTCCGCGTGTCGCGTCGCTTTGGACTACAGAGTTTCACTCGACAGCCTTTTTTTTCCCCAATCCAAATCCTTTTTCCGAATTGAAGCTTTCGGTTATTAGTTCCTCCTCTCCCTCCCCTTACTGTCCCTTTTTGGTCCAGCCGCCTGACGCAACCTCCCAGCCTAGCCCACCTCCCCACCACCTCTCACCCCTCACCCCCACCCACACCACCTCTCTCAACCCTCTCCGATCGGGGCAGGGCAGAGCAGGAACACAATTCCTTTGAAAGCTGCTTAGAGACACGTCACACGTCGACGCACACCAAGGATGATTCCAGAAATTTTTGGACACTAATCTTGGTGTCTCGGCATTTGGGGGGGGGGGGGTTATTACTCGAAATTTTGTCGTTTTGAGATTAGAGCCGCGATTCGTGCATGAGAAGCATCCATATTTCGGTCTCTTCTCTATCCTTCTTCTTCTCTCTTCAATGGGGCAGTTGCAAGGATCTGAAATGTTGCGTTTTTTATAAAGAAAATGAAAGTACTTGATGAGCTGAGGACAAAGATGCCTTTGGTTTCTAATCAAGTCCCATTGTTCCGGAGATAAGATTTTGGCTTAAAATACATTGTTTTAAATGGGAATTCCATGTAGTGACGTCACAACGCACACGATTTTTTACAACTTTACTCGTGTGCATCTCCGAAACCGAGACACTTAGGAAAAAATCAAAGGCACCGTTGTTCTCAGCTCATCAAGTACTATCATTTTCTTCATAAAGAACACAACAATTCAGACCCTTGCAACTGCCCCATTTCTTCATTTTTTTCGCAGGTCCATCTTAGAATTATTGTCAGTATAAACAGACTTCCAAAAAAAAGAAAAATAATAAAAAAAAAAAAAAAAAAAAAAAAAAAAAAAAAAAATAATGAAATAGATAAATAAAAATAGATTTAATGAAATATATAAATTAACAGCCAAAATTAAATTTGTTTTTGAACAAAATGAACGACGCCTCCATCCCAATGTGCGCTTCGTTCGGTCGAAATATAATAATTTCCAACAACAGAAACTTGCGACCTCTTGTGAAATTATGTTGAGTCCGATGCGGATTCCCTCGGGAGTCGAATCTCCTCTGTAGTCCTGTGTTATCCTCCAATGTAATGCGTTATCCTGACGTAAAATCCACCTCTGTTCAGGATAAGAAGAAACTTGGTGAGTCAGGTAGAAACGCCCTAGGCCTCTAGTTACTTTGCAACGCGGCATGCAAGCATTGTCGCACCGAATCTCTGAGTTCTGCAGCCATTGAGCTCACTATGGGGCTCCGTCCGACTTGACCCTTCACCGGAAAGAAGCAATACCGGTGGCGCCATTTGGGGGAGGGCAAGGATTTTCAATGTGGCCGAAAAATCAAGTCAGAGAGTCAGAGAGATTTTTTTGAAGATGCACGGCAAAAAAAAAAAAAAAAAAAAAAAAAAAAAAAAAAAAAAAAAAAAAAAAAAAAAAAGTCATCCAAATTTTTAGAGGGCCTCGCCGCCTCCCATCAAGTCAGAGAGATAGAGAGATTTTTTTAAGACGCACGGCCAAAAAAAAATAAAAGGTCATCCAAATTTTAGGAGGGCCTCCCCCCCCCCTCCAAGGAGAATCTGAAATGGCGCCCCTGACCGAGAGTCGCCTGATTATGAATTTTTTCTTACTTGCAAAAGTCAAATTTAAAACGGCCACAGATACGACGGAATGGATTAAATACTCCTAGACCCATGACTTGTCAAAATTAGTCGGAATTGACTTTGCATCACCCCTGGGCACTCATTGAAAAAAAAAATAATAATAAAATAATAGGTATGTATGTGTAATTTAACTGAATTCTTATTTTAAAAAACAAGTTTTCAAGGGTGATGAGCTAGGAGTCAATTTTGACTAATTTTGACATGTTATGATTCTACAGGGCATAAATCTTAGGTATTCATTTTGTCGTATCTATATACCAGAGGTGGAGCGTGCAATTTGGCAACGTTGCACTGTGTCCGCTTAAACCCATGGAAGAGGTCGAATGCGAAGTGTTCAGCGAACACCCGATAGTTTGATCTTTTTCGGGGGTTTAAATGGACAAACTGCAATGTGGCGAAAGCGCACACTACGCCACTGATCTCTATACCCAACCGTTTTTAATTTGATTTTTGCACGAATAACATTCATAAAGTCAGTCGGTTCTCGTGGCATTGCTTCTTGCCGCTTTGCAAAGTAGTGCATTTCTACCTGACCCACCAACTAGTTTCTTCTTATCCTGAACAGAGTTCGAAAAGAGTCAGAATTTGGCGAAAGTTTTCGCAATAATTAAAGATAGCAATAGGTCGTTGGGAAAAAGAATTAAATAATCAACATTTTTTGTTTTGTTTTCGTTTTTATCTTTTGTTTTTGTTTTTGTTTTGTTTTGTTTTTGTTTTTGTTTTGTTTTGTTTTTTTTTTTTGCATCATTGTGAAAGTAGGTACAAACGGGTGTGCTAATTCCTCGGGAACCGCGAGCGTTCTACTCCACCCTCACTTTGCAGAGGTAATTGTTCGGCAGCTTGCCTACCCCTCGAGGAGACCTTAAATGTGCGTGCGCAACTACGGAAGGGAAAAAAGACGGTTGGAAAGGTGATCCATTTCCATGGCGACGAACTAATTTGTTTATTGCTTCCTCAAGGGTGGAAATGAATCAGCAGTTCCTGAATAGGGGACAAGGAATCAGTACCTTCCACCGCCCTGCCCTGAAACGGCCCTCATTCGCCTTGCTAATTTGAAGAAGTTCCATTCTGACGTGGTTCGATGCGATCGCAATTCGCATTATTACCTATATCATATCACAATGTTCATGCATCTGTTTTAGTCGAACGTGAGGCTCATTCAAAAAAACGAGAGGCATTTTCCATTTTTAGATATTCTTTAACCATGAAGTAGATACCAACTTAAGAGAAAATAACCAAATTCCAACCTTCAAACATTGGCATCTGCACGTGTTTTCTGCACGGAAAAAAAGATTAGTGAAAATAACCATACGGATACCTGATTTTGGCACCTGCTAGATGTTATGGTAAACTTGACCAGAAGTATGGTACATTTACCGATACTTTGAGTAAATTTGACATGCAATCAGGTAACATCATCTAGTACCTACCTAGTCAAAACATAGTATACTTCTGGTTAACATTACAATAACATCTAGCAGGTGCCAAAATCAGGTATCCGTATGCTAAAGTAAAACTATTAGACCCGTGTTTCTCATTTTTTGCCAATGGGCCTTCCTAAAGCGTCAGGAATTTTTTGAAAGTTGCCGAAATTCACGTAAATAACCCGAGCGGAGAGCGTTCCGAATATTTACGTGAATTTCAGCAACTTTCAAAAAATTCTTGACGCTTTAGGAAGGCCCATTGGCAAAAAGTGAGAAACACGGGTCTAATAGTTTTACTTTAGCTACATTTTCGTGCAATTGTTTTCAAAATCGGAGGCGGCGACTTCTGAGCCTCCCCTTGTAAGTCGAGTCGATTCGATTAGGAGTCTAATCAATTTGATTTGAAGATCGGCATCGGCCGATTTCGGGATGTCGGATGAAAGTCAATGAATGATTTTCCAAACCAACCCCTCTTCCCTTAAATAGGACTACCACGCAACCACATCATCTAAACCAAAGCAGCGCAGATTTCAAACTGACAGAGCGCGGTTATTTATATGCGTCCTCAGAGAAAAATGCAGCAATAAAGTAAAAGTAAGTATATCATGGAAATGCTGAGAGACGCATTTTCAAAAGGCACGAGTACAATGATGTGAAAAAAAGGGAGAAGAAGAATGGTACATCATACAAATTCCAGGCTAATTCTGAAACGCTGCGTTTTAGTTCTCATTATTTTCCTTTGTCTTTCTCTCTCTCCTTCCATTTGAACGCATGTTTAAGAAAAAGATAGAAAAGGGGGGTCATCACGTGACTTTAGCGTGACCTTTCTCTGTCCTTTCCTAACGCACGCATTCAAATAGAAGGAGAGAGAGAAAGACAAATTCTTGTTTTCAATGAAGGGAAACGAGTTCATTACTTAAATAGCAGTCTACTTTGCGAAAATTGCTTCATTTCACAAACGAACTTTGTCTCTCCCCAATTTTTTTTCTCTCTCTCCCTCTTTCAAAGCAAGAAAGAAAAAGAAAAGCTCCATTCTTCCACTTATTAGAAGAGTTATTATTATATAATTATGTAAGTAAAAGCATACCTTCCTACTTTCAAACTGCAGGCAGATTCTGAATTGAATTTATAATTATTCCAACAATTTACAGTTAGATGTTCCGAGAGCTGTAGGAGAGCAAGCAGAGCTTAAATACGCAAATGCCACAAACAAACCTTTACTCGGAAAAAATGAGCACGTAGAAAGTGCGTGTATTTTTCCGAGCAATTCTCGATACAGGGCAAAGTGCGTCGCATTATGGTTTGAAATCGTCGAAAAGAGGCCGCAAAAATCAGTGAGTGAATTTCTCATTAATTTCTCATTTTATAGACTTGCAAACTTTTTGCGCCGGGCTTATTAATGGCTGATTATGCGGTAAAGCCCTGTAAAAAAGGAGATAAGCACACTTAAAATCACGAAATCCACTCCCAAACTCATAAAATGCTTTCAAACAAGAGACCGTAAGTAATGGCGGTGATTGCAGTCTTTTACATTGGGTTTCCGTATCTCAATAAGCTCCATCCTCACGAGAAGTTCTCGCGACATCACACAAGAAGAAGAAGAAGAATAAGAATTAGTAAGAAGCATACAATTGCCATCAGATTTAGGCGGTATAATCACCGCCATTAGGTACGGTCTCGCTTTTGAAAGCATTTTATGAGTTTGGGATCGGATTTCGTGATTTTTAGTGCGCTTATCGTCATTTTTACAGGGTTTTGCCACATGATCAACTATTGATAAGCCTGTAGCAAAAGTTTGCAGCAGCTCCATTATAGGTCATGGGTCTACCGGATTTATTTCCATATGCCGTCTAAGAGGCCTCTGCAAGAAGCTAAAGCAGAAATGCATTAAGAAATATCGCGATCTCTTCATTGGCGGATTCAGCCCTCGCGAACGGGGGGGGGCAAACTTGGAATTTCAGCCAATGAGCTATAACTTTAGAGTGGCACATCAAGGAACGTTCCGCTGGTTCATTGTTGTCACCTAGGGCGCCGCCATCTTGCCGTAAAAATCGATTTTGAGGTTAAGTTTTGTAGGTTGTTTCCGGTCGTTTCGTAAACAAACTCCATCGCCGGAAACGGCCTTCAAAATTTAACCTCAAACCTTGGAATCTGCCGTCCAAATTCCCGCCAAATTCCGAACAACCTACAAAATTTAGCCTCAAACCTTGGAATCTGCCGTCCAAATTCCGCTTTTTCCCGGGATTCCTTCTACCCTGTGTGGCACAAGGTGGACCAGCCCGCTGCCACTCTAAAGTTATAGCTCATTGATTTCAGCCCCCCAGTGACCCTCTTTTTCCTTTTTTTCTGCGTCTTTCCCCTTCCTTCCCCCTCCCCCCTTTTAGGATCGAACGGGGGGGGCGATCGGTCCCTTCGCCCCCCCCCCCCCTGTATCCGCCAATGGATCTCTTACAGAAGGTATATGGGGAGCTCACGGAAAAAAAATAAGATATAGATCAGATGTTAATTTTCGATAAAAAAAACTTCCCTGTAGATTTTCAAACGCCTAGTACAAGCTCGATAATTCGCGACGCTGCACTCCTAACCACCGGCAAATCAGCTCAAAATCTACCGCACAACAGTAAAGGATTTTTCAGTGAATTATCTAGCTTGCTATAGTACTTTTGCAGCAGTTGGCAACATTAACACTAGGCTAGCCTCATCACCTCAAATACAGTATATGAGGGCTCTATCCTGAGCTCCTGCGAATTCGATCTTTTACACGGGTTCAAATGAATAAAATACAACGTTGCCAGAATGCACATGCATGACTCTATTGCGGCGGCAACCCTGCAATATATTACGTAGCAAGTTGAATAGTAATACTAGGAACTAATACTATCTAGGAAAAAAGATATTGAGCTTAGAATCGAATTGGATCAGAGCGCAAAGCGCAGCGAGGACGTGGAAAAGCGGGGAGCAGGGCCACGAATGTTTTTGAGAGTGACAATTTGCAGGGAGGCTGCAGTGTGCACACTGACTGCTTTGCGGAAATCTCGATGGTTGATCTTTCAGCTCGTCCGGGACGAAAAGAAAGAATAAGAAAGAGAAAAAAGAAAAAAAAAGAAGAGCTAAAGCTATATATCGCAGCATCGACAGACTCGCGACGCGTCGCGACCCCCTCCCTGAAATTGGTTCCTGTCTACACAGTTCTACGCTGGCCCGCTTCCTCTATATGTGTAAAGCCCTGTGAAAAGAGACTTGACAAATTGGATTTAGTTGAGTTTTAGCGCCTAGCAAAATTGCCTCCTTCACCACTCGGCTACCCTCTGCCTGAGTTGCCGAACTGTACAGTAATATGGGTCATCATCAGTTTCACTTGCATCACACATCACAAAAATGGAATAGAGCTGTTGCATACTTTTTTACTGTAAGCGATTTAAGGGTCGATTCAGATGTAGAAACCTGCAAGAATAACAGCGGTAACATAATAATTCAAGAAATTTACTTCTAAACTCATGAAAGGCTTTTAAACCCGCGAGCGTAATGGCGGTGTTGGGCACTAATAATTTGGGGATTTTCATCCAATGCAAAGATATTTTACCTACTATACAGATACCTATGCAAATAAGGCATGCCTACTTAGGTCGGGGAAAATTGGCCTGGGTTGGGGTATACATATAATGCGCCTGCAAAGAATGAGATAGTACCAAGTACCACCTGTTAGCCCAACGACACAACGTAAATGTACTATGACTTTCAAAAGAAAGTACCCTGGAAGAAATTTTTACTCCTTCAAATAACGGTAAGCTTAAGAGCAATTTTGTGACTTTCAAGTGTTCAAGGATTAAGCAGAATGCCTACTTTAGAGTACGTCTTGAGAAATCATAAAATCTATTCAAAACAACGGACAAGTTTAAGAATGATAATTTTGACCAGGATACTTTCTTTTGAAAGTCATAGTACGTCTATATATGTTGTGTGCCGTGAAGCTATCGGGTTACATCTGCCTCTGAAATCGGATCCCATTTCTCTCAAACATTTGCGTATCTGTATTGTATATGTATAATGTCTTTGATCTAATGATACTGTAACTGCATCAAAAATTGACCAATAAGAGACGAATTTCATGTTACGCCGGTGTCACCAGGTGTCGGATGTGGATCACTACTCTAGTGTCTAATTACTCAATGAATCCTCTGTGTTAGCATAGAGAGAGTGGCGAATTTAAGATAGGAATCTCTTATTATTAGTAATCAACGCTGCCATTTCGCTCCCGCATTTAAAAGGATTTGATGAGTTTTGAAGTAAGATTTTGTGAGTTTAAAGTGTGCTACCGCCGTTATTTTTTGAGGTTTTTACCCCTGAATCAATCCTTCAATCGCTTATAGCAAAAGTGTGCAACAGCCCCCCCTCCATTTGATCCTTTTGATAAACTCGGTTTCCGCAAGAAATCAACGTTATAAGTTGCTCAAAGTCAGTGGTTAGTTAACTATTCCTGCACTGCGGTGTTCGTTTTGCCTAGCCCTCTAATTGCAGGCGCTTGAAGCAACATTGGTTGGCAAATATCAACAATTTGAAGTCGCGCTTTACTATCAATGAGAAATTGAATGGAGCTGTAACCGATTTAAGGGTCGATTATTCAGAAATAAAAACCTGCAAACATAACGATATGGTAGCACCAAAAACTGACGAAATGCGAAGGTATTCTTCGCGATTGTCTTAATTATGCCTCCTCGCAGTTCCAGCGTTACCAAGGTCCTTCGATTTTTTCGAAAAAATCACGGTTTTTTGTCATTTTTGTTTGTCTTCAAGTTTTCTAAGGCATTGTTTGTTGCCTTATACTATAGCATTAATATAAAATTAGGATGGAGTTGAGATCAAGACGATGAAGTCTAGTCAATTCTTTCCAGTTCTATTATCAATACATCGAATTTGGTCACAAGTTTCCGAAAAAACACGATCTGGCTTCATGAATCTACTTTTCTTTTCAAATTATCATAGTTATACCTACATTGGCGGATCCAAGAATCTGTCCTTCTTTCTCTTCTCCCATTAAAACGCATGTGTCAGAGAAGGACAGATTAGGGGCAGTCAAGTGATTTGCGCCCCCTCTTCTATCATTTTCTAACACACGCGTTCTTAAGGGGAAAAGAGAGAGAAGGGCAATTTCCTGGATCCTGGATTCAATAGTGCGTCGCTATACTCTCAACCTATGTTGCTCAAATAACGTCGTATGATGCACAGCCGTAGGAACTGTAAACTCATAATTTAGCTCGGAATTTTGACCCCTTGTGATTCCAGCGTTGCCATATTTTTTTATTCCATTTTCTAAGAAAATTCAAGTGCGATTGCTCAGAATTTTTTTGTTAAAACAAAAAAATGAAAAAAACTAGGGACCAAAACTATTGCAAAGCACATTTACAAAACTTACAGTAGAAAGGAGACACAGTATAGAAGGACACAGTGCAACGTTGCCAAATTACACACTACGCCACTGGCCATCTGCCATCATCAACTTTCCTGGAATTTTGTTCTCTTCCGAGAAAATAAAATTCTTCTAGATATTTCGAAATCTTTCCAAAATTGGCAGCAATGGTCCTCGCAACACTTTCAAATGCCAGTCTCCTGTCTACACTATTCACTTTCCGCGCATCAAATAATTTCGCAGCGTATATACCGTGGTGTCAACTATTGTCTCTCTTTCTCTCTATACATGTGCACGCTTACCTCGGGCGCCTGCTTTTAGAGCGGCATTTATCTACGATCCCCGAACATCGTGTCGAAATTCGAAATGTAATTTCGTCACCGGAACAATTCCTTGGCGATGTGATTTTCGTTGCGAACCAAAGTTCTTTTCGAGAAAGGTGTAAAGAGCTTCGTCGGCTTGATTTTTCCTTCGAGGAAAGGAAAAAAAAAGCACCAACATAAAATTGTCAAGTAGGTAGGGATGAGGTTTTGTTTTATGTTCCCGGCTCAGTTCGAGAAAGTTTCAACCAGAAAGCGTTCTCTGCGCGAATCGATGATGGATCAGTAGCTGCACTGGTGGATCGTGAAATTTTGAGTCCCCTATGTATGAAGAGACTAGAAGGTTAACCCTTTCCAGCACGCATTTTGGAATTTGACTTTTTTTGAGATTTTTTTAGACCGTTCAAAAGCGGACAATTTTCCAAGACTTTTGATGGGTCACACATGTTTTTGCAAAAAGTCCATTTAAATTCCATTGAAACCCATGTTACAGAAAATGATACATATGTGTACCACCTTGCTGGAAAGGGTTAAGACAAGTGAAACCATGGGCGTCGCCATTGGGTGCGTTTTGCACATTATTTTGAGTTACATTCTGAGGGTCATCATTATACTGTGTTTTGGTCCAATGCAAAGATTACAGGGACCAAATAATGTTACGTCCTCACGGTCCCGCACGCATGATGATCGGTGAGCACTTACGGGGGTATAAACCACATACTTACGTGCGCACCATCCAACGTCTTTCGGAGGACCGTCAAGCCGTAAAATTATTTGTTCCCAGGGCCATAGAGTTTATAGAGTAATCTTTTACTGCTTTTGTTGATCTACATCTATTTACGCTTTTGAAGATTCTTATGGGAATTGTAGACCAGGGCTGCCGTTTTGCGTATAATCAAGGCTATTTTTCTATTCACCGATGATTCCACCGGTTGAGAAAAGATTACACAGTTTAGTGTATGACTGTAATGCACGGAAATACTATGATCTGTAATCTTTCCTTAATCGGCGGAAACTCCGTTGATTAAATAAAATATCCGCAAGTTTTTTAAAGACATCGACGACTCCACCGGTTGAGAAAAGATTACAGATGCGAGTATTTTAGTTCATTACAGTCATGCACTGAACTGTACTGTGTAATCTTTTCTCAACCGGTGGAATCATCGATGAGTTTAAAAATGTCATTAAATTTACGCAAATCGGCAGCTCTGTTATAGACCCTCTTGAGGTGCATCATGATTAGAATTAACACAAGTTCATCGAAAGTTAACTCTTTTATCCTTAAAATACAGTTGGACCCCTTCGTTATAAACAAATATGCAAAACGCTTTCAATGTCGGCGCCCATAGAGCCTAAAACCAATCAGAGGTTGACTAAATGACTATCCTTTTGTCTTAACTCTTTATACATAGGGACTCCAGTACCGATGGCTCCTAAAATGCTTCTCTCGATGCCTGCGTAGTATCGATATCTCTTCTCATATAATCAAAAATAACCCTCTCCCCTTTGGACCTTAGCCCAGCGGCGGCTCGCGCAATTTGGCAACCATGCTTAAGTAGCTGTCATTTAAACCTATGCAAAAGTATCGATTTCTCGGGGGGTGCAATTGAACCTCCTGAAGATCGATTGTTGTATACATAGGTTTGAATGAAGAGAATGCATTGTTGCCACTTTGCACGAGCAGCCACTGCCTTAGCACCCCCCCCCCTCCGTCCCCGAAAGATGTCTGGATCCGCTACGAAATAAGGGCAGTGAAACGGAGGGAGGCGTGTCACCATAAACACCCGAAGAAAATGAGTGGAATGTATCTACACTAGCACTAGAGGATCGACGCAACGTTTGCTGACAATGCTCGTGAGTTATAATTATATTTTCGCGCGGATTTAGCGCCTAAGCCCGGCGTAGGTAGTTGCAAAGCGGGGAAGAGAGCAGACACAGTGGATACTCTATAGAGTCTGTATATCTGTATCCTCCTCTGCACCGCGAACCTGCAAGCTTGCGATCCGCGACGCGAAATAACTAGACTGACTCGGCCACTAATTGGGCTGCATTTGTCTCTGGATCAAGATTCCCGCTGAGACCGGGTCGTATCAGCGGGGCGCTTCGCCATTAGAGACTCCCCCCCTCTCCCTTCACCGTCTTCCCTACCCCCACAGCTTTCGTCGTGAAGCTCTCAAGTCGCCACCCCCACACACACTCACACACAAAGCATTCACTCCGACCAACCCCTCGACTTGGAACTTGTTGATTGTTGTCGCGCGATTGTCAGAGATGTCAAGGGTTACACTGAATCAACTTCGCTTCTGTATATAAGGTTTTTCCCCTCCTTCCTCTTCTTTCTTTTTTCCTTTTTCCTTCTTAATAACTTCAAAACGCGACATCATTTAGGGGTCTTTAAGTCTGATCCGCAACGCCTAACCAGCCCCCTCCCCCCCCCCTCCCGTCCATTTTTCATCCGCATTGCTCATCCTTGACAAGCTAAAGCTTGTATTTTTTTTTTTCTCCCTCTCGACGAAATAATTGGACTTGCGGCTGCAGGTGTGCGATTGGAGTGAAACTCATTTCCCCCTTCAGAGGCGTCGCTTGCACTCTGGCAACGATGCATTTAGTTCACTTGAATTCATTGAAAATGTCGAGCAATTGAGGTGCGCACGGCACTCCTGCGAATCGATATATTACATGCATTTAAATTAAGGCAATGCAGCGTCGCTAGATTGCACGCGCCGCCATGCACTGGAAATGTTCCTTAAGTTTTGTTCTGTTCATCTCGCCCAATTCTGCTCAAGAACTGCAGTAGATACTATGACTTGCAAAAAAAAAAGAATCCTGATAGAAGTTTTCATTATTTCCTTTCTCGTCTAATTTTAAAGAATTTTTAAGTTTTTAGGTGTTTCATAGTTCAGTAGAATTGCCTCGTGAAAGTATATGGTTTGAAAAAGCTAGGTACAATTCTTTGAAAAAGAATGGAAAATTGATTAGCAACAATTTTGATGAGAGGACATTGTTTTGAAAGTCATATATAGTGCATATTTTACGATGCCTGTCATAATAATTGAGGATCATTCAGGAGGAAGGGTAGCTGGGTGTTTTTGAACACCCACAATGGGTGTTCTCTTCCTGAGAAGAGGTCTATTGCAAACTTTTGCTACGGCGATATAGAGTGTTAAATCTTGAGTAAAATCACATGAAAAGTCCATTGGTGGTATCAGAAAGTCATAAAATGCAGTATTAAACTCACAAGAGGCGTTTAACTGAAATCCAATATGGCGGTAAAATATCGAGCAACCTGTGTTTGGGCTG
>VMOF01000379.1:43012187-43414306 GCA_011764245.1 Trialeurodes vaporariorum
TTTGTTCGGCAGTTTTACAGTATTTAACTTCAATTTGTTTTTAAAAAAATGTCTCTAATGTCCCTAATTCTTTTGCGTGCATATCGGCCCCTTCTCTCCACAGGTGCCCTGATACCTGTGTCATGCCTTTGTTTCATGTGGAGGTTACAGAGAACAGATTTTGATTAATTCTGATACTTGAGGCTATACGTATCAGGGTGTCTCCCGGTGGCTCTGCACTAGGGGTGTGCGAACTTTTCGAAAGTTCGCGATCGATTTCATGCCTCAAACTCGAAGTTCAGAAATAATTGCTTTCCTTTGTGATCGAAGAAAACCTTGTAGAATAAATAATGGGCCTCCCTATTTGGATTTGCATACTGCCGATTTTGAAGGGGCAACTTTTACTGAATGACCTTTTT
The DNA here is from genome assembly GCA_011764245.1 of Trialeurodes vaporariorum. Classification (NCBI taxonomy): domain Eukaryota; kingdom Metazoa; phylum Arthropoda; class Insecta; order Hemiptera; family Aleyrodidae; genus Trialeurodes; species Trialeurodes vaporariorum. The sequence goes on from VMOF01000379.1 coordinate 43,012,586, forward strand.
TCTATTGAAATATAAAATTAAATCCAGGTCAGAGTTATCGTCTGTATTTTGCTCACGTCAGTTCCTTACATTTTTTATTATTAATAGCAGCCGTGAAGGTTATTAGTGACTTTAAGTCGACAGTAGTAACAATCTTAGTATATTTTCAGTCGTCAATACCATTTGAGTGTGTTGTAAAGGAAATTTTTGGGCTTTGAATTTTTTATTTTTGCTTCGAAAAGCACAACCCAATTGAACAACTTCTTGACTCAGCTCATTGTGAAAATTGAAAGATTTTAAAACTGTTTCGTCGAAAATAAGGTTTTCTCTGTCGAGGAAAATTATTTTCTGAAACAGCTTGAAATATACGCCAGAATAAAATTCTTCAAAAGCAATTCAAGTATGAGGAGAACGGGTTTTTTTGTATCTAGTTATTTATCATCAATTTCAAAATTTGTATTAAAATCTGGTGGCAGACGAAGCACTGTCAGCAGGCATGAACAAATCTGGTACATTAAATTCAAATGTAGTGAGAGAGCCACTTGTCTGACACATTTCAGACGGAACAGGTAATACGAGACACTTCACAAAGACCATAGTTTCTTGTTGGGATAGAAGTGTCCGGGAACGTATGCAACAAGTCGAACTCCTCATAACATTGCAACCCACGCAGCTTGTGAAGTGACGCCGCTTACAGCCAATGGTGCTGTCCAACAATCGTTACGCAGGATGCATATCCAGTTTACAATTTCACATTTCTTGGCTAATCTCAGATCATCTAATCTTTTTTTACTCGGAAGCTTATTAGTTCGAATTTCATGAGTTTACTCATTCATCGTAAAATGCACTCTATTTACACATTAAATCATCTGAATTTTTTTCCTATTAAGTACTAAGACTTTCAAAAGAATCTTCCCTATCACGGCGAGAGGGGAAATTTTCTTACCCTCTCCAATGCGCAAGAAAGACGACAGAGGTGATGTGCGAACCAGTTTCAGTGATGGCCCGTCCTCTTTACAGGTCGGGCGTGCGTTCTTGGATAACCTACGCTCATTTTGATACGGGGTTTTTCCGGGTGCGAACTCACTTTGAGATAAGAGAATTCATTCATGGTTTTTACTATTTACTACTACTACGATCTGTATTGGTCCTAAATGTGTCGCCGTTGGCCCGTTGGGAGATAAAGCAATCACTTCGTGCTGGTCCATTTGTTTGTATCCGATTCGGTGCTAGAGCTCCTTTAACGGCGGGCTTTTCAAAAGCAGAGAGTGCGCGGCGAGGAGTCTCTTTTGCGTTGAAGGTGGGGGCGGGGGCGGGCAGTCGCGCACTGAAGGATTTTGATGACCAGAAGACCTAAAAAGCAGTGTTTTTGTGACCAATTGTGAATTAGCTCCTCCTCTCCCCCCTTTTAACTACGCTTTTTTTCTACGCCCACTCATTTTCTTTAATTTGCTTCTTTTATTACAAGAAAATTATGATGATAATAATAATAATAATAATTAAAAAAAAAAAAAAAAAAAAACTGCACGGTAGGCTTAGGAGTATGATATACTCCCGTTTTCCGATGTTTAATTTTTAAGAAATCTAAAGTATATAATTAGAATGAATTTGTATGTAAAAAATAGTGTAAATCGGCCTAAGTCTCAGGTAGAGACTCGCTGACTGCTCTAAATACCATCTACCCACTAAAAGGTGAAAAAAAAGGAATAATAATAATAATAGAAACAATGAAATAATAATGAAAACTTGTGATACCTCTATGATATGATAAAAGCACGTCAACCGAAAACTAAGCGCATAGTAGTAAAACGTTTTTTAAAGAACGAAGCCCCCCCCCCCAGTGGCTTTTAAAACTTCGAATATACGAGGGTCGTCTCTAAAGTAAGTATGAACGGTTTTTTTTTTTTTTTTTTTTTTTTTAACTATTGACGTTAGAGGAAATCTGAGAAAAGTGTTAGATGCGCGGATGCGCCGTATCGTCAGCTTTTGACCCCCCCCCCCCTATTTTGGATTTTCAATATCTTTAAAATGAAACAAATGGCGGCGATTTTACAGTGACCATCTCCCATCTCAGAGGGCCAAAAATTTTACGCAATCAATGGTATCGTTTTTCAGTAATGGGAAATGAATATTGTTTAAGAGAAAAAAGTGGAGGTTAAAAAAATGTCAGAAACTATTAAAATAGCATCTAACTTTACTTTTTGATGTAGTCTCCACTCCTGCTATCCTTATACATTTTTAATACCTTTTGCAACAGTTTCCTTATCCTATCAGAAAAAGGCTGTTTATCCTGATTCAGGATCTAAATATTGACGTTCTTTCTAATGAAATAAGAACACTTTGCCAAAGGTATCAAAAATGTCAATACAAAGCGGGAAACTTTGTCGGAAAGTAAAGTTAGATGCCATTTTATTAGTTCTGACATTTTTTCACCTCAACTTTGTTCTCTTAAACAACATTCATTTTCCATGTCTGAAAAACGATACCTTTGATTGAGTAAAAATTTAAGCCCTTTGTGATGGTCGCGGTAAAATGTTGTTCAATTTTAAGGGTACTAAAAATCCAAAAAATTCTTTTAAAGCTGCGGATCCGGCGCGTCTAACTTTTTTTCCAGATTTTCTCTAACGTCAATAGTTTTTTGTAAAAAAAAAAAAAAAAAAAAAAAAAAAAAAAAAAAAAAAAACTTAATTTTTGAGACGACCCTCGTATCAATGATTTGAAATGAAAGCTTGAGATGCCGCCACTATCTCGACATGTCAACTGGAAACTAAAAACATGAGTACCAAATAAGGTTATTGAACCCCGAAGTCCGGGAGCAACCCGTCAATCTTTTTCGAGATTTTTCGGGGGGGGGGGGGGGGGAAAAAACGATTTCTAAAGGGCGCGAGGTGAGGCCAGAGCTAGTATAACTTTACGCTGAGAAGGCTGATCCGCGAGTTCCGAGTTCCGACCTCATTTTTTTCCTATATGCACCCTGAAAAATCACTGTGCCTATTTTTCGGATCCGATTATCACGCTAAAGTGGCCCCAAGGAAAGTGGGACCGATAAAAGTCCTGTTTGAGGGGGGCGCCCACGCCTCCTAACGCCGTAACTGACATAAAAACAGTCTGAACGATGGCCGTAAAAGGTCGTTTAACGAACTCGACTCATTCTAAAATGTTCACGGACAGTAACCGTTAGCTTACGTTTCCGACTAATCTAAACCAAATTGCGATACATCGCTTCATTTTCAAGAGGCGCGATGTAGAGTCAGTCCGACTCTTTTTGACCAGTGCATATTCAGAAATCCGCAAAATTCGTCTCGTTAACAGTAGAATGTGGCAGCGCCTCATAAGGGCTATGCCCCCAACATTTCCAGGAAGTCCGGGCTGGTAGATAAACATTTGTCTTCTTGTTCTTTGAACAAACTTTGAATTATAGATTTTGGTGAAAGAATTACGAATCTTATGCGGCAGAAAAATACCGTGGTATATATGCCCTTGTAAACACTGCAATAAACACTAAGAAATTAAAGGAGTCCTCAAATTGTCTCAAAGTGGACTTTAACAAGCATCGAACCAAAGTATCTTGTCCGGGGGGGGGGGACATTTTAGCGTAACTCTGACAAAAAATGTCCGACCGCGGCCACAAAAGGTTCCATAAGGTCTCTTAATTAACTCTCGAATGAATCCGAAATTTTCGTGGTAAGCGCCAAAAAACTTACGCTTTTAACTAGTTTAAACTAAATTACGATCCATCAATTCATTTTCAACTCATCGATTTTTCAAAGACGCGATGTATGCAGGGTTGGGTCGAATCTTTATGACCGCTGATTACACAAAAATCCGCGAATTTCTTAGCTTTAAAACCTGTCATGTGCCCCATAAAATTGACTTAGCCCTTTTCCGAGTCCTCATCAAATCTCAAAAGGGCCTTAAGGAGCATCAAACCAAAACATATTGTCCAATGATGGGGGAGGGCAAGTGAGAGTGACCTCCTTTTCAGCATGCGTAAGTATGAGAAAAAATTCAAACTGCAGCGGGGAGATGGCCCGTTAGGTCTCATTATAAACTCAAATGAATCCAAAATTTCCCCGGAAAGCACTGGAAAGCTAACGCTTCTCACTAGTCCAACCCCTATTGCGAAACATTTACTCGTTTTCGAAGTATCTATGTTTCTATGGCGCGATGAGGGGTCAAATTGAATCTATTTGACCGACATTATGCTAAAACCCTTAAAATTCGTCGCTTTCAGACCAGTCACGTGTCCTTTAAAATCGGGTGAGCACTTTTGTGAGTCATCATAATGCCTCCACTAGCGGATCCAAGAAATTGTGCTTCTCTCTCTTTCCCCATTTAGATGCATGAGTTAGAAAAGGACAAAAGAGGGGGCGAAAATCACGTAACTGCCCCTGATCTGTCCTTTTCTAACACACGCATTCTATAGGAGGAAAGAGAGAGAGAAGGATAGATTCCTGGATCCACCAATGAATATCTCAAAGGGGCCCTAAGGAGCCTCGAACCAAAAAAAAACTTGTTCCAGGAGGGAGAGCGCGACCACCATTCCATCGTAACTCTGACATTAAATGCCCGACTGCGGCCGCGAGAGGTTCCATATTCCATAAGGTCTCTTAATCAACTCGAATGAATCCGAAATTTTCGTGGCATGCACCAAAAGACTTACATTTTTGAATAGTCCAAACTAAATTGCGATCCATCGATTCATTTTCGATGTATCGATTTTTCAAAGCCGTGATGAGGGGTCGGATCGAATCTTTTTGACAGCTTATTACACGAAAATCCGCGAATTTCTTATCTCTAAGACGAGTCATGTGCCCCATAAAATTGACTTAGCCTTTTTTCGAGTCCTCATAATGTCTTAAAAAGGCCCTAAGGAGCATCGAACCAAAAAATCTTGTTTATGAGAGGGGAAGGGAGGGAAGGTGACCTCCTTTTCAGCGTGTAACTCAAAGAAAAAATTCAAACTGCAGCGGGGAGATGTGGTCTTATTATGAACTCAAATGAATGCAAAAATTTTCCCAGTAAGCTAACGCTTCTCACTAGTCGAACCCAAATTGCTCGTTTGCTAACCTCTTTTTCGAGATATCGATGTTTCAAAGGCAAAATGAGAGGTCAGATTGAATCTTTCTGACCGCTGATTCTGCAAAAAACCCTTGGAATTCGTCGCTTTAAGACCAGTCATAACTATGTGTCCTTTAAAATCGAGTGAGCACTTTCGCGAGTCCTCATAATGTCTAAAAGGGGCCCTAAGGAGCATCGAAAAAAAAAATTGCTCCGGGGGGGGGGGGGCGACCACCATTCCATCGTAATTCTGACAATAAATGTCCGACTGCGGTCGCGAGAGGTTCTGTAAGGTCTCTATTAACAAACTCGAATGAATCCCTGATTTTGGCAGAGAATACCAGAAAACTTACACTTTTGACTAGTCTAAACTAAATTGCGATCCATCAATTTATTTTCGATGTATCGATTTTTCAAAGCCGTGATGAGGGGTCGGATCGATTTTTTTTGACCGCTGATTACACAAAAATCCGCGAATTGCTTAGCTTTAAGACCAGTCATGTGCCTCATAAAATTGCCTGAGCTCTTTCCCGAGTCCTCATAATGACTCAGAAGGGCCCTAAGGAGCATCGAGTCAACAAATCTTGTCTAAGGGGGGGGGGGAAGTGATCCGATTCCCAGGTTAACTCTGAAAAAAATGTCTAACTGCGCAGCCGCGAGATATGTCAAGTAAGGCCTCTTAAAAAACTCGAATAAATCCAAGATTTTTACGGCAAATGCCGCAAAACTTACACTTCCTCCTAGTTGAAACCAAATTGCGAAACATCCATTTATTTTCGAGCTATCGATTTCTCAATGGCGCGACGAGGGGTCATAATCGATTCTTTTCGACCGCGGATTACACAAAAATCGGCGAATTTCCTAGCTTTAAGATCTGTCATGCGCCCCGCATAAAATTGACCAAGCACTTTTTAGAGTCCTCCTAATGTGTCTCAAAAAGGCTCAAATAAGCATTGAATCAAAGAATCTCGTCTAGGGGGGGGAGGGCGGGGAATGACCACCATTCCATCGTATAACTCTGAAAATAAAGGTCCGATTGCGGCCGCGAGAGGTTCCGTAAGGTTTTTTTAATAAACTCGAATGAACCCCAGATTTCGACGGCAAGTCCCAGAAAGCTTCTGCTTTTGACTAGTCCAAACTTAACTGCCGTTCATCAATTCATCCCCGAGGTATCGATTTTTCAGAAGCGCGATGAGGGGTCATATTGAATATTTTCTGATTACCGCTGATTACTCAAAAAACCGCTAATTTCTTAGCTTTAAGTCCAGTCATGTGCCCTAAAAAAATTGACTGAGCACTTTTTCGAGTCCTCATAGTGTCTTGAAAGGGGCCTAAGGAACATTGAACCAAAAAAGCGTATCCACGGAGAGGAGGGTCGCAACCCGCTTTTCAGCTTAAATCTGATTCTCTGAAAACAATTTCAAACTGCGCAGCCGCGAGATGGTCATAAAAAACTCAAATAAATCCAAGGTTTTTACGGCAAGCACCAGAAAGTTGGCGGTTTTGATCGAAAGTAAATAATGATCCATCAATACATTTTTGAGGTATTGATGTATCAAAGACGCGATGAGGAGGTCAGATCAAATATTTTTGACCGTGATTACTTGAAAATTCACGAATTTCTTAGCTTCAAGACCAGTCATATGTGCCCTAAAAAATTGACAGAGCACTTTTTTCGAATCCTCGTTATATCTGAAAGGGGCTCTAAGGAGCATCAAACCAAAATATCTAGTCACGGGGGGGGGGGAGGCGACCCCTTTTCCAGCGTGGCCCAAGTTTCTATAACTGCTGCCGCGAGTGGCCTCATAAGATCTCTAATTCAATTCGAATTGATCCGAATTTCTCAAGGTGAGGACCAATAAAGCTATGAGAGGTTTACAGTTACAATAATATGGCCTGAGTGAAAGGTAAACCATTTGATCGTTTCAAACGAACCAAGAAATGGATGATGGGATCATCAAATGGGACTGAATTTGTAATTACTTTTTATATAAACTCGTTCGCCATATTTTTACTCCGATTTTTTAAAAACTGTCCGAACTTTGTCAGTTTTGCACTCGATTACCTAAATGGGATTAACTTGGTCTCAAATAATGGCTAATAAATGGACCTTTGAAATGAAACCAAGACCGAGAGACCAACCGACTGCCAATGAAGACTGATGTGGCCATGGGCGTGGCTAGACAATTTTTTCTAGGGGGCCAAGTTTGGAAACCCCAGTGGGGTAGGGGTCAAATTTTGCCAAACTTTGGCCAATTTAGCCGCCCTAAGAAGTGATTTCAAGCTATCTTCACCTCGCAAATGATAAGAAAATAAACAAGGGAGCAAAAAGTAATTGCATGTTACTTTGCATAAACCGATATAATTAGAAAAATCTAACCTTAGCATTTTATTTTTTGGTACTCACGAATTCAAATAATAATAACATCGTAAAACACGAAAGAATAGGGGGGGGGGGGGGGAGCAAAAGAAGAACCTTCTTTGAACGGATTACCCTCTTGATGTTTTCCGTTGAATGTAAAAATAATTCATGCCTGTTGACAGAGTTTTTTATTTCACTTTACATTTTACAATTTTTTTTTCAACATCAGATTTTTTAGGGGGGCCTGTCCTTTCCCCCGGGCCCATAGTAGCTACGCCCATGGATGTGGCCATTAAAGGCCGACTTTTGACTTCTTAGAAGTAACACGAATAACAAAAGTCGAGACATAGATAATCTCAAATTTTGCGGATAAATTTACTCAAAAATTAGGAAGGAATCGCCCCCCCCTCCTTGTAAAAAAACTTTATCTTAACATCTATGGAGCAACTTAAATAATGGTTCTCGCGTTTTGCAGAATGAGAAGCAGACATTAATTTTAAAAATTTGCGTATTTTTCAGAGTCAACCACTTTTCTTCTTCTTCTTTTTTTGTGCTGACTTGGCATTTGTGGATACAGCCCCCCCCCCCCCCCCCTGTAGCTATGCACCCTCTTCTGTTTTCACTCTTTATCCCGTTTCTTCCCTTTCTTTCTCCCTCCCCTCCCCCACGTATCCGTTAATTTTACCCGAAAGAATACATTTCCCGAACACAGAGTGAAAGTGAAGAAATCATCAAGACAATAATTTTTGCTTTCTTGGATAATTTAAGCCAGATCGAAAAAAAAAAACGAAAAAACTGAAACATGATCGACTCAGCTTCGCAGATCATGAAAATCTGCTCGAGACATTTGTGATTGTGGGTCAAACTGAGGAGAACACACTCACACACACACACATACTCATCCAACGTTGTTTTGGTCAACGACGAGAGCTCGCAGGGCTCGGCCCTTGACTCGTATCGAGATAACGAAACAGGTATTGCTCGCAGCAAGCACATAGCTAACTCGCACATACTCGATGGCTCCGCCCGCCCCCCTCCTAGACTTTGACAATTATCGTGAATTGAGATTGATTGAGATTGATTGAGATTGATCGACAACCACCCAATTATTTAAGAAATCGACCGACCGTCAATTAATCGACCGATCGTCAGTTAATTGACCGACCGTCAATTAATTGACTGATGGTCAATTAATTGACTGATGGTCAATTAATTGACTGATGGTCAATTAATTGACCGACCGTCAATTAATTGACCGACCGTCAATTAATTGACTGATGGTCAATTAATTGACCGACCGTCAATTAATTGACCGACCGTCAATTAATTGACTGATGGTCAATTAATTGACTGGTGGTCAATTAATTGACTGGTGGTCAATTAATTGACTGGTGGTCAATTAATTGACTGGTGGTCAATTAATTGACCGACCGTCAATTAATTGACTGATGGTCAATTAATTGACTGATGGTCAATTAATTGACTGATGGTCAATTAATTGACTGATGGTCAATTAATTGACGGGTGGTCAATTAATTGACTGGTGGTCAATTAATTGACTGATGGTCAATTAATTGACCGACCGTCAATTAATTGACTGATGGTCAATTAATTGACTGATGGTCAATTAATTGACTGATGGTCAATTAATTGACTGATGGTCAATTAATTGACCGACCGTCAATTAATTGACTGACGGTCAATTAATTGACCGACCGTCAATTAATTGACTGACGGTCAATTAATTGACTGATGGTCAATTAATTGACCGACCGTCAATTAATTGACCGACCGTCAATTAATTGACCGACCGTCAATTAATTGACCGACCGTCAATTAATTGACCGACCGTCAATTAATTGACCGACCGTCAATTAATTGACTGATGGTCAATTAATTGACTGATGGTCAATTAATTGACTGATGGTCAATTAATTGACTGATGGTCAATTAATTGACTGATGGTCAATTAATTGACTGGTGGTCAATTAATTGACTGATGGTCAATTAATTGACCGACCGTCAATTAATTGACTGATGGTCAATTAATTGACTGATGGTCAATTAATTGACCGATGGTCAATTAATTGACCGACCGTCAATTAATTGACTGATGGTCAATTAATTGACCGACCGTCAATTAATTGAGATACCGTCAATTAATTGAGATCTCGTCAATTAATTGAGATATAGTCAATTAATTGAGATATCGTCAAATAATCGAGTATTTTTCCCTACACCTGAACAATTTCTGATCAGCGTGATCATGCTTACAAATAGTGTTGTTGTTGTTGAACGAGTTCATATTTGCGTCGTGTTTGTCTCGGTTTCTTCTCGACGCTCGATGCGCCGTGCGTTACTTCACCTCACCCGCCACAGCGTGCTCCGTCATTTTTCGACACTCCTCTCTGTCTCTTTCCCTCTTTCTTTCTCTTATCTCACCCATCACTCACGCACCATCACCGCAGCCGGCCATTTCCCACTCAAGTATTCACCCCATTAGACTGCCCAGTGCCCATGCACATCCGTGTTCACTGAGTTCACTGCAGTTTGTCGTACGGTTATTCTCACAATCACACTCATACACGAGCCTAGCCCCTTTGATTATGAAAGTCGTTTTGACTCTCTTCTATCTTCCTACTATGAATTACCCTTGTTTCTCGGTTCTTCCGTCGAGGAGGTTTTATTTTGTTTTTCTTTCTTGACCATCGCATCGGCCGCTTAAAAAGGCAAGTCTAAGAGCTACGACAAAGCTCAATTAAACGCAAATATTTTCATTTGCAAATATCTCGAGACATATGTATACTCAACCGATTTCAATGAACTTTTTTTTAATATTTTCGTAACTCGTTCGTTTGAACAACAGAAATCGTCAGAATTACCACATAAGTAAAACTATTATGTAGTAGGTAATATTGATGTAATTTGTCATCACAATGCACTGTGTTTAGGAAGAGTCCCCCCCTCCCCTTTTATTTTTTTAACGGTTGCAGATAAAAAAAAAAAAAAAAAAAAAAAACCGGAACAGGGGTAATTTGTCATCACAATACACTATGTTTGGAAAGAGTCCCCCCCCCCGTTTATATTTTTGAACGGTTGCAGATAAAAAAAAAAAAAAAAAAAACAAAAAAAACAAAAAAAAAACCCGGTACAGCGGTTTGTCATCACAATACACTATGTTTAGAAAGAGTCCTCCCCCCCCTTTTATATTTTTAAACGGTTGCAGATAAAAAAAAAAAAAAAAAAAAAACCGGAACGGGGGTAATTTTGTCATCACAATACTCTATGTTTAGAAAGAGCCCTGCTCCTCCCCCCCCCCCCGTTATTTTTTTGAACGGTTGCAAAAAAAAAAAAAACAAACAAAAACAAAAAAAAAAAAAACGGACCAGGGGTTCAGTGGCGGATCTAGAAATATATAAAGAAGGCTAAAGCCCAAAAGGAGAGGGGGGGGGGGGGTTAACGTCGAATTTGTCATTGAAAGCCCGCATCACTTTTCCAAAAATCCCCTCGAAGACTGCGCAAAATTTTGTTTATTACAGTCCCTTTATTACCGCCTTGGTCCACCTAAGGCCCGATATTCCTACCGTTTGTCTGACAGAGTAGGGCAAAAATTATTGGGAAAATTATTCGGTGAGTCAGGCAACGCCGAATCAATCGAATTAATCTACGAATAATTCTACAATTGACCTATACCTTCCGTGTGTTTTCTTTTCCTCAGCTCAGGTAGCAGATCCAGTTTTCAGTGTTGCCGGAGTCATTTCATTAACTCTCATTATTTGGTTGCCCAACTCTTCCGTATAGAGCTAGTTTCAAGCGTTCCCAAAATTTTTATTGGCGTATTTTGTAGGGGGGGGGGGGAGGATTAGCCCAAACTTATGATTTTCAAGTAACTTATATCTTGTTCCGATCGTTACGAAAAGGTGCTCAAAACTGAGCATTTCAGCGCAAACTCCGGATTAATTTTTTTTTTATTATTATTTTATTTTACTGTCGAGATCCGATCAAGGTCAACGTTCTATCTTGGTTCATTCTCAAAAATCAAAACACTTTTTTAAAAATTCAAAAGGGAAAAAAAAAAAAAAAAAAAAAAACACAAAAACCCCCCTTAGGAGTTGAAAATTCTGTAAAAACTGTAAAGTAAGTTACTTGCAGACAAAGAAGTTTTGAAATAGTAAACGTTTGGTTTTAGCGCCTATTTTTAAAATGTTTGCCTCTCAGGCGAAGGCAACCTCAAAAACTGCGATGGACGACTTCCATTAAATAATAGATGAGAGGGAAATGTAGATTAAATTTTTGGCGAACCCGTATTTATTTCGGAAAAGTACTTGCTTATTATAGTATTTTAAATTCGTCGCTTTGAAAATGCTGACTCTTTAAAATAGGAGTGATATTTTGATGAAAATGGGTTTAAATCGAACATTGACCGTTTATTACATCGGAAACGGAAAACAATAACGATCTCCGACGATTTGCGCAAGAAGGCATAGAATTTCTCGCCCTTCCGAATGCTGTATCTCAAGGAAGGATCCCCCCCCCCCGAAGTTAAGAAAAAAATTACGTTTTTAGATGAGCTTTTCGCAAACATTTTATGGAATGTCGCATTTACTTTTTTTATTTTATTTTTTCCTTTCCCTTTATTCGTCCTGTTCATCCTAAACATGTTACCCATAAAAATCGCTATTCCACTCTTACAATTTAGGTAAATTAAAGAAACACCACCTTCAAAAATGACAACAGTGTTACATAAAGTCCCCCCCCAAATCACTTTTAGGAGGAATCCTCTACATCAGAATACTTAAATGCGGCCTTCAACTTATCACTCTTGTCACAAAGAGCGTAATCAATGTGGCAACGTTGCATTTGGTCTATTTAAACACATTCAAAACATATAATTCGATTTACCATCGTATACTCGCCTACAATTTTCTTAAACTTGTCAAATAGAAACGTTACCGGATTACACGCAAAAGCCTCGCCGCGGGGGCGCCTAAGATGAAATTGGACTTATGAAACAAAATCAATATAGTAATGAAGGAGAAAAATTGCATGGAAGGACAGACAGTATACATACATATTTAAAAAAGAAGTTCAATTTGTTGCTCCTAATATTCAAGTTTGGGAGATTGGTTGGTTCGGAACTAATTTAGCGAAACGTGCAATGTAGCAACGTTGCATTTCGTCAATTTAAATCTGTGATATGGAGATAAAATCCTAGGGTGTTGTGTAGGCTTGCATAGATATCTAAAACATAATATTTGTTTTATGGTTTTAAATATGGCCAAGTAAAAAAAGAGAAGATAAAATGCCATCATTTTCCAATAGCCCCCCCCCCCCCCAATCCTTGATGTTTTTGACACCCTGGCGAAGCTTGTCGTTTATGCCTACAAGCTCCCTTCCTATCATCGCACGCTTCACCACTCTTCAAAAAGCAAATGGATTTGGGGGGGGGGGGGGGTGTTGCATAGCATGTACTAACCAAACACTTGCACTCACCGCAAGTTATACACAGGCCTGAATTTGGTTCCAACCAGCGAAAATTTTATTGAAATCGGTTCAGTACAGCTCGAGATATTCGTAAATGAAATATTGCTGTCTTCTGATATTTCTTTCTGAAAAGAACTGATAATTTTTTCTGTTGCTTCTCATGCGTTTGGTCCCAAGAAAAATTTGACCATCGAGATCTTTGATGAGTTGATGACCCTTATTCCCTTTTTCGCTTGCAATCCAAGCAAATGGGGAAAATCACAAATTGAACACATTTATTCAACTTCTTACAAATAATTAAGAACTTTCTGGACCTAGACTCGCTAAATTTGACCGCTCTTTTTTCTATTCTTTTTTCTCTTTTTAGGATTTTTGAATTTTCCGTCTTAGCCGCTAATACATCGGCTGATAAACCTATAAAAATCAGAGCAATTTTTCGCACGATTATGCTTGTGCTTGTTACGTCCTCGAAATTACTAAAAATAAATTAGTAGAGCATGGCTTCAGTGTAATAATAAATCGCCTAAAGCAATCAGCTGTCGGAAATTGGTTTGTTGTTTGTAGGTTAGATTCGGCCGTATTCTTGTAAAATCTTGAGTGTCCAGGGCCCAATAAATGTACGGTACGGACGGTCCGTTGTTCTTGACCCCAAGTAGCGAATCCTCGCTTCTGATTTGTTAGGGCTGCACTGCACCTAACGTTAAAGAACAAGGACCGTCTGTACCGTACATTTATTGGGCCCAGTTTACTAAATTACATTTTCCCCACTCACTAATGGAGGTTTGAGGCGTACATGAGGAGATCAGAAAGAAGTCGAGAAAGGGATAAGCGCTAAGCGTGAGGTGTGAGTGGAGTTGCGACAGTTTCGGGGTGAAAAAATTGAAAGACCAAGTCACCAAGCAAAGAGTAAACAAGAGTCACAATTGAATGGAAGGCCTGCGTGCGATGGTCAACGCAGATAAGAGATCGAAAACGCGGGCAAGCCTCTGGTTGGCTGTAATCGTGGTGCAAGACTGTTTTAGGCCTTATGGAAATTAACATGGGAAATTCGTTCCGCAAAGAGGAAAATAATTCGGTAAATTTTGATCACCGAAGTGTTCCGTTGCAGGAAACCGAAATTTTTGGTCCTGAGAACCGAATACTTTATTGGAAGTACCGAAGGTCCGAAGACTTCGGTAATTAAACTTAAATTCCGCCCCTACTCAAGTTCTTTGGTACTACCAATGAACTTCGGTAGTACTAATGAACAATTCGGTACTCGAGACCGAAAATGTCGGTTTCCTGCAACCAAACACTTCTGTGATCAAATTTTACCGAATTATTTTTCTCTGTGTACTAATTTTAAATTTTTGTGATGGAGGTTAGGTTAATAGGTTTACGTTCACCGCCACTTCCACTGCCGTGCTAAATCTCAGTTTTGAATTCCGCGGTAAGAAAAATGGCGGCGCAAGCGCTTTTTTGGCGAACCAATAAGAGCCCAAGGTTATAGATTATCAGACATGCTCATCTGACTTCGCGCCACAAATTCAGTGGCGTGCAGTGCAAAATCACGGGAGCCAAGATGGCCGACAAAAGAAAAAAAATAGGCCGACTCGCCCAGGCAACTTCGGGCGATACTCTCGAAGTCGCCCAAGTGAGTCGTTGTGTTTTCTGCTTTTGTCGGCCATCTTGACTGCAGTGATTTCGAACTGCGCGCCACTGAGTTCGTGGCGTGAAGTCAGATGAGCATTGAACATACCTGTATAATCTATAACCTTGGTTCGTAGGTATCTGTTCTCCATCTACATTGGCAACACTGGATACTGCAGTCACTGCACTGATTGGAGAAATCCGTTTTTAAATAACCAGAAGCAAAAAACCGGCGGAAAGACAAAAAATAAAATGCGTACGGTAACATCACGCTGAACCGGTACTTAAAACGTAGTCAAATAGTGCCGAAAACTTAAAGCTGTTCGATCGGCGCAAAGGCCGGACTGAAAAATTCATGATAAAACAAGAAACAAGTGACCGTCCATCCTAATGAATGAATGAATCCAACTTATTGATAAAATATTCGTATAACTATGAGGGTGGAAAACCCATACAAGAATGGAAAAAAGAATATCGTTGGGGGCCCCAAGCCTGGGGGGGGGGGGGGGAGCATTGCCGCGACTGCCCTACGGTATAGTTACGGCCCTGAAGTTGCCATTTAATATCGACTTTTTAATTCCCTAAAAAAAATCTGGTTAGAGAAGAAGAGTCCTTGGAAGTTTCAAGAACTTTTATGTTTTAAGTAAAAAAGAAATTTACATCAAGGCAATACCTAATTCCTTAAATGTCTCATTTCAGTTAATATCGTGAAGTTTTGAGTGTCCTAAAGTCTGGGCGGGTGAGAGGTTTACCCCCTCCTTATCCCGGTGCCCATGAACAGTGGTGTAGGAATTAAAAAAGAGGCAAATTTTTTAAAAAAAATAATGTTGATGCTTTGGAGAAAATTTACTTGCCAAATGTGAGATATGGGTAGTTATAAAAAAGGAGGCAGAGAAGAGCTCGGTTATCCTTATCCCTAAAGTAGATTCGATAGAGTTTTTCAACGTATCTTCAAAAAGAGTCAATGTTTGAAAAATTTACACTAAACCTTCAACAGTAAATTATTTCTGGTTAATTCCTTTCTTGGCGTGAGAACACACAAACAAGAGAGTTCAAACGAGTCATTCTCGAGTTTTTTTTTTTCTTTTTTTTTCAGTAAAACAATTGGTTCAAATAGTCAATAAAAGCAAACGAGATCTGTTCAATCCTCGTAGTTATTCTAATGTCCTCAGTAGTGACCCGGATTTACCCTTTTGCCGCCTCTGGGAGCTATCTTGAAGTCGCCGCTCCTCACCGTTTATCAATGTGCTAATGGGGGATTAACCCCTTCCCCAGAAATGTTGAAAATTTGAGTGTTCTTAGATGCAATTCTCGCCTTTGTATATAGGAAAATCAACTCCAAAATGATCTCTTTTCTCCGCCCCCCCCCCCCCCGAACGAAACCAATCGAGACCCAGATGCACTATGATGCATAAAAATCTAAAAAAATACGCGTGTAAGAAACTTTTAGAATGAAAATGGACAGGTAATTGACTTCGAAAAAAAATTTCAAAATACACAATTTATTTATTTTATTTTGATGTAATACCTACACATAACTCGAAGGACTATTCATAAATTAAAGCTTAAAATAAAACAATCAGAATGGAAACTGCCGTAATAAGAGCCAATGGAAACAGTTTTTCGGATTCAATTTGAAATTTCTCAAAATGGCGGACATATCTCTATCTGTAAGGGCATATACCGGGAAGGAGTAGAGATGCAGTCCCCAAAAAAAAGCCAAAGTAAGAGGGAAAATGTAATAGATTGCCTGAATGTGAAAAATGTGATATTCACGCGCTAAATGATGCCCCCCCCCCGTCTGGATTTTTTTCTGGACACGCCCTTGTGTCTCTGTCTTTCGCATTGCTTTATGGCTTTTAATTGGAGGCTGAAGCAGCTTCCTCGCTCGTCGTGTCTCGTTTGGGGGGGGGGGGCGAATGTTTGTAAGTTTTATTTTATTTGACATTTTATTTCACCGTAGACATTTTGGGGCTGGGTTTTTTTTCCCTTTTTAAATTTTTTTCTTCTTTCCCCTTTTTTTCCTTCCCCCTTTTTTTCTATCACAGACTAAATATTGCCGATCCCACAATTTTGCCGATGTGGGCAGATGCCCTTTTTGCACCCCTCCAAATCCGTCCCTGGGTGTCTAAAGTTTCTAACAAGATTCTCCTCGATTTTATCTTTTTTCAGCAGAAAAAATTCACTAATCCAACTTCTTGAAACTTTTTCTCCCATTTTTCCAAACCAGAGACGAGACCAGTTATGATTGTTACTTGACACTTTACTTCGCCTTTAAAATTTCTTGATCGCCATAATGATTAAATATTTACATGATCTCAGGTCCATACCACTATGTAAGAACGCGAAGCGGGCGTGCGCGAGTTTTGATGTTGAGTTTCCCTTCAACAGACTCAAAATTCAGCTTTAAAGAAGGAGGATAAGGCGATCAAGTAGCTACATGGGGAGTCAAAGAAAAACTGATCACTGGTTAAGAGAGCAAGCAGAGGCAAAAGCGGTGATATGGGAATGAATAAAGCAAAGGGTGGACCTGGACCCACTGTAAAAAAATAATCATAAACAATATACAATGAGCACTAAGCTGCAGGGGAGAGGGCAGAGGGTGGCATAGCAGAAAGCCGGGTTGGTAGAAGAGCGGCACAAGGCATGAAATGAAAGATGAAACTCCTGCCGAAAATATTTCAAGATCAAAACCTCAACTCGAGCGAGCAAGCGGGACAAGCAATGCGCACGAGAGAGGCAAGTGGAAGAGGTAAGAGGAGGGGAAGGAAGGGTGAGTGTTTACAAGACGCGCACCGTAGCGCAAATTCGTTTGGGGTCTGTTATCTGTAAGTCCGATGGTGAGAACAGCATGGACGAAAATACAGGGTGTGTAACAAAAAAAGGGTCAGGGGCGAATATTTCGGAAACCGCTTCGATTTTCGAAAAACGCTCAAACACGTTTTCGCTTATTTGGAGGAGGGCATCTTTTTTTTGGGGGGGGGAGGGGGTCACTTTCTGCACCCCCAAGGGGGCCGGGGGCGGGGGGCACCACCCTCCTAAATTGCATATTTCAAATGGGACCCCACATTTTTATTACAAATTTGGAAAGAATTTAAAATTCTAAGATTTTTAACGCAAACCGCATGTCAATATCGATTTTCATCTTCGATACATCGAACTTCAAAGTTCGATATCGACCAATATTCAAAAAATCAGAACTTCTCCATAAAAGGTCGGATTTTTAAAAACTAAGTGGCTAAAGTACTTTCCAGAACGAGTACTTTTCAAATAAAAATACACCTTTCGCATAAAATTTACACTGTTGCCATTTTGGGGCCCCGAAATATTCGTCAAAATTATCGAACATTTTTAATTCGCTTTTTTCTTGAGAAACGATCCAAGTTTAAATTATTAGCTCCAAAATTATCCAATAACGGGTAATGTGTGCTGAAATACGCTTAAAAGCTCTTAAAAGTCTCGTTTCTTTAATTAAAACAACACATTTTTGGCTCAATTTCAGAATTTGATCACATCATTTTTTTAGGCATTTCTGAGTCTTTTGACAATTTATTATCGTATTTTAGCATATTTAACCCTCATCGGACAATTTCGGAGCCAATATTTTGAATTTGGGTGGTTTTTCAAGAAAACATCGAATTAAAAATGTTCGATGATTTTGATAAATATTCCGGGGCTCCAAAATGGCAACAATGTAAATTTTATGCAAAAGGTGTATTTTTATTTGAAAAGTGCTCGTTCTGGAAAGTACTTTACGCACTTAGTTTTTAAAAATCCGACCTTTTTTGGAGAAGTTCTGATTTTTTGAATATTGGTCGATATCGAACTTTGAAGTTCGATGTATCGAAGATGAAAATCGATATTGACATGCGGTTTGCGTTAAAAATCTTAGAATTTTAAATTCTTTCCAAATCTGTAATAATAATGTGGGTTCCCTATTTGAAATATGCAATTTAAGGGGGTGGTGCCCCCCCCCCCCGGCCCCCCCTTTGGGGCGCCGAAAGTGAAAACCCCCCAAAAGATGTCCCCCTCCAATTATGCGAAAACGTGTTTGAGCGTTTTTCGAAAATCGAAGCTGTTTCCGAAATATTCGCCCCTGATCCTTTTTTATTACACACCCTGTATAGGTGTTGCAGTAGAAGGGGGCGGAGACGCGACGGCCGACGCGGCGTGCGACGAGACTGGTCAAGACTTGAGCTGGAGCGACAAACAGGCAAATGATGAGGAATGTTGTGCGTTACCGATTTCTCAAATAATTGAGTATATCTCAATTAATTGACGATATCTCAATTAATTGAGCGATGGTCAATTAATTGAGCGATGGTCAATTAATTGAGCGATGGTCAATTAATTGACGGTCGGTCAATTAATTGACGGTGGGTCAATTAATTGACGGTCGGTCAATTAATTGACGGTGGGTCAATTAATTGACGGTCGGTCAATTAATTGACCATCAGTCAATTAATTGACGGTCGGTCAATTAATTGACGGTCGGTCAATTAATTGACCATCAGTCAATTAATTGACGGTCGGTCAATTAATTGACGGTCGGTCAATTAATTGACGGTCGGTCAATTAATTGACGGTCGGTCAATTAATTGACGGTCGGTCAATTAATTGACGGTCGGTCAATTAATTGACGGTGGGTCAATTAATTGACGGTCGGTCAATTAATTGACGGTCGGTCAATTAATTGACGGTCGGTCAATTAATTGACCATCAGTCAATTAATTGACCATCAGTCAATTAATTGACGGTCGGTCAATTAATTGACGGTCGGTCAATTAATTGACCATCAGTCAATTAATTGACCATCAGTCAATTAATTGACGGTCGGTCAATTAATTGACGGTCGGTCAATTAATTGACGGTCGGTCAATTAATTGACGGTCGGTCAATTAATTGACGGTCGGTCAATTAATTGACGGTCGGTCAATTAAATTTACGGTCGGTCAATTAATTGACGGTCGGTCAATTAATTGACGGTCGGTCAATTAATTGACCATCAGTCAATTAATTGACCATCAGTCAATTAATTGACCATCAGTCAATTAATTGACCATCAGTCAATTAATTGACCATCAGTCAATTAATTGACGGTCGGTCAATTAATTGACCATCAGTCAATTAATTGACCATCGGTCGATTAATTGATCGAGGTTGAGATTGATTGAGATTGATTGAGATTGGATTGATTGAGATCGAACCGACTTCACTCAATTTCTCAGAAATTGTCGAAGACTACCCCCTCCCAATCATTCGGCAGTAGAGAGAGTGAGACAATGTCTTTCTCTCTCTCTCCTCGAGCGTTAGAGTGGGGGTAAGAAAATTTCCCCTCTCGCCGTGATAGGGAAGATTCTTTTGAAAGTCTTAGTACCAATAGCATAACGGCTTTGACGAAAACCTCAAGCGTCGACTAAATACGAAAATATCAGCACCGAAAGGTTCACCAATCACCACTCTTCGCGCCAAGCAGATTTCTATCTGCGTGCCATCAAGATTGCTTCCTACAACTCATACACGGAAAAAAAATTTTGTTATTTACCATTCGCTTAGCTGATTTTGGCCCCTCCTAGAGTTAAGATAACTTTGACCAGAGTTATGGAACATTTGACCAGGTATCAAGTGAAATTGACCTGATCTATTGCTTCCTACAACTCATACACGGAAAAAAATAGTGTAATTTACCCTTCACATAGCTGATTTTGGCCCCTACCAGAGTTAAGATAAACTTGACCAGAGTTATGGGACATTTGACCAGGTATCAAGTGAAATTGACCTGATTCCTGGTCAAATATTCCATAACTCTTGTCTCTTGTCAACTCTGATTGGGGCCAAAATCAGCTATGCGAATGGTAAATTACACCATTCTTTTTTTTCCGTGTATGAGCAAAACAATTTTAATAAACGCACCGCTGCTGCTACGGCATGCTTAAAAGAAAGAAAAACAGAGAAAAAAAATTCATCATGGAGAAAGCTGCAATTAGACGAGACTCCCCCATCGTGACCTTCTCGTTTGACCGCAAAAATAATTTTGTTTAATGCATCAATGGAGTTTGTGAGTAGATTTTGAGACATTCTGATAATCTCCACGCGATTTCACATAGTTATCGACCTTGCATAACAACGTCGTAGCAAAACTTCGGAACAGACCCATTATCATCAATAACTTTACTTTACTATTTTCAAAAATCAAAGATCAAAGATAATGAAATAATTAGAGGGTTAATAATAGTCACTAGGGAGAACAAGTCGGTTGAGCATTTCCAACAAAAAGGTCCCGCCCATGGTGAGACAAATTAAGTTCGCTCATCAAGAACTTCGCATGCGATCATGGATTGTTTTTGTTTCAAACGAAAGGATTTACTGGAAGAGTTTTATTTTAAAAAAGAAAAGCTGGCGCGTTAAGAAAAATGTGAAAGGTTTGCTGCCATATTCTAAACCATGGGTATCAAACATCAAATTCCACTCACAAACCTCCTTCAGAAGAACCGACCAAGTACAAGCAGAACCATAAGTCCTGCGTCGACGATTTGACGCAACCCGCATTACACGTACACTTAACACTCTCTTATCTTTCTTTTCTTTTGTTCTCTCAAAGACCGACCGAGGTTCGGGCTACGTGTAGTGCGGGTTGCGTCGAATCGTCGACGCAAGACTAATGGCTCTGCTTGTACATTCAGATTTACCCGGTGTGGTGAAAGTCTCCCTCTCTCCTCCCAATTAACGGTAGAACGGTCGTAGGTTTAAAACCGAATATGTTGTTTGATGAAAAAGCATGAATAAACCACGCAATCAGTAGACTTTAATATGGGGACCTTAGGGTATCAATACGATAATTTGGCCATCGCAAACTTTTGCTAAAGGGGATTGAAGAGTTGTTTTTTGCATAAAAACCTGTAAAAATGACAATAAGTTCACTGAAAAATCACGAGATATACTCTCAGAATCGGGCTTAATGGCGGAGAGACGCAGGTATCATGGGAGATTCTAATCTAAACTGAGACATACATACCTCTGTTTTGCCGTAGAGAAAGTGGCATAATAGACAGGAATCTCCCGTGATACCTGCTTTTAGCTGCCATTACAAACTTACCGTTATAGCAGTTATGTGAGCTTATTACTGAATTTTTGACTTCCTCGGTGTGAT
This sequence comes from Trialeurodes vaporariorum, assembly GCA_011764245.1. Classification (NCBI taxonomy): domain Eukaryota; kingdom Metazoa; phylum Arthropoda; class Insecta; order Hemiptera; family Aleyrodidae; genus Trialeurodes; species Trialeurodes vaporariorum. Next base: position 43,034,251 of record VMOF01000379.1, read on the forward strand.
TTTTGTGATTTTCGCCGGTTTCTACATCACATTGGACTATTCATTTGCTCACAGCAAAAGTTTGCTAGAGCCCCATTCGGTTGATTTTCGTTAAACTTGTTTTTATCAATACTTGGTGGTAACGAGTTCAGTACTAGCACATTCTTTTTAACCTTGGTCAATTACGAGAACGAAACAATGAGCCTGAGCCTATAGAATACACGGCGAACGTACGAACCTTTCTTGTACTCTCCGAAATCAGATATTTTGAGAGTGTCTTTCATCAATTCAAAGGGAAAATATACTTTATGTAAAGAAATTCTATAGTTTTTTCTATGTTTGTGAATGACAAATAATTTATGATTACATTCGATGTACCTGTACTTCGTGGGTTAAAGATTAACAACTAAGTCATCGTGCTTAAAGTTTGTTTAAGTATTAACATGTTTTGGTAAGAGGTCTGTCGCCAGTTCAATATCACATTTTTCACAGGTGTCTACTATTCGGTGCATTTGCCAGTGGCTTAGCGTGCAATTTGGCATCGTTGCGGTTTGTCTATTTAAACTCTTGTAAAAAATCGAACTATTGAGTGTACGGTGAGCAACTTCGAGATTCGACCTATCAAATGGGTTTAAATGGATAAACTGCAACATTGCCAAATTGTGGTCTAAGCCATTGAAACCTTGCAGCATGATTATGAACAACCGTATCGTAATGCTATCAAGTCGATGATTGAGTAGATACGTGTTACCTTACGGGTGGTGCCATTCCGATAGGCTTCATTTCGATAGAAACCTTCCCATCTCTGTGGAAATTCGCCGATAGATCAGGAATCATCAATGAATTTACGTAGAGATGGGAGGGTTTCTATGGAAATGGCACCACCCTTAAGGATAACATGTACTCGATCATCAACTAGGATAGAATTACGATACAATCGTTCATAATCAGTCCGCTGCCCATACAGCGGAAGACTGATGCTAATGGAAATTTTTCGAGATTCCGTTATGAACAAGTGCCACTGCCTGCAACACAGTGCATCACAATGGTTCGATTTAGCCTTCTGTGACGTTAAAGTGTCGATTTTCCCCCGATAAATCTAACGATTCCTCTACAACTAGATCGATTCCATCTAATCGCAATCCCCAAGTCAGTGTGTACACGGAAAAAAAACTACGGTGAAAACAACCATACGGATACCTAATTTTTTGAACCTGCTAAGTGTTAAGGTAAACTTGACGAGAAGTATAGTACATTTACCGATACTTTGAGTAAATTCGACATGCAATCAGGTAACATCACCCCAGTACCTAGTCAAACATAGTATACTTCTGGTTAACATTACCATAACATCTAGCAGGTGCCAAAATAAGGTATCCGTATGGTTATTTTCACCGTAGTTTTTTTTCCGTGTACTTACTTACAGTGTGCGGCGGAAGGTCCCAGTTTCCCCCCCCCCTCCCCATCCTTCAGCCATTCGCCCGCGCCATAGCATCGCGGTGCTGCTCTATAGCATTGTAACACGGTCGGATCGTTTAATTATTGTAATCTCCTCCTATGAGGCAACAAATCGGGTGACGGGCGTGGCGGGAGGGGGGGAGGGGTAAGACAGGGGGGCGAGCGGCGCGCGTCTCTGCGAGACTTTAAATGGCAGCGTGACCCGGTGCCTCCAAACCATTTTTGACATTTGACTCACTTTCGTTCGATCCCCCTTCTCCCCCCCCCCCTACTCCTGCTACCGCTCCGTTCCGATGGATGCTGGCTCATCCTCATCCGAAAACGGTGGATGCTCGATCAATGTTGCCATTATTCGAATAATTATCCGATTCGTCCTGTTTGACTTAATTTATTATTCGGATAATTTCTGCCGTAAATGGCAACACTGCATCACGATACACACAACATGAGACATTATTTAATGAAAGATTGAACCTGATGCCTCCGCCTGCCTGTGCGCGCCACGCCATACTTCTTGCCTGATGGCTCATCTCATCTGATATCTCCGACCCGATGCGACGTTGCCAGGTTTTCAAGAGTAATTAGTTTTTCTTTTCTTTTAGTGCATCTGTTGCGCTACTACACTTTGATGCATTGACTTGCACCATTACGCGTATTTTCGTCGTATTTGATTTGATTATATTGTTTCGTTTTGTTTCGTTATATTGTAAACATGTGTTTTGTAGCATTGTAACAGGGCTTTTGCAAAGGTTTGAAACTGTCTTTTTTTTTAAGAAAATAATAGTGCTTGATGTTTTTCATGAAGAGAATAAAAGTGCTTGATGAAAGGAAATGTTAAGCTACTGCATTATGGCACATTGAGTTTCAACCTGATGCGTTTTTTTGTCGTATTAATTTGAATATTTTTGTACGTAAATTTGTTTCGTCGCAGTGTAAAAATGTGTTTCGTACCATTTTAATAGGGCATTTGCAAAGGTTTGAAATTGTGTTTTTTTAAAGAAAATAAAAGTGCTTGATGAACTGAGAATAAGCCACGCTACTGCATTATGACGCATCGACTTTCAACCTGATGAATATATTTTTTCCGTATTATTTCTTTACGTAAATTTGTTGCGTCGTATTGTAAAAATGTTTTTCGTAGCATTGTAAGAGGGAGTTTGCAAGGGATGATATTTTGGGTTTTTTTTTATACAGAAAATGAAAGTGCTTGATGAACTGAGGATACCGTGGTCTCTGGTATTTTTATAGTATCTTAAGCGGGCAGTGGCAAGGGTTCTACTTTTGGTGTTTTTTTTTTTTTTTTTTTTTTTTTTTTTTTAAATCAAAATCAAAGTGCGCGGTGCGCTGAAAATAAATGTAACTTTGGTTTTTTTCTTTTTTTTTTCCAAGCGTCTCGGTTCCAAAGATGCGCTTGTGTAAAGTTGCAAGAAGTCGTGTGTGTTGTGACGTCAAAACGCAAAATCGCCATTTAAAACAATGTTTGTTGGGCCCAAGACGCATCTCCGTAACTATTAAACCTTGTTAGGAACTAAAGACATCCTTGCTTTCAGCTCACCGATCATAGGTACTTTCATTTGCTAAGTACAAAACATGAAAATTCAGACCCTCGCAACTGCCTTATTTTATTTCTATGTTCAAAACCTACTCATTTTGACTTTCCGTTTTGAGCAAATCAGAACGTTGTTTAAACCGCAAGTTCTGAATTTCTCCGATGGCCCAATTTCGGCGTTTGATGGTCATCACCTTTGACCATCTGAGGGTTTCAACCGCAAATGACCATCTAACGCCGAGAATTTGCCATTGGAGAAATTCGAATATTGCTGTGCCGTATCGAAAATTGTCTTTAGTTCGCACTACTCCCTAAGATGAATCAAGATAAGTACTTTTTGACCGTGACGTTTAAAAAAAATGAAAATACGACAAAACATACTTACGTAAAAAAATAATCAAAATCTTCATAGCACTGGTATTTAGCAAACGACAGCTCCAGTTGATATTATGTATGATGAATGGATAAGGAAAAAAATGTCCATTTTTATTACGAATCGAGGTGTAAAAGTGATAATCGAATTGGAGAAGAGGGTGTTGCCTATTCGCTCCTTTTTTGAAAGAATTTATAAGAAGATTTGGGATTAAATTTTAATCTCAGCCGCAATTTGGCATCTCAGATGCGAGTTCACAGCATGTCGATTGTCAAACTGGATTCCTGGCCATTGAAGTATACGGATCTGTTGAATCATCGCTGTCGGACGGAATGAAATAAACTTCGAATAGCTAATTTCAATATTTTAAATTGACGTTGGTCCCCGCGACATATCTTGACCATCACACCTGGCAACGCTCGAATCACCTTTGAAATAATCAATTTGATCGGATGTATCTTGATTGCAAGGTTAAAAATTTAAGCGACCCCCCCCCTCCCCCCTCCTTTCGTGCCATTCTCGGTTCAATATCGCATTGCTCTCAGCTAATCATTCACTGGGCAGGCGATTGGTAACGGTAGGCTCCGTTGCCAAATCTTTCAATGTTGAACGCAAGTCGGACAGTGTAAATCAGTACAACCATTGAGAGGATTACTTTAAATTCTAATTGGGACCTATCGATCGCCCTGACGCACGGTCCGTGGAGGGCCTCTATTTTTCATAAAGGGGGCTCAATGCAAGAAAAAACCAGTTGGCCAATTATTAGGCCCGGTATTACGACCTCTGGTTAGGTGATAGTTTGGTGATAGTTATAGAGCTCTAACCTCAGGTATACGAGGAGTGGCGATTTACGACCTCTTGTTATCTTTTGGTTAGGGGTTGAGCCTCCTTTGTTCTCATCCTAATCAGTAGTTTGGCTGCCTACCGGATTGCCTTGTGATTGAGTCAAACCATCGGTTTGGACAAACCAGGAGATCGTAGTACCGGGCCTTAACGTCATCAATAAACCGATCGTTGAGACGGTCAATGATTGATGCCATTGGTTAAAAATGGTTTTTGGCTGTTGCGATGGTAACCATCGTTAAAGCGTCGGTTATTTAAAGACATTCAATGGATAGCCTTTAAAAAACGAAAACTTCAACGATAGCATAAGAGCCAAGTTTTACAATGGACACCGTTTCCGGGAAAAGATCCCACAAAACAAGTAGCGTCAGCAGCTGCAATCAGATTGCCTTCCTTTTGTTGATGCATGATGTAAGTTATCTCAGAGCACCGTGGCTATTGATGAGGCGCCTTCATTTTCCGTAGACGCAATTAGATTTGTGACTCTTGAGTAATACTTATTTAGGATTAAAGTGAATAATAACGAGACGCTTCTGGCGATGGCGTTCTACGTGTCTCGTCGCAAGACCGCGACCAGGTGTACGGAATAATCCTATGTACGGAACTATGACGAATTATCATGATTTTCTTGTAAATGGCAAGTCGTTTGATCATTTTTATGACCTCTAGTTATCATTTGATGGATGAAATAACGAAACAGTTGTGGATATTGATCAAACTTTGTAAACAGTTGAAAAATATTGTTCAGACCTAGAGTAAAATTTACCATCGATAATTGAGTTCGTATCTGTTTCAATAAAAAATATTTTTGATTCATCAGTAAAAATGCTATTTCTATGTCGCTAATTTGGTCCTTCAATTTGCGTAGTTTTGGCAAATCCATCAAATTATGCGATGTCACTACTGCTTGAATATCCGTGGTTCATCATATTTCTAAATTGAATTTATTCATTAATCAAGTTAAGTCAAGTGCACTGAAATAAAAAGAATGGCTTTTGTCATAAATAAGCACATGCACATTGCTCAAGCACCGACAGCAAAAACCACTCAACAACGAAGCGCAGATTCGATGCCATTTTGAATTCCCAGAGCTTTTATCGGTCAAGCAACAAGAGGAAAGAGTGGGTTCAGCTCAACACAGCCTTCAGCGAGGTACCGCTGAAATGGAGGAAAAACAGTTGAAAGAAAATGACGTATCATAAAAGCAGTTGATGCTCTCATACCGATTAGAGTGGGTGGGAGAAATCTAAATTCTTTGAAGAAATGACTTACTACACGGAAAAACAAGAATGGTAGAATTTACCATCTGCATAGCTGATTTTGGAGTCTGCTCTAAAGTATGGTAAAAACCATCATATGGTAAATGCAACGTACCTTGCGGCAGTGGCGGCTCGTGAAATGTGATTTATTGATGTATACTTCATTTAAAACCATAGAAAAATATCGAACGTTAGGGGGTGCAATGGAACCCCCGAGAAATCGATACTTTTCTATAGGTTTAAATGGAGTGGACAATGGACATCGATCATATCGCATTTCACGAGCTGCCACTGCCTTGCGGTGAAGTGTACCAACAGGTTATCTTAATTTAATTTCTTAATGCAGATGGTAAATCCTACAAGTCTTTGTTTTCCGTGTATGACTAATAATACAAAGAAAAGAAAATTGATTAATCCCTTACAAATCTGAGCTCCCTTCGACCGTTTCAGACCCTTCTGCTGGGGCATTGTAGTTTCTTACATACCATCAAGTAAAGTGTTTTTAAACCATGAAAATAAGTCCAACATATCCTTACCCTTCTCAACTCAAAAACCGTGCTGGGCAAAAATCAACATTTGAATAATCAACTAAAATTATTCACATTATTATCATGTTATTATTAGTAATTTGAAGTTTTAATGGTATACCATATTCATTCATCTTATAACTGATGATTATACTGGCAGTGTGTTAAATTTTCGATTTACTACTTAATAGGAATAACATGAGAACAACGTGAATAACATTAGTTGAATGTTCATGATTATTCGAAACTTGATTTTTGCCCTACAGTCTACATTGCTCAAAAATCGCAACTTCCGGTCTCGTTGGGGCAAAAGTTTGGATCATTTTTGACCTATCTGCAGTCGTACACACTCAAAACAGCATTCATATTACATTTGTACAATTTTGTTCCAATTTTAGGTTTTCGGTTACATAATTCAATCCAACGTGACAATATGGACTATTTATATTCACACGGCTCAGCTTTTGTCAAATCGGGAATTTGAGAAATTTTAGGTGGTAGGTGTGGCATCATGGCCAGTGGGCGGATCCATTGCCTCGTCCGTTTTTTTTTTTTTTTTTTTTTTTTAGAGAGTTCACAACCTGAATAATGCGTCGAATTTTTGCGATCGGTCGATGTGCATCAAATGGATGATCATATTTTTTTTTTGTTTTTTGTTTTAGTGAAAGGTCAGTCAAGTGAGATATCTATATCTTCATTTCGTATTAATTTTTGGAAGGGGGGGATCCAAACGTGGCACGTTGCCACATATCTCCATCAAACGCGGGGTACACGCAATTAAGAGATAATAACAGGTAGACCCAACTGTGGATTCGGTGTTTTGTCGAAGCTTTTTTAACATAAGTTACAGTGTTCCTCCGCGAGTGGTATAGACACCGTAGCGGCAAAGCGTAGATCCGATGTAGTTAAGTCGCATTCTGTCCATTTAAACGCTTGAAAAAAGGTCAAATTTGATGGTGTTTAGCCTACGCATGGCAGATAGTTTTCACGGATTTTAATCGATTGAATCCAACGCTGTCGGATCTCTCGCTATGCCACTGTTTAAAACAACGAGCTATAAATTTACCTAGAGTGGCAGTTTAGTAGGTAACCTGCGTAAGCACCAAGGGGGATTTTTAGGTTAGGTTTAAGCGAGTAACCTGTCCATTTGTTTCCGTGTATTTTGATGCGGCATCACCGCACAATGGACCAGAACATGCTTTGATCCATTGTGCGGTGATGCCGCATCAAAATACACGGAAACAAATGGACAGGTTACTCGCTTAAACCTAACCTAAAAATCCCCCTTGGTGGTTACGCAGGTTACCTATTAAACTGCCACTCTAGATAAATGTATAGCTCGTTGGTTTAAAAGAATTGGTATCGAGAGTTATTTCAAAGTGTTCTTCAGAAGAAGGGCCGATAATATATGTTGTGTTCTCTCCGCACCCAGGCAAAACTATGGCAGAACATGGATACGTATGGATCCGTATGGATGTCGTATGTGCGTACGTGTTGATTTCTTTACAGATCCATACATATCCATACTCTGTATAGAGAATTGGTCATGACCTGATGGACCTGTGTATGGACTACTTTTGCCAGGGCAGGAAATAACATATTCAGGATGTGACAAAACTAAGTATATACATTAATTTTCAGGGCGAGTTTTAGAGGTAAAAATAGGATTTTTTTCCCTATAAACATGGGTCCGAAATTGTAGTCTTTTCGAGTTAGAGTGTTGCAAAGTTTCCGAAAAACAAATTGAAAAATTTGTATAATTCCCTCGTGAATTTTTTTAATGCTTATAAGTAAGTACTCTGATGTAATTTTAGGCGTTCTTGCCGATTTTGGCCGTGAAAATACTGAATGCTATAATTTGAAGGGGGGGGGGGGGTGGTTGAATTTCTTGATTTTTCTCACTTTTTATGACCAAATTATGTGAGAACATGCTTTCGGATTCATGAAACCCAAAAACGATTAGTATTACTCAAAAGTTCGTAAATGAAGGCATTTTTGGTACTTAGAAGTTATTTCTTTTTGCAAACTATTTTCGAGAAACTCGTCCCTGAAGTTGCAGAGGTCGGCCAATAATCGCCTTTTCTTTAATTTTGTCAATTCTTGGCCGACTTCCCCAACTTCAAGGACGATTTTCTCGGAAATGACTGGCGAAATGAAAAAACTTGCACGGACCGAAAATGCGTACTCTTCTACGAACTTTTGAGTAATGCTAATCGTTTTTGGGTTTAATGAATCCGAAAGCATCTTTTCACGTTCTTTGGCCTGAAAAGGTGTGAAAAATCATGAAAAACCCCCAAAATCCCCCACAAATTGTTGCATTATCACGGCATTATCACGGCCAAATCGGCAAGAACGCCTAAAATTACATTAGAGTACCTATTTACGAGCATGAAAAAAAATTCACGAGGGACTTAAGACAGTTTTTAAATTTGTTTTTCGGAAACTTTGCAACACTGCAACTCGAAAAGACTACAATTTTGGGCCCTTGTCTACAGGAAACGAAGGTCGTATTTTTACCTCTAAAACACGCCCTGAAAATTAATGCATATACAGATTTGCTTCACCGTGTATAATGGAGCCCCTAAGTGAAGTTTGCAGTATGACAAATTCTAAAGAGACTTTCTTTAGTTTCTGAGTAAAATTTTAACAGGCCCATAGATTTTCCCAACGTTGGCAAGAATTGAAAAAATTCATCCAGGAACTTCTTCGAGAAGCATCCATTGATTCAAGTTGTAACATATGATGACACAGTTGCCACTTCGTTACGGCATGAATACGCTTTTCATCGCTTGTCAAAGTTTGCATCATTCTTATCCATCGGCAATTTCAAAAGTCATATTCACGAACACTTTATTTTTAGCCGCAGAGGCCAGAGCCGCCGTTTTGCGTACAATTAAAGACATTTTTCAATTCACCAATGATTCCACCGGTTGAGTAAAGATTACACAGTTCAGTTCAGTATATGACAGTATACTGTACGTAAATACTCTGATCTTTGATATTTTTTTTAATCGGTGCACTTGCCGTTAAATTATTAAAATATACCCAAGTTTTTAAAGTCATCGACGACTCCATCGGTTGAGAAAAAATCACATATGCGAGTATTTTCATGCGTTACAGTCATGAACCGAACTGATTCGTGTAATATTTTCTAACACGGTAGAATCATCGGTGAATTGAAAAATGTCTTTAATTAAAACGCAAAACGGCAGCTCTGATAGAGGCAGAAGATCGGAGATGGAAATTGTTATTTTGTTTTTTGTCTTTATTTTGTTTTTTGTTTTTGTTTTCTTTTTTTGACCAAGTATAAGGTATCTTGAAAGGAAGGATGAATCAAAGCAGATTCACTTTTGTTTCTCCTTGTTTTCGCTGCTCTGCTCGGTTAGCGCTTTTGTGGCCACTCTAGACGATTTATTGTCCCTCCGCCTGAGCGCGCGAGACACACGCCGCGGTCCGCTCGCGTTGTTACGCAACACTGAGCGCATTTTGTGCGTTGAAAAATTAGTCTTGACACTCACAAGCAAAAGAAGCGGATGACTGGCAAATTCATTTCAACGATCAATATTGACTCAGCAGGTAGTATCCGCTCCCACCAGCGCACAGTTTTCGGTCTCCGCCAAACATTGGATACTGCAGATTGAGCCTTGGAATTAGGGATTTTGGCAGTGGCGTCGTGTGCAATCTGGCAACGCTGAATTTTGCCCATTTAAACCCATCGAAAAGAGTGAGCTGTCGATATTGGACAAAAATTCAGCGTTGCCAAATGGGTCTGTTGCACACTTCTGCTACAGCGATATGGAGGGTCGATTCTAGTGTAAAATCGCGTAAAAATCACATTGGAAGCCTCAAACAGTCATAAAGTCCACTCATAAACCCGCAAAATGCATTTTAAAGAAATCCTATGATGGCGGGCGAAGGGGCGAGCCAACCTTGCATGCATCCACCACGAGCAGCAGCGGCCGACGACGGCATTCGTCAAAGTAGGTACTTGCCCGGCGTTTCCGTATCAAGATTCCGGCAAATCGACAAAAAACGTAATTTAACACCTCAGTAATCACAAACAATAACGAGATAGTCAAATTTACAGGATAAATACACGTAGAATGACACTAAGATACTACTATGGAAGTAAGACGTTTGTTTACATTCGAACCAATATTTTAAATTGCTGTCGTCGGCCATCTTTTGGTTTTCGTGGTGCATGTATGCAGGGTTGATTTTCCCCTTCGCCCGCCATCTGAGGCTTTCCATGAAACGTCTTTTGCGGGTTTATATGAGTGGATTTTATGACTGTTTGATGCTTCCAATGTGATTTTTACGCGATGTTACACATGAATCGATCCTCCATATCGCTGTAGCAAAAGTGTGCAACAGACCCATTGCGCGCGACTTCACTGGATTTTGGATACTTAAAGTCTGTTCATTATTCGAGTGCTGTTGGCTGAAAATATAAAAATATATCCATAAACTCTGTCGTTAGGCCGAATTTTTGAATATTCCTCCACCATGCTTGAGCCAAATGAAATCTACAGCAACGTAATTTAACATGAGGACATGATGTTTTAATACCTATATGTATGGTGGACTTAAAATCAGCAGACACAAGTAGGGATGGCGATACCAGGCAGTAGTATCGATACCAGTATCGATACTGGTAATACAGGTAGGCACAGAAAGTGCCTACCTGGATTGCTTTATCCTGGTCATTCCTCAGGAAGACCGTCCTGGCGCGACTGTGGCACAGGACGGTCTGTGCATGGGAAGTGCACCCATGTGTTCTTCTTAAAGACCCCTACACAGCAATGATGCGGCTCCAAGTCCGCTTCATAATGCGCCGTTGGGTTCCCTTTAGGTGGCGGGGTAAACTGCAAAAAACAAAAAACAAAACAAAAAAAAAACAAACAAAAAACAAAAAACAAAAAAAAATCGATCAAAATATTATAGTAATGAATAGATTAAAAGAGTTAAGCAGTTTATTCGCGAACCGTCTTTTAATAAATGAATTAATGCGAAAAAAGACATATGAATGAAGTTTTCGAATTTTATATCATTGTCAACTGGTCCATATCGACGTAACGATCAATAACTATCGTTTAAATTGATCACTTATCGAGGTATCTGAGAACCAAAGTGACCCACTCCCCACCTTGAAAAAACATAACTTTACCATCATTAGCGTTTCGCTCGAAGACTTATTGCAAAATTATATCACATTCAGTATTCATTGATGAGTCTCATCTGATCGTATTCAATTTCCATATTTTTTGTGCACTCTGTATACTTAAATGAATCAAAACGGACCCAGGAATTTCTTTTCTCTCTCTCTCTCTCTCTCTCTCTCTCTCTCTCTCTCTCTCTCTCCCCCCCTCCGCCTTTCTTGGCCAACGTCTTAGAAAATGATGGAGGGAGAGGGGGGGAGTACAATTTATTAAACCCTTAAACTGAAATTGGTAAATCGAATGGGTAGAGGGTGAAAGATGGTGGAGCGGCAGGAGGGGGGTGGTTAGAATCCACCGTTATTATTGAGCAACTTATAGGGCAAGCTATGATTGACGATTACAGGACGATATGATGAAGCAGGCAATTGACGAGTTTCGAAGCTATTTTCATTGAGACTCGGGTACGAAAATAGAGAGAGTTTAAGCCTACTTTATTATTTTGATTCTGAATTAACTAAGTGAACATACGATTGCACTCAGGATCAGGGCTGCCGTTTTGCGTATAATCAATGCTATTTTTCTATTCACCGATGATTCCACCGGTTGAGAAAAGATTACACAGTTCAGTTCAGTGTGTGACTGTAATGCACGAAAATACTCTGATCTGTAACCTTTCCTTAATCAGTGGAAACTCCGTTGATTAATTAAAATCTCCGCAAGTTTTATAAAGTCATCGACGATTCCACCGGTTGAGAAAAGATTACAGATGCGAGTATTTTAGTTTATTACAGTCATGCACTGAACTGAACTGTGTAATCTTTTCTCAACCGGTGGAATCATCGGTGAATTGAAAAATAGCATTGATTATAGGCAAAACGGCAGCCCTGCTCAGGATAGATACCAATCGTCAAATTTTGTACGACACCTTTTTCCTATAAGGATCGCAGACATTAAAATTGTGTCGATGAAGCCGCAGGATATAAACAAAGGACCCTCCGCAGCTGAACACATTAAAAACTTATTGAGCGTTGTGTTGCCGAACACGATGCTTCCAATCATGGATTATAGATGGTTTTCGGTCACTGATACTTTCATGGCCTGTCATTGACTCCACAGTTTATTCTTCTAGTACTTTCGCGGGCTCTAGCTGGAAAGGGGAGAATTTAAGGACGCATTTTTTTGGGGGGGGGGGATCTAATTCTTACATTTAGAACACGCTCTAAAAATAAATGTTCATAGTTTTGTTACACTCTGTAGATCAACCTACCCTTCAGATATTCCCCTTGCATTAGCAAATAATTCTGTGCTTGCAAAAAGGCCGACGATACCTGACGGGCGTTGATTTTTTGTTGTGATATTTCATTTGTCACTCTGCTGATATGCATAATTTTGCCTACTCGAATATATTCGGTAATAATCCTTTTCCGTTGGACTCACGCTCTTACAACAGCCGCTGTTTACATATCTTACATTGTGGTTTACATAAAATTTAAAAAAAAAAAAAATTATTCTTCTTTTTTGGAGTAGTGTTTGATCCCGGGTGCCTCCGTGGACTTCTTCGTAGCGATTTTGTTTCGCCTAACTTAACTAACTTTTGTAAATTCAGGAATTGTATTCCGGATAATAAACTTTGGTAAAACAACCATGTAGATACTTACATTTGTTGTTATTTGCTGTCATGGGCATGCCAGTGCAAGGAGTTTTGTCTTTTTGAGTATTGGTTTGCTCTTGATTGTACTCACGGAAGCTTTTTGTTTTGTTTGATTTCAGGTGAGTAAACTATAGCACTGTTTAAAAACGTTTCTATGGACATCCAACAGAGTAAGTAAAAAGTACTTACACACATTTCACTAAAAGCATCTGGTTTTTTTTCCCCTCATATTGACTCAAACCTAGTATACTTTCAACTCTATTTCTTCTTTGTAGCACAATTTCAATTTGTTGTTGTTCTTTGTTGCAATATTTGGCTTGCGCAAACTAATTTCTAAAATTTTATCAGGTCGTTTCCGATAAAAATTTGATCATATTAGTCCTTTGCAGCTTTCGCTTCAATTTATAACAAAGCCAGCGTCCGCTAGTAAAAGCGCAGAACTCACTTCAGAATTCGGTCATTTGATCTTCTGTCATAAATATTATGACCATATCATCTACAAATGCTAGCTCGCAAGGAAATTTACTTCATAAGCCATGAATTTACAAATTTCAGCAATTTGGGCTTGTTAAGGTGATTCTAGGCAAAATTTTTACAGATTTCAATCGGATGGTTAACGCTACTGGTCGCTTTTGAGAAAAGTCGTGTCATTGGCATTTCAAATGGAGCTGTTGCAAACTTTTGCTACAGGCTTGAAGAGCCTTGAAGCCCAGGCTTGAACAGACTACTAGTTGAAGATGGGGTATTACCCAGTAAAAATAACGATTAGCGCACTAAAAAATCACGAAATCCACTCCTAAACTCACAAAATGATTTTAAACGCGAGACCGTAATGGCGGCCGGGGCCGCGGTTTTCATCTGGTTTTCATTGGGGTTCCCTATATTCAATCAGCGCCATCTACACGAGGTGTTCTCGCAACACCACACAAGAAGAAGAAGAAGCATACAATTGCCATCAGAAAACCGCGGCCTCTGTCGCCATTACGGTCTCGCATAGGAGGTCTCGTTTAGGAGTGGATTTCGTGATTTTTTAGTGCGCTTATCGTTATTTTTACAGGGTATTACCCGATTATCAACTATTAATAAGCCTGTAGCAAAAGTTTGCAACAGCTCTATTGCAACCTTAGCACCTGCGAAATTTTTTTAGGGGATTTTTCGAGCCCAAAACCAGCAAAATTGGTTCGTACTTGAAGCCATAATTTATGAAATTCATTTCGCCATAAGCTGAGTGAGTGAGAGTGAGTGCGAGTGATGATATGTCCATTTATCTTACTTGCACTCATAGAGGCTTATGGTCTTGTTTCATAATTTCCGGCTTTATGTTTCAGTGTTTCAGCTTGAAACTTCCAGACTATCATCCAGAAGTATGGTCGCAGGTGCTGACGTTCCTCAAATTTGTGCTTTTAGCGTAATTTCGTCAAATTCAGCCAAAAACTATTGACTTTTTGAGCAACGCGATGTGTTGTCCACGGTTCGAACTGATCTACTTTGGAATCATCCTAAAGAGATCGAGTTACAAAAACGTCTTCGTTTTGTAAACGTATTAGGGCGTGGTATTGAAAGGGTTAATATTTGCCTGCACTATCTGGCAATCATGCACGTGTCATATCGTGCGTAGCGAAAGTTTCCTCGTGGGCCTTTTCCTTGTTTTTGAAAGAACAAGTGGGGGGGGGGCGGGTGGGGAGAAAAGGGTTGTGGGGTGTCGGGCACTTTTAGTCATCCCCATAGAGAGAATTGATCGGAACAGATATTCCTCTGTTTTCGCGTCGCACAGTGGCTCGAAATGGAATGGAATTCCCTCAACAGTGGCCGAGCGTGCAATTCGACAACGTTAAACAGTAAATCCCCGGTATCCGCGAGGGTTCCGTTCCGCAAAAACCTCGCGGATACCGATTTCGCGGATGCCGGGGCATTATTCTAATGGAATTCGTGGGGTTCGGGACTTGATCAATTTTAAATCTTACTTTTTTCACTTACATTTTACTGCGGACGACCTCTCGCCTCATTTCCCTCTATCCTCTGGCTATCCTTTGAAGAAAGACATTAAAGTTGGCTGTTTTTGGCTTAAAATCGATCGCGGTTAAGCGAATCCGCGGATACCGGGGATTCACTGTATTTTGTCCCTTTAATTCCATGTGTAAAGGTCGAATGCAAAGGTGTTCACCGAACTTCCAACACTTCGATATTTTTTATGGGTATGAATGGACTGCAGGCCACGCCATTGTCCCCGAACATAATTTTATGAATAAAAATCAAGTTTATGAACAGTAAAGAAGGATAGCGATAGAGAGGTAGCTTAACCTTAGCCGTAGCGAGGATATTGTATTTCTCTCTCTTAGCTCATTTAAACGTATATGTTAGAAAAGGATGGATGTAGGGGCTGTCTCGTGACTTCTGTCCTTTCTTAAAACATGCGTTGAAATGGATTAAGAGAGAGAGAAAGACAATACTCTTGCTACGGCAAAGAATTTAAACCTTGTGTGCCAAAAGTATTTCACATTCTCAAAAAAAAAAAAAAAATTAAAATTTTGAAATAAAAACTAGTCATTAATGTGCATTCTATCTATGACGCGTATATTTTACAGTGTTTGGTAGTTACTTACATCTGTATGAGAATTACTCAGTAGAGCTTGAAATGAGTCAAATAATATGGGCTCCGCAAGAAAACATCAACTCTAAAATGTGTTGAAAACAATAAACAACTTTTCTTGTCCGGAAAAATTTATGTGTCGATCTCGTGTGCGTGCGCCGAGGAGCAAAACGCCGAGTATTGTGTCGCACGCATTTTCAAGAAACACAAGAGATGAATAAAATGTGAAAATCCTCCGGGAGGGGTCGCGTCGGGTCGATGCTTCTTGTGTGAATTTGAGGATGTATCCCCCTGAGTAGAGAGCTAAAGGGAGGGGGAGGGGGGGTCGAAAACAATTAGACTCTTGACTTTACCTCTCGACGACCCCCCTTCCGAACTTTTGTGTTTAGTTCAAGCTAGCGACGAAAACAATTTTAGACGACTCCTTGGATTTTGGCATAGGTCTTCCACCAGCTACAGCCGTGTTTTTTTCATCAGTTACGATTCGCAGTATTTTGCATGGAGTTAAATAGAAGACTATGGGTGACTGTGGGCGGGAAAACATTATTTTTCCTTGGTTTTCTACAGGCCTCATTTGTCGGGAAATGTGATGTCGAGCACAATTTGACGAAAGAAAATGTTCGATAAAAATCATCCACGAAAGGGCCACTAGCCTCTGCGCATACGGCCGCACGGACCACACTCAAGGTCACAAGGTGTGAATTTGTTTGCAGAAATCAAAATTTGAGACTATTCTGCGCAAAAGTTCTCACTGGCCCAAAAAACTGTCTGTGTCAAGTTTAGCCGCTATCAAGTTTATCAGCACTTTGTGAACTCGTTTCTGAGCATATTGTAGCGGAGTGAGAGAGCTCTCAAAATGGTGACCAGCGGGCCGATCTTTGAAATCATTAGATAAGGCTGGTAGATTGGACTGGATAAATGAGGGGCTGCTATTGGTCCCTTTAAAGAGTTTAGCAAAAAGAAGAGCACTTTAACCAAGTATCCCTCCGCTACATTCGATAAGTTATCGGCTGCTTGAAACAAACCGATAAAAGCTGATAGCTTATCGAATGTAGCGGAGGGATACTTGGTTAAAGTGCTCTTCTTTTTGCTAAACTCTTTAAAGGGACCAATAGCAGCCCCTCATTTATCCAGTCTACCAGCCTTATCTAATGATTTCAAAGATCGGCCCGCTGGCCCTGTTTCTATCTGCCACTTCACCGACCCTCAAGTCACAAACCTGCCATCCCTTCTCCTCCTGCCACTAGAAACCAAATAATTTAACTCTCTTACTCCCATTTCATCCATATTATGTTTCACCATCCTCAACTGGCCGTGAATACTTTCGTGATGGTCAATAAAATATTCTGGCTTTTCGCTTTCTATTTTCTCTCCCTTTCCCTTCTTATTTGGCTTGTTTACTAACAGAATATACAAGACCAAGTTAAATTAATTTTTATTTCGATTGATTGACAGCACATTAATCCAGTCTTCTTAAGAATTTCACTAATTTTTTTTGTGCCCCCCCCCCCCCTTGGTTTCTCTTGTTTCATATGGATGAAATATCATTTTGTAAGTTTCTGGGAAAATAAAAGAAATAAATAAATAAAATAAACCTTGAGTGTCACCCACACGCCACAAGGAAGAAGTCATGATCTTAGGTCTAGAATCAATTATTGGTGCTTCTGACATCTTCAAAAGTTTTTGCTGGATTCCCAGATTTTTGCCACTTATTTTGATTGGTATTTTAAAGTATTTCTCCCTCTCATGGGACACTCTGTATGGCACATACAGTATCGTCTAGAAAGATTTAAAGTAATTCACTGCTTTGAGAATAAGAAAGAAATGAGTTGAGATCTTCAGCTGGTGCATTAAGACTTCAAAGAAAGTAGAAGTGAACTGAAGGACTTACTTTGCATAAACCAATGCATAAACCATTGTCTCAACGAATCTTTGACTGTAACTTGCGGAGGTGGAAGCCGTAACGGAGACCATCACAGCTAGTTACGGGCGGCACCATTGTATTTCTTCAGGAATCCTAAATTCTCTTTTTTTTTTTTTATAGACAATTAAAAGACAATTTAATTTATCACTTTAGAAAAAGATGTTTGTTTTACAAATGGCATACAAAACAGTCGGTACTCTATACCGCGAATTTCAGTTTAAATAGGTTTCCCGACATGGGCGCCCGCAGAAAATTTTCCAAGGGGGGGCAAAATTGTTGAACCTCAATGGAAGGTCTAAAAAGACCCCCCCCCCCCTCCGGCGGAAAGGGGAAAACTGTTTTTTTCATCCAAATTGTGTACAACTATTCAGCCATGGTATGTGTATCAAATAATAGTAATAATTTTGACGTGTTTGATTAATGGATAAAGGGACAGCAGACAAAAAATGATATCAAGGAAAATGTTTAATTCTACTATTCCTTGTAAAAAATGAGTTAAAATTACAAAATAAACAAATAATGAAGTTTTTTTAACTATTACTCCTTTGATTAGCGTTGCATTTCCTTTTTTCCTTCCATTTTTTACCGTGAAATTTTGACTTTTTTGTATTCCAGGGGGGGGCAAGTGCCCCCTCTTGCCCCCCGCTGCGGGCGCCCATGTTTCCCGAGGAATTACAGTTGTGACGCCTGTAACTTGCGGAGGTGGAAGCTGTAACGGAGACCATCACAGCAAGTTACGGGCGGCACCATCGTATTTCTTCAGGAATCCTAAATACTCTTTTTTTTTTTTTTTTTTTTTTTTTTTTTTAAAGACAATTATAGACAATTTAATTTATTTGTGATTTCTTGGGCTGCGCCGACAGCCCTTGCTTTGCTTTTTCGGCTTTGTTGGTGTCCTTTTCAATAACCCGGCTATGCCTGTTAAATTGAGAAGCAGTAGATTGTCATCTTCTGGCGGGGGCTGTAGGGACAAAAAAAAATTAATGTTACGTTAAAAGAACAGAAAGCAAAGTGACCTACAAGAAGTAACAAGTGAATCTTATTCTTTTTTTTAGCGAAAAAATAGAAATATTTTTCTTCCTCGGACGCCTCCACAACATTGGGGAAGAAAAGTAGTTTCAAAGTTTCTGGAAAAAATTGTGAAGTACAATTGTGAGAACCAGTGAATAAATGAATGATAAGAGAGTTGCTGCTGAGAGTGTAGTATGTAAAACAGAATGATTCAAGTATGCTCAATGTTCATGTTTTAAGTCATTTTCGAAATTTTTTCCAGTTTATTCTTGATACTCGTGAAAAAATCAGAGTGTGTAAAGGTATAAGGGTATAGCATTGCCCTTCTGTAGGAAATATTTCAACCGTGGGCTCGGGATTGAGGCATTGCAATAAATAAAATTTTGAAAAAGGTGGGAGGTAAAACTCAAATAAAAGAACTATGGATGTAAATTTGACACAAAGACACTTTGCTGCTCCCCCCCCCCCAGCCGATCAGAGTAAACCAAAAAGGTTATTAAAATAAAAGATTAGACCGCCCCGTCGGGGACGGCCTGTTTTCAAAAAAGAACTTACATCAGTAAGAAAGACAATACGTGTCCCTTCGTCGATGACAGAATTAAGACTGAAGATGGCCGTTTATGCGCCGGAGGAGCGAGCCCCGCCCCGTAGCGATCCCAGAAACGTAACGAGCGCGTTGATTGGTCGAGACAGCATCATCCGATGTCCGACCAACCAACACGCTAAAGCCTTGCTTCCACCATCCATCTCAGCCGGAAGACATAGACCCACGCTTGGTGCAGTAAGTGCGCCTTCAAACTGAGGAGGATGCCAGAAGCATGACACATACGCTCCCGCAATCGCCACATACTATTCTCCCGACGACAGTCAGCGCGGGATATTTGAATTTAGCTGCTGCAATGCTACAAGGGTACAAGGTAAGGTATTATAGGTGCAGATAATTTCACACTTCTATCAATTTGCTAATTTAAAAAAAAGCATGGGCATCAGCAGGATAATTTCCAGAGGGGGGTAAGGGGGGGCAACATTTTTGGACCCCAATAGAAGGTCTAGGAGACGCCCCCTCCTCCCCTCTTGAAGAAAAAATTAACTTATGTTTCGACAATGGCGTAGCGTGCAGTTTGGCAACGTGGTGGTTTGTACTACATTTAAACTTATGTTAAAGGTCGAATGCAAAGGTGTTAACCGAACACCCAATAGTTCGATCTTTCTCATGGGTTTAAATGAACGAACTGCAACGTTGCCGCATTGCACGATACGCCACTGCTTTTCGATCGTAGACCATTGTACTTACGTTGCTGCTGTTTCGCGAATCTATAACCTCATCCAACTATTCTTGGGTTTATTCAATTGATTGAACCAAACACTACACTTATCAGTCGAAAAGTGTAACAATGAATCTTAGGAATACTCGAACCAATAATCTTTGCTTCAACCGGTTTAATCACTGATGAATTGTAGAATACCACTAAAGCTTTAATACGCCTCCTAACGGCGGCCCTGACACCCGATCAGAAAATATTGAATGTTTCGAAACTCGAAAGGGACGGAGGTCAGAAGTGCGTTCAGCCAACAGGTGGTGTCGGATTAAAGCAAGGGGACGACGCACTGTGGTCCGAGATCTTCAAAACGTGGCCAAAAATCTGAAAGTTAATTTCTCATGAATTTATCATCTATAAACTTTCCAGACCAATTTTGTAAGCACAGAGAAAACCTTTAATAAGTAATTTAAACCTAGGAATGTCACCGGGAAGTTATCAATTAAGGTGATTCCAGGCTATGATTCTAGTCTATTCGATGGAAAGCGGCACTTGTCATTCCTGGGAAACGTGGTTCTTCTGGGCATTTGAAATTGTAAACAAAGAATGAACGCAAAATCCAAGAACGGGCTCACATGCGTGATTTTGTTTTTATATTTTGAGCCCTATAAACGAGCCAAGTTTATTGATATTTAAAGTCGTAATTTAGTCAATAGGGCAGTTGCAAGGGTCTGAAATGTTGTGTTTTTTATAAAGAAAATGAAAGTACTTGATGAGCTGAGAGCAAAGATGGCTTTGGTTTCTAATTAAGTCCCATCGTTCCGGAAATGAGATTTTGGCCCAAAATACATTGTCTCGAATGAGAATTCCGCGTAGTGACGTCACTACGCACACGATTTTTTACAACTTTACGCGTGAGTGTATCTCCAAACCCGGGACACTTATGAAAAAACCAATGGCACTATTGTTCTCAGCTAATCAAGTAGGTACTATCATTTTCTTAATAAAAAACGCAACATGTCAGACCCTTTCAACTGCCCAATTCAATTCGCCCTAAGCTTATAGAGTGCGAGTGAGTACAAATCATACCATTTCTATCTGCATTCTGCCTCACTCGCACTCGTTGAGGCTTATGGGAATTTTCGTATTTCATAATTTCCGGCTTCATTTTTCAGTCTGTCAGCTTGAAAATTTCAGGGTATCTTTCTGAAGTATGCTCGCAGGTGCTTACGTTCCACTTTGTAAGTACTTTAAGCGTGAATTGGTTAATTTTAGCCACAAACGGTTGACTTTTGGGCAGCGCAATGTGGGCGTGGTGTCCACATTTCGAACTAGCAGGCCCGGGAAAATCTCTTTAATGCTTGGAAAGTTAGAAATGATGATTTTTGATAACTATTTTTGACTGATGTTTGGCCAATTTTTAGTCGATGTCTGACTACAGTGCGACGCAGTGAAGGGACGGACTGCCGCAACGAGCTCAGAACGGGATGGCGGGCGTCAGTTGGTAGCGGCGGAGGGAGCAGGGAGTGTATTTACCTTCTATTATACTTCCATCCCGTATCGGGGATACCGCGGTTTTTTTCGCTTCCCTTTTTTTTACCTCTTTTTTTTTCCACGATTTTTTATCCCCAACCCGAATCCATGTAACTAATCACTGTTTCCACGGACACGCGTACAATAATTTTCAACCTACCGTATACAGGTAACGTACCATTGGTGAAGAAATCAATACCCACGTGCCCGCGACGATTCTGGGAAAGTCGAACGGAGTGAAAACACGTGAGTGGAGCATAAGACACGGAGGCGGCTCGTGCTATGTGGCAACAGCGTATCCTCTCCATATAAACCTATGTAAAACAATCGATCTTCAGTATAGGTGCAACTGCACCCCCAAAATATCGATACTTTTGCAGGGGTTCAATTGGGCAATTAAGCATGGCTGCCAAATTGCACGCGTCGCCACTGATGAGACACCAGTAGAGGTGGTTTTAGAAGTGTAGGCGCACCCAGACCGATAATCTTTGGAATTTTTCAACATTATTTCTCTCGTTTCAAAATGAAAATGAATGGAAACGAATTTGAGCGCTGGCTTTTCATCGAGGAACACTTTTAAATTAATTGTTCAAAGTCGAAGACAAGCTTCGTTTAGTTTTGAAGAAACGAAAATTGAAAAGTCGCCGAAGATTATGGTCTTGGTGCGCCTACACTACTGAAACGAGCTCTAGTCCAGTAAGTGAAACTCTTTCTGTCTCGAATGGGCCTGTTGCATCATTATTTTGGTATAACGTTATGTAGGGGTGTTTCGGGTGTGAAATTGAGTGAAAATCACGTTTTTGAGAGCATCAAATATCCTCAAAATCCATTCATAATCCCACAAAAGACATTTTAGGGAAAGTCTAAGATGGCGGTAGAAAGGGCAAATCAACCCTGCATGAATGCACTGCGGCGCGAGCAGTAAAGATAGGTGACGACGGCATTCGACAAATTATAAGTGGGTACTTGCCAGGCGTTTCTTTTCCGGAATTCGGGCAAATCGACACAGAACGTAATATATTCACCGTATGAATCACAAACAATAACGAGAAAGTAAAATTTACTTGAAATACACAAAAAACGACACAAAATGCAAATGCTACGAGGAAATGTATGCTTTCGTTTTCAAATTAACCCTCAATATATTTTGGCGTTAAAGGCCATCTTTTGGTGCTCGTGGTGCAGGCATACAGGGTTGATTCGCCCTTTCAACTGCCATCTTAGGCTTTCTTAAAACGCCTTTTGTGGGTGTATGAGTAAATTTTGAGACTATTTGATGCTCTCAATGTGATTTTCTCGCAATTTTACACCAGAATGAACCATCCATATTGCTTTAGCGAAAGTATGCAACAGACCCATTATGAAAGAGTTGCTATCGTAATAGCAGACTTTTTCCATTAAACTAAGTGAACTTTCCTCGTATGGTTTTTGGTGTGACTCGATTTATTTGAAAGGAGCTGGCACTGGCCTTAACATTTTAAGGACCAGGTTAGTTCAAAAGACCACCTCACCTTCCGTTTACAAAGGGGAGGTAGGTAACTGTTCGTACTCGGGGAGTTGGATTTGCCTATACGACTAGATGAAGGCGCCCGATGAAACCTTATCTTGTAAGTGTTTTAATCGATAATTGCGTTTATCCGGAATGAACACTGAAACAATATGAAATGGACTAAAAGAGGAAAACGAATACAGTAGAGGTCGGCTTATGAGGCCATAAGGGAAATTTGCTCCCAACGGATTCTTGATCTTTTGAAGCTTAGGTGATGCTGAGCAACAGTTTTCACGGCACGAACTCAATTGTATGATCAGTTTCGGAGACGTTTGCGGTTGAAGTGCAGTGAAAAGGATACATTGAAGAAAGGATGAATTTTATCTACTGATTTTGGTCGTACCTTGATTTTTCTCGTGTGTTCAGATTGCGAGTTGTTAACATTCGTCTTGAAATGGAGGCTTAAATTGGCGACGAATGCAAAATTAGTCTCGCCTAAGAAGTGGCGTATAGGCAACCCTTGTATCACTGATTATCTTTCCATTTCATTCACTGAGCTTGAAATTGTGCTTGTACAGCTTGTTGCTTCGGCTACATTTCAGAGGCGCTACTGCCTTTTCGTATGTCGACGATACTACTCTAATGTGAGTAACAGGTGAAGTTGCAATATACTGTTTTTGTACAGCGCTAAACCGTCGCGCCATCATAAAAATCATCGTACCGTATTCCCAGCCATGAGCGCCCGGAGCGGGTGGCAAAGGGGGGGGGGAGTCCCCCCCCCCCCGGAATCCAAAACAGTCAAAATTTCACGAAGAAAAATGAAAGGACCAAAAGAAATTGAAATGTGAATCAAAGGAGTATAGTTGACGAACTTTATTATTAGTTTATTTTGTAATTTTAACTCACTTTTTACAAGGAATAGTTGAATTATACAGTTTTCTAACTACTATTACCATCTGTTGTCTCTTTATTCATAATATCAAACACGTCAAAATTATTATTGGGTCATTCCATTTTAAATCAACCAAAATTAATGAAATATGTTGCTGCCTAGTCATGGATTTTGGTAATATTTTGTGGGGTGATTGTAACTACTTTTAGTAGCTCAAAACGTATTTTTTCATATTTTTTTAGCTTGCGGCCCCTGAGATATAGGCAACCGGAAATTCAAAAATTGCGATTTTAGGCTTATCTTTGAACGCGTGCCACAGCCTTAATTTTCAACGGAAAGATACGGTTGAGGTCTCATTTTGATGCATTTTGTATCCTCTTTTCATTGCTTAAGGTCGTTTTTCATTAATTGAAGGTTTAGCAGGTTGCATACCTATTTGAACTTTGGTGACCCTATTGCAATTTTTCCGATTTTTGATAATTTTTTTTAATAGGATAGCGTCGGTAGAAAAAATTCATACTTTCCAAGCTTTAAGTACACTACTAAGAGTACCTGCTCAAAAAAATTGGATCTCCAGAGCAATTTTTTCTAGTTGAAAAAATTGCTTAAAGTCGGCTGAAATTAAGAAAGACCCAACTTTGAGGTTAAAAAAGTCGATGTGGGGATTCATGAAAAAATCTTAAAAAATAACTAAAATCACCGCTTTTATGTCTACTTTCAATATCTGAAGTCGAAAGTTTGTGTATTTGATCGCTACAGTCGATTTTTTTTTTTTTTTCAAAATTGGTAAAAATACAATTTGCTCGAACACTCGCGATTGAAGCGAATAGAAGAGCCAACTCTTTGAGGTTTAAAAATCTCGCAAAATCTCTAAAATGATCGCTTTTAAGTCCTTTTTCAACGCCTGAAGTCGAACATTTGATTACTGAAATGCTTCAGTTGAAAAACAAGTTCGTAAAATCGGTAAAAACACAATTAGCACGGCCACAATCTGAGCTCAGTTCAGGGCATAGGGGCGTCGCGTGAAATTTTACCAATTTTACAAGCTTGTATTTCAACTGAAGCGCTTCAGTAATCAAATGTTCGACTTCAGGCGTGGAAAAAGGACTTAAAAGCGATCATTTTAGAGATTTTGCGAGATTTTTAAACCTCAAAGAGTTGGCTCTTCTATTCGCTTCAATCGCGTGTGTTCGAGCAAATTGTATTTTTACCAATTTTGAAAAAAAAAAAAAAAAATCGACTGTAGCGATCAAATACACAAACTTTCGACTTCAGATATTGAAAGTAGACATAAAAGCGGTGATTTTAGTTATTTTTTAAGATTTTTTCATGAATCCCCACTTCGACTTTTTTAACCTCAAAGTTGGGTCTTTCTTAATTTCAGCCGACTTTAAGCAATTTTTTCAACTAGAAAAAATTGCTCAGGAGATCCAATTTTTTTTGAGCAGGTACTCTTAGTAGTGTACTTAAAGCTTGGAAAGTATGAATTTTTTCTACCAACGCTATCCTATTAAAAAAAATTATCAAAAATCGGAAAAATTGCAATAGGGTCACCAAAGTTCAAATAGGTATGCAACCTGCTAAACCTTCAATTAATGAAAAACGACCTTAAGCAATGAAAAGAGGACACAAAATTCATCAAAATGAGACCTCAACCGTATCTCTCCGTTGAAAATTAAGGCTGTGGCACGCGTTCAAAGATAAGCCTAAAATCGCAATTTTTGAATTTCCGGTTGCCTATATCTCAGGGGCCGTAAGCTAAAAAAATATGAAAAAATACGGTTTGAGCTATTAAAAGTAGTTACAATCACCCCACAAAATATTTCCAAAATCCATGACTAGGCAGCACAGGCTCTGGTTGATTTAAAATGGAATGACCCTATTATTATTTGTATACACCTACAATGGCTTAATAATTGGACACTATTTTTATTAAAAAAATAAAAAAAAAGTTTTCCCTTTTTCCTCGGGGGGGGGGGGGGGGACCTCCCATTGTGGTTCAACAATTTTGCCCCCCCCCCTTGGAAATTTTTCTGCGGGCGCCCATGTTCCCAGCTAATAATATTGTCACTCCGCATCAAAATGTGGTCACTAATAGACGACTTCCTTTTGGCATCCGTGACACCAGGAGTCAATGTACCATTAATCGGCTGATAATCACGCCTCTGGTGACTAGTTACTCAATAAGTCTTCCTTCCCACCATAGAAAAGAGTAACGAAATTAAGATAGAAGTCTATTACCCATTATTAGTGCCTGACGTCGTTATTCCGGTCGATCGTTTTAATTGTTGGAGGATTTTACATGCGAATGTACCTTTTTATGGGGCTGTAGTACACTTTTGCTACAGGCGATTCAAGGGTTGGTTTTAATGTAAAAATCTCTAAAAATAACGATGGTAGCATCAACAACTTAGGAAATCCTCTCCTAAGCTTCAAATCATTGTTTTTGAATGAGCGATCGTTGTGTCGTTGTTGGGCACTAATAATGGGAAATTTCCTTCTAATAATACTGTCATTCCAGCGAAAGGTGGCTTATGAGAGACGACTTTCTTTCAGCCTGAGTAATCAGCTCTAAATCCCTCTTCTCGTGACTAGTTATTCTGGGAATTTACATTCCTGGCACAGAAATATGGACAAAATTGAGGCGCTTTAAAGCATTGTGTTAGGTGAGGAGTTGGTTTCGTAAGTATTTACAAGGGGAGGCTTAGAAGTCGCCGCCTCCGATTTTGAAAACAATGGCACGAAAATGTAGCTTAAGTAAAACTCTTAGACCCGTGTTTCTCACTTTTTACCAATGGGCCTTCCTAAAGCGTCAGGAATTTTTTGAAAGTTGCCAAAATTCACGTAAATATTCGGAACGCTCTCCGCTCGGGTTTTTACGTGAATTTCGACAACTTTCAAAAAATTTCTGACGCTTTAGGAAGGCCCATTGGCAAAAAGTGAGAAACATGGGTCTAATAGTTTTACTTTAGCTACATTTTCGTGCAATTGTTTTCAAAATCGGAGGCGGCGACTTCTGAGCCTCCCCTTGTTAGTGCTATCGTCGTTTTTTTATGGAGGTTTCTACATTTGTGAATCGACCAATAAATCGCTAGTAGCAAAAGTGTTCAACAGCCCTATTGCCTATAGCAAAAATGTGCAAACAGCCCTATTGTATCATCGATCTTAAAAACATCAACGACTGCAATGCAAGAAGTCTTTCTTCCTCTCACCCCCAGAAAAAAGGAAATTTAATGGGTTTAAATACTTGATAAACAGGATAAAGAGAATAAAAAAAAAGAACGAGAAAAAGAGTGAATGAAATCGAGGACAAACTGGAATTTCAGACGTAAAGTATTATCCGCAGCCTCTTTTCCATCAGAGACACTTATTTGGCTGATGCACACACACAATGAACACAAATGCGTAGCTATTGAAAAGGAACTCAAAACATTTGAAACGAGTAGAAAACTTCTGAATAATGGAAATGCTCATTTTCCTTCCCTCCTTTCATCCTTCCTTCCTTCTTTCATTTTTCAAAAGGTAACCTCCATCGATTACACGACAGGATTATTTAGGTTACGAGTGAATATGCTCACTACGAAGAGGGGGGGGGGGGAGAAAGAGAGAGAGGAGAGCGCCAAATTACTTCCAGCAGATTTAATATTTGTTGCTATACCCAGAAATAAATGCGCCCTCGATTGCAAACCACCGTGCATATGCACACTAACCGACTTATAAAGCGATACTTGGAATCCACTGATACATTTGGTATGTTCCCCACTTGTGAATATCTCCAGCACAGAATTTGATTTTTTTTTTTTAATAGCTGAGATTTTGACTGATTGCATCACGGGCCTCTCTACCCTGCGCACCCCAAAATTTCCGAACATCGTAGATTCATCCCCCACCAGGAACAAGAAACACAATATCGGGTTCCATACTAGTACTAGAACCATTTCTATTTTATTAAATTTACATAATACGTTCAGATGTCATGCTTGAGGAATGACATTCACTATTTTTCTGGGACTCAATTGGGCAGTTGCAAGGTTTGTGTTTTTTATAAAGAAAATGAAAGTACTTGATGAGCTGAGTAAGTCCAAAGATGCCTTTGGTTTCTAATTAAGTCCCATTGTTCCAGAGATGAGAATTTGACCCAAAATACATTGTTTTAAATGGGGATTTCGCGTAGTGACGCCACTGCGCACACGATTCTTTACAAGTTTACGCGTCTGTATCTCCAAAACCGGAACACTGATAAAAAAACTAAAGGCGTTATTGTTCTCAGTTCATCAAGTACCATCATTTTCTTTACAAAGAACAATTTCCGACACTTGCAACTGCCCCATTCGAAGTGTTTCAACCCGAAATTTGGGTATCATCTAGATGACGCCATTTGTCTTTTCGTTGTATCATATGTTTTTGTTTGGTTTTTTTAATGATATAACGTGTGATCATACTAATGAATTGAACGTCTTGTGTTTTTAAATTTTTTACGGATTTTGTGAGCCGTCAATCATTGAAATTTTGTTGAGAAATTAAATCGTAGTTTTGACAACGGAGATTCGGCTATCTCTTCAATGGGTGAAAGTGAGGCAGAGAATATCTCAGACCAATGATATGAAGTACTTACAATTTGATGAGGAAGAAAGGCCCATGAAACAGCAGGTGTGCTCTTCAGCCAAAAATCTCAATTTGCTCACAATATTCAATTCTCAGTAAGAGCGCAATCATTGTTTTATGGGCCCAGCAGTAGCTTCACACTTTTGCTGGAAGCCAAACAATAGTTACATCTGATGTTAAAACCAGCGAAAAGCACTCTATAAAAAAGTATAAAATCCATTATTGAACGCAGAAAACAGCTGCTACAGCAATGTGGCAATGGCGGAGCTGCGTAGGAATCATGACAGATACCTGTCTAATTTGTCATTGTCTCTAAGGAAGCTCAGAGATTTGTTTCTTTGATAGGAATCTCCCATGATACATGCTTAGTACCGACATTTCCCCCGACTCTGAGAGTGAATTTTCTGATTTGTTAGCGCACTCATCGTCATTTCTGCAGGTTTTTTTTTGCAAGAATTGGTCTGTTGCAAACTTTTGCTGCAACGATGAAGAGTGTTTAATGTAATGTGATATCACCTGGAAAGTCCATTGGTGGCATCAGAAAGTTATAAAATGCAATAATAAACTCACAAGAGGCGTTTAATGAAATCCAAGATCGCGGAGAAATATCGAGAAATCTGTATGCATGCACCACAAACATCCAAGGATGGCCAACTTTGACAACCTCACTGGAGGTAGAGGTTTTGTGTTTGTTTACGTTGTGATTGGCTGTGATCGATATTGTGAAGTTGGCTATCTTTGGATGTTTATGGTGCACGCATACAAATTGCTCGATTTTTCTCCGCCATATTGGATTTCATTAAACGCCTCTTGTGAGTTTATTATTGCATTTTATGACATTCTGATGCCACCACTGGACTTTCCAGGCGATTTTACAATAGATTTTACACTCTTAATCGTTGTAGCAAAAGTTTGCAACAGACAAATTAACTCTTTTAATCACCGGTAGAAAAAGTTTGCAAGAGCCCTATTTTAAAAGTTCTCACATTCAGAATACCATAACCGAGGCAGCTTCACGATCCACAAAATATCGTGCGGCAAAACTTGTGTGTACAAATTGGAATTTCTGTTTTATTCGAGTGATGGCGTTTATTATCGTCGGAAGTGTTTAACGTCCGTGTATCGTGTGTCATTCAGAAGTGCATGAGTTTAATGTGGTGCGTCAAACTGGGCACGCAGTGGGGGTGCGCTGCAGCGCGCTGTAAAGATTCTCAGAAGCCTTACTTTTCGGAGGCGCGTCCGATTCCGACCAATTAATTCTTTCACACCTCCATGGCGAGTCAAAATCGTTTGTTTCTCCGTCTTCATGAATGTTTCAGCAATAATTGATTTCGAAGAAATTTTGAGCTCACCAATTGAAGCTCAATCTTAGTTCAAAGGAGCCAGATCGGCCAAATTCCTGGATTCTTTCGGTGAATCTATGGTTACAATCAATACATGGAGTTCTCGTAAGGCTTTGCCGTAGGCAATTCTGATTTATTTGCTGCGTAAATACCGTTGAGACCATTAAGAAATTCTAAAACTCACCACTCACAGAGAAAACTTACAATATTAGCTCCATAGGTCAGATGAATCATACCATGTTTGCTTTGCACCCCCCAAACAAAAAGATAGTCTCTTCCCGGTAGCGGGAATCGATCATTCCCATTGGTGTAAACGGTGGCGCGTAACAAATTTGAAGTCGTTTGAGTCGTTCATTTCAGAAAGAATGACTCCTCAGTCCATCGAATGACTCAAAATCGGTCACTTGACGCCCCATTAAACCAATGGGATTGGTTGATTTCCGCTATCTCGTCACGTCCATAAGAGCGGAATCAGCCCCCAGATCTAACATCGAACCACTCATTTTTTGAAGTACATATACTTACTTATCATGAAATCCACCAATGGAGCTCTTGCACGGTTCTGTTGTAGGCAAATGGAGTATCAATTCCAATGTAAAATGCTGCGAGAATAACGATGAGACCATATAAAGTCTAAAACTCACTCCTCGCAGAGAAAACTTAACTTGAAATTTCTAGTGGCCAACCTTGCATGTTTGCACCAACCTCGGATTCGGACCCCAAACAAAAGAACATAACCTACGAATTTGAACGATGGAGATTAATGAATTTGCTTTCAAAAAGTAAATTTGAAGGAATTAAAGGTGCATTTATGCACATTTTATCACTGTAGGAGCACGGTGATAGCTACAGAAAAGCTCTACGTTGCGTAATAAACGGAGAAGACGGCACTTAATTTCATGTCCTGTTCTTTTGTTTGGGGGTCCGAATCCAACATTGGTGCATACATGCAAGGGTGGTCACCCGAAATTTCAAGTTAAGTTTACTCTGCAGGAGTGAGTTTTAGACTTTTTTAACGGTCTCATCGTTACTTTCGCAGCATTTTATATCGGAATTGATAGGACATTTGTCTACAGCAAAACCTTGCAAGAGCTCCATTTGACCAATAATAATAATAATTAAAGACACTTATTCCATAATATGAACGATGCAAATGTAAAAGAAACAAAACAAAACAAAAAGACCAAAAAAAGAAAGATGGGAAATGAATAAAGACCAACCAAGAAAATTATATAAACTTTTAATAATCTCAAACTATCTTTAAATGTAGAGAGAGAGAGAGAGAGAGAGAGAGAGAGAGAGAGAGAGAGAGAGAGAGAGAGAGAGAGAGAGAGAGAGAGAGAGAGAGAGAGAGAGAGAGAGAGAGAGAGAGAGAGAGAGAGAGAGAGAGAGGGGGATAGAGATAGAGAGAAATACTTGCAACTTCCTAGATACGATACTAATCTCCAAGAATTTCAACGTTCCTTTCTAGTGTGCGACGAGATATCAAGCTCCACCGAACTTGCGGTCTACTCAATACTCACGTAATTACTTAACCTCTCCTCAAGTTCCGATTGAAATCTTTCTCTCTTCGCTCCGAAGCGATAGTAATAGGGTCAGTGACGTAAAGATGGGACTCGGAGATTTGATGCTGAAATATTGTACCGTTCCGAATTCACTCGCTGTGTTGTTTATTTCCGTGTTTTTGAACCCTTTCGTACACCTTTTAACGCCTTGTTGCGCGCCAACCAACCCTCTTTCTCACTCCTCCCTTGTTTCCGTTTTCTCGTCGAATGCCCTCCCGAGTCCCGAGTCGTGGTATTCAGCGTTTGTGACCATCATAATATTATTCAACAGTTCCCGTACGCTTTTCAGGGCTGCCGTTTTGCGTAGAATCAATGCTATTTTTCAATTCACCGATGATTCCACCGGTTGAGAAAAGATTTCACAGTTCAGTTCAGAGCATGACTATGATAAACTGAAATACTCGCATCTGTAATCTTTTCTCAGCCGGTGGAGTCGTCGATGACTTTAAAAAACTTGCGGATATTTTAATTAATCAACGGAGTTTCCACCGATTAAGGAAAGATTACAGAACAGAGTATTTTCGTGCATTACAGTCATACACTGAACTGAACTGTGTAATCTTTTCTCAACCGGTGGTATCATCGGTGACTAGAAAAATAGCATTGATTCTACGCAAAACGGCAGCCCTGACGCTTTTATCCTTGATAAGCGGGTAGACTGAATTTTCCAAGTATTATTTCCTTATCAACGTGTTTTCCGTTAAATCTTATGAGGGCGATTCCGCGGTAATTTGAAGTAATTGATTCGATGTCCGATGCAGAAAATCGATTCGATTTTCTAGCGAATCAATTGAAATCCAACCACGTTCTATTTAGTTATTCAAGCTTTTCCTGCAAAGGGGAATTCAGCAATTTGGCAACCATGAGTTTATCCCATTTGATGGATGAGAAGCAATCGATTAGTAGAGAAGGACCATGGCTCCTTCATTAATCGATTGTTTCTCGTACGTTCAAATGGGATAAACTCATGGTTGCCAAATCGCTGGATCTGCCCAAGGTTATAGATTAAAGAGGTATGCTCATCTGACTTCGCGCCACGAAGTCAGTAGCGCGCAGTTCAAAATCCAGATCCAAGATGGCCGACAAAAGCGAAAAACATTGTATACTCTTTCCAGAAAACATCGGACTATTTCCTGCTTTTCTGGAGAGGGAAGCCCAATGTTCTCTGGAAAGAGTATACAATGTTTTCTGCTTTTGTCGACCATCTTGGATCTGGTTTTTGAACTGCGCGCTACTGACTTCGCGGCGCGAAGTCAGATGAGCATACCTCTTATTCTATAACCTTGGGATCTGCTCATGTTTTCCCAGTAAACATTGGATTTGCCAGTGCTATGGCTTTCGTGTAAATATTTTCCTCAAACTTTAGATAGGGCAACCTGATTGGTTAGGATTAGTAAGAAGCTGATGTTTTCATTCAAAACCTGTACAGATATCAAGTCCAATGATTCTTGGGATATCCTATAGTAACTTCAATACTTGAGTCCAGTGGCTTCACGTGCCATCCGACGACGTTGGGACTCCTCCATTTAAACTTATTAAATATATCGAATTTTCACTGCGCACTATGCACCCCCTGAATTCGATCCATCACATGATACGTTCAAATCGATAGAATTCAGTGTTACCACTGCTTGATTCCTCCTAATTTCCGAGCAAACATGTTGTCGGTTTCCTATAGTTCATATTGGTGGCCAGTGTTTACATACTTTTTATTAGATCCATTCACTATGAAATTCTTCAATCTGTTTCATTTGAATGAAACAATTGTGTTTTTCCCGGGGGGTAAATCTATCGTTGAAAAGGAGAACGAGATCACAATGGGGCAGTTGCAAGGGTCTGAAATGTTGTGTTTGTTATAAAGAAAATGATAGTGCTTGGTGAGCTGAGAACAGTGCAGTGGTGCCTTTGGTTTTTTCCTAAGTGTCCCGGTTTTGGAAGTACACAATTGTAAAGTTGCAAAAAATCGTGGGCGTAGTGACGTCACTACGCGGAATTCCCATTTAAAACAATGTATTTTGGGCCAAAATCCCATCTCCGGAACAATGGGACTTAATTAGAAACCAAAGGCATCTTTCTTCTCAGTTCATCAAGTAATTTCATTTTCTTTATAAAAAACACAACAATTCAAACCCTTGCATCTGCCCCATTTAGTTTGAAATTAAAGTGATCAGGAGCAGACTGGCTCTGAATTCCTTAGCCGGGTTAGCTCACTATGGGGCCCCCTACCATGAAGTGGAGCCCCTTTACGCCCATATGCATTAATCTGGAGTCCCGATAGTTTTAACATCTACGTTGAAAGAAGTGAAGACAGAGAGGCCCTCTTGTCCGATGATTGAATGTAGTCATTCTACAAACGTACTTCGTTATTACTCAGATGAATCACCATCAGCGAATCGCTAATGAGTGATAATGCCAAGAAATGTCAATAAAATCGGTTTTTCGTTTATTTTTTCTAAAAATAATATAGGATCTCGTTTAATTCTTACGTAAAATTCTCCGAAGATATCGATGCGCACAATGAAAACTTTCAAAAACCACTCATTAACTCAGGAAATCACTTCCAGGGTCGGACTGGCCCAGGGCAGGTGGGCCAGTCCTACCCTGACTTCTCGCCTAACTTCGGTCGAACTTGTGGGGGGGGGGGGCAAATTGCATTAGAAGCGCTACTATGTAGATTAAAAATTGGGAAAATAGACGGAAGGTACTAACACAAACGAGGAAAGTAAAAATAGGGAGGTAATCTAATCTGTATCAATACGACTTGGCCCGTTCATCTGTAAGTAGAGGGGCCCCTCTTTCGGTAAGTAGGGACTCCGGATTAATGCATACGGACGTAAAGGGGCTCCACTTCATGGTAGAGGGCCCCATAGTAAACTAATAACCTGGCCAAGAAATTCAGGCAGTCTGCCCCTGACCACTTCAATTTCAAACAGTCCGCGATACACTAGACATAGCCTTTTTTGGCTTATCAAAGATTACAAAAAAAAAAAAAAACAAGTTTTGTATGCATCTAAAAGAAACATTAAAATGTTTGTCAACTATGTTGATCATGTTTACATAAACGCGGTAGTTCCGTCTTTGTAGTTGTATATCGGTGATAGTAAAGTCTACTGTAGCGCAAATTGTTTGAAATGCAAGTGATGTCCTGAGTTAATGAGTGGATTTTGAAAGCTTTTAATGTGCGCATCGTTATTTTCGCCGAATATGTTACGTTTCAATCAATTTGTCATTTTGCTGTAGCAAAAGTACGCAACAGAGCCATTGTTACTAACGAATTATTCGAAATGTTCTCAGGAGGAGAAGGGGGTGACCAAGTGTTAATTCCGATGCTCAACTTTGAAGTCTTCGCCCAAGTCCAACTTGAAAGACGAAAGTTTCTTCGGCGATATTGCGATGGTTGTGTCGGATGTCGGTGACGACGAAACCGCAAGTTTGATGCACATAACTCTCTGACACATCACGCAATGCAGTATCTGACGACAATTACACGAGATGTGTAATTCAGCGGTTTAGAAGGGTTCTCCAGCGTCGAATGTTGAATGTACAAACAGTTTGAGTTAATGCCAGTGGTGCCATTTTCTGAAGTTCCCTCCAATTTTCCACGTTTACTTCCGTGTACAATTTTTTGAATTTCATGCCAAATTCGGCAACACTGGACGACACTCCTCTCATGTCTTTAGCGACTCACAATCAGTCAGACAGCCTCTTTGTATCAGCGTAAGACAGTCGCTTTTACACCCAGCCAGCCAAAACTATGGGGTGTAGGCAGTAGCGGTGCGTGCAATCTGACAACGTTGCATTCCGTCTATTTAAACCTATATAAAATATCGATTCGATGGAGTGCACTCTGCGCCCGTTTTATTTCGACTTTTTTCATGACTTTAAATGAATTAAAAAGCATTTTTTTTTCAGATTTCACGCGCCGCCACTGGGTATAAGAATCAATGTTACTTGAATTTAATACCAAAATGATCGACGAAATTTAACCAGATGACGAACTACCTACAAGAACTTTATACCATCGTTTGTTTCAAGGCTTAAAAACAGGATTTTTAACGACTTCCAAGGAGCACAAACCTAGGCCCTAGGTATTTCGTAGGATCAGTGGCGTCGCGTGCAATTTGGCAACAATGTATTGTATCCATTTAAACTCATGTAAAATATCGAATTCAGGGGGTGCACAGTGCACAAGGAGAATTCGATATATTTAATGAGTTTAAATGGAGCATTTGCATTGTTGCCAAATGGCACACGACGCCACTGCGTAGGATACGGATAACATCGACACTCACAAGGCTCACAAGGCTGACAATTTGATGTCGACGTTGGTATAATGCAGGGTGTACCAGACCACCCGGATAGGTACTTTTTCTCGAAAACGGCTGGGCGTAGAGAGCTGAAACATAAAAGTCAGATAGGGAATTGACCCCAAAGAATTCAATGAAAATATTTTCAAAGCCCCCCGAGGCCCCCCTGGGGGGTTTTGGGGGGGTTCAAAACACATTTTTCCATTTTTGGCGGGAAACAGCCTATAAAAGGTACAAAAATAAGTTCAGATCCTGAAAGAACAACTCATTGCCGACATTTTTGTTTCAGTAATTTTTTCTAGAAAACCCCAATTTTTGGGGTTATAGGCCCTTTTGGGGGGGAATTTTCATTCGGCCACTGTGACCACACTATTCAATATTTTTACAAAAACTAAAAACCATCTGAAAGAAGAGTTCAAGACCTTTCGATTGATGTGCCACATAATACCTAAAAGTGAAAAATTAAGGCCCCCTTTTAGATTTCAAAATTTGGGGTTTTTGGGGCCCCCCCCCCCCCACGTAAAAAAAGTCAAATGGCAAGGTATGGCTTGTGATACATCGATCGAAAGCCCTCAAAGAGTAGAATAAGATGGCGCAATCCAGAATCCTCTACAATCATTACTTTCAAAATGGCGGCCATTTGAAAATTATGGGTGTTCAAAGGTAAGTCCTGGGAAAAGAGTCCAAAAATGAACGATACATGGATTGAAAGGCCTTAAAAAAAGCAAACGAATGGCGCAAACCGCAAATCAATCCGCCTCTTCAATCAAAAGTTATGACCGATTGAAATTTCAGCAGCCTTAAATAGGCCTTATTGAGCCCTTTAAGTTTCAATCGGCCATAACTTTTGATTGAAGAGGCGGATTGATTTGCGGTTTGCGCCATTCGTTTGCTTTTTTTAAGGCCTTTCAATCCATGTATCGTTCATTTTTGGACTCTTTTCCCACGACTTACCTTTGAACACCCAAAATTTTCAAATGGCCGCCATTTTGTAAGTAATGATTGTAGAGGATTTTGGATTGCGCCATCTTATTCTACTCTTTGAGGGCTTTCGATCGATGTATCACAAGCCATACCTTGCCATTTGACTTTTTTTACGTGGGGGGGGGGCCCAAAGACCCCCAAATTTTGAAATCTAAAAGGGGGCCTTAATTTTTCACTTTTAGGTATTATGTGGCACATCAATCGAAAGGTCTTGATCTCTTCTTTCAGATGGTTTTTAGTTTTTGTAAAAATATTGAATAGTGTGGTCACAGTGGCCGAATGAAAATTTCCCCCCAAAAGGGCCCATAACCCCAAAAATTCGGGTTTTCTGGAAAAAATTACTGAAACAAAAATGTCGGCAATGAGTTGTTCTTTCAGGATCTGAACTTATTTGTGTACCTTTTATAGGCTTTTTCCCGCCAAAAATGGAAAAATGTGTTTTGAACCCCCCCAAAACCCCCCAGGGGGGCCTCGGGGGGCTTTGAAAATATTTTCATTGAATTCTTTGGGGTCAATTCCCTATCTGTCTTTTTTGTTTCAGCTCTCTACGCCCAGCCGTTTTCGAGAAAAAGTACCTATCCGGGTGGTCTGGTACACCCTGTATATACTATTTCGATTTATCGAGACCATATATCACTTTCGAGACCATATATCATCAGGACGAGGATAGCTGGCGACAAGAAAGGCTTAGTCCACAGAAGCAGAGAAACAAAGAAACCCTGTGTGAAAGAAATCATTGCGATCAGAATTATTTGTTCGGACACAAAGGGGGGCGAAATAACAAATAGAAGGCGATAGATTGAGAGGAACGAAAACTTACAAACATAAGTTTGGTCGACGGAAAACGAAAAAATTGGTGTGGTCTTGAAATTATACATATAGAAGGTTCCGTGAGACCCACCATCAGAAAATCCATGAGAAACTCAGAAAAAAAATCCATAAGAAACTCAGTAAGAAAAGATGTTCAGTTTATTATGGTTTTTCTTTTTTAACGAAAACGAAATAAGAGGATTTCATAATAAACTGGACAATGGAAAAAATATAATTCGAATCTTTTTCGGTCGCAACGAGAGAAAAATGGCGAACACCTATCGATCGAGAAGTAACGGTTCCTAGTTCAAATACGAGAGACTCCAACAGAAGCCAGTTGACCTTGACTCTTAGCGATGGTCTCTTGCTCTATTCCACGGTTTCCACGGGTTTTAGTTTGGCGCGACCATGGAAATACGAAACCATGGAAATACGAACACATCAGAATATCCGTATCTTAAAAACTTTTCATCTCAACCGACCATCCACTCTCTGAAGTGCCAATCCGAGCGATGAATCCTCTTTTACACACTTTGACTGCTGTGTGGAGGAACACCATAGCTGCACTGCGACACTACAGGGTGGCGCAAAAGTCCGTTCCCCCCCTTTTATTTTTTGAACGGCTGCAGATAGAAAATTGAAACTTTGTGGTCTAACATAACTTTTTGAGAGCTTTCACGTGAGAGGGTCAAAATTTTCAAAATCGCCCCTCTTAGGGGGGGTTCGGCCCCCAACTCAAAATTTTCAAACAGAACCCCCTATCTTGTGATAGCTCTTTTGAAAGAGCATAAAAAACTGAGTCTTTTGGCACAAACCGCATGTCAAAAGCTCAACTTATGTTCGAGATATCGAAGTTCAAAGTTCAAAGTGGATCAATTTTCAAAAAAATCATATCTCCCGTTATAAAAGTCGGAATAAAAAAAAACTAACCATCCAAAGTACTCTAAAAAACAAGTACTTTCCATGAAAAAATACAAATTTGAACTTAGATTGATGAAAAATGGGGTTTCGTCGCTTCAAAATTGTGTAACGAAATTCCGTGATTTTTGACCCTTGGGCTATCTTTGAAGCCTGGCAAATCCTCAATTTGTCTCAAAAAACAAACTTTGGGTCAGTGCTCACTGTAAAAAACCCTTCAAATCCATTAACATATCCATCCGACCCCAGATACCTTCGAGAACTGTTGAATTCGACCGGAAGCGTGAGCGGTTTTTGAAGACAGAGTAGTAGTGTTTCGTGCCATTAGGCAACACCGCATTTTGCTCCTTTAAACCCACACAAAAACTCGTGCTTCAACGACTTTTTTTAAACTTTTTCAGAATCTGTACATAACGTCCGTGGGTTTAAATGCGCAACTTGCACGGTTGCCGGATGGCACGCGTCGCCGCCGTTCAAAAAAAAAAAAACCCTATCTCATCTTAAACCGCTCACGCTTCCGGTCGAATTCAACAGTTCTCGAAGGTATCTGGGGTCGGATGGATATGTTAATGGATTTGAAGGGTTTTTTACAGTGAGCAATGACCCAACGTTTGTTTCTTGAGACAAATTGAGGATTTGCCAGGCTTCAAAGATGGCCCAAGGGTCAAAAATCACGGAATTTCGTTACACAATTTTGAAGCGCCGAAACCCCATTTTTCATCAATCTAAGTTCAAATTTGTATTTTTTCATGGAAAGTACTTGTTTTTTAGAGTACTTTGGATGGTTAGTTTTTTTTATTCCGACTTTTATAACGGGAGATATGATTTTTTTGAAAATTGATCCACTTTGAACTTTGAACTTCGATATCTCGAACATAAGTTGAGCTTTTGACATGCGGTTTGTGCCAAAAGACTCAGTTTTTTATGCTCTTTCAAAAGAGCTATCACAAGATAGGGGGTTCTATTTGAAAATTTTGAGTTGGGGGCCAAACCCCCCCCTAAGGGGGGCGATTTTGAAAACTTTGACCCTCTCACGTGAAAGCTCTCAAAAAGTTATGTTAGACCCCAAAGTTTCAATTTTCTATCTGCAGCCGTTCAAAAAATAAAAGGGGGGGAACGGACTTTTGCGCCACCCTGTATATTCACCCGTCGTTCATTTTTCTTCTTTTCCCTCTCATATTTCTTCTGTTCCTCCCAACTCATCAGACGCAAGGCATGAAGCATTGGAATGAAATCAATATTGCGGAAGTTTATTTATTGTGGAAGAGGATTGACGGCACGAGCCGTAGCGTCGCTTGACATTCGGCAACATCGTTTTCCGTTCATTTAAACCCGTGAAATAGGTCGAATGGATAGATGTGCACTCCCTCTAATCGATATTTTGTACGGGTTTAAATGGCTAAAATGCAGCGTTGCTTGATAGCACACGACGACACTGGGAACGAGAATTGCGATTTGTCAAGATTTTCCTATTGTAACTTTTATTTCCCCCTCCATTCTGTTGGTCGTCCAAAAAGGACATTACCCAAAATCGGCCTTTTTACCCCTGAGAGCGAAATGTGAAATAATTTCAGGGGTGATAGAGGATTAAATCAGCGTTCCGAATCTGGCCTATTTTTTGATTTTGGACGAAGGGAAAGGGGGGGAGGGGGGTCCAAAGTTAGACCCTTCAAATGCCCATAACTTTTGAACGAATAAAGATATGAGAATGTACTTTGCGCGAAAAGATAGATCTTTTAAAGACCTTTCGATTGATGTGTACGATATTTGCCTTATTTTAATTTTTAATCGATTTATCGAAGTTTTTCTGATTTTTTTGAAATCGGGTTTTCCGTTTTTTTAATCGCGGAAGTTTGGCAACGCACGAATCATCACAAATAATTTCCAGGATAAAAATAGACGCAATTTGCTAAAAAATGGTTCAAACCGCATGTTGGGGAAATGCTTTGAAGCGGAGTTATGAGGGTTCAAAGTTGGCGCTGTCACCAAAAAGGCCGCCCCGAGGGGCGTACCACAGGTAGTAGAAGTTGGCATTATCTGTTCTTCCCGTCCAAATGACTTGAAATTTGGTATTCCCGGGTATTTTTTAACGCTGAATTCAAATTTTGCATCAGTTTTTCAAAATCAAAAAATCCAAGATGGCTGCCGACCATTTTTTTCGGAAATTTGGTCGGCAGCCATCTTGGATTTTTTGATTTTGAAAAACTGATGCAAAATTTGAATTCAGCGTTAAAAAATACCCGGGAATACCAAATTTCAAGTCATTTGGACGGGAAGAACAGATAATGCCAACTTCTACTACCTGTGGTACGCCCCTCGGGGCGGCCTTTTTGGTGACAGCGCCAACTTTGAACCCTCATAACTCCGCTTCAAAGCATTTCCCCAACATGCGGTTTGAACCATTTTTTAGCAAATTGCGTCTATTTTTATCCTGGAAATTATTTGTGATGATTCGTGCGTTGCCAAACTTCCGCGATTAAAAAAACGGAAAACCCGATTTCAAAAAAATCAGAAAAACTTCGATAAATCGATTAAAAATTAAAATAAGGCAAATATCGTACACATCAATCGAAAGGTCTTTAAAAGATCTATCTTTTCGCGCAAAGTACATTCTCATATCTTTATTCGTTCAAAAGTTATGGGCATTTGAAGGGTCTAACTTTGGACCCCCCTCCCCCCCTTTCCCTTCGTCCAAAATCAAAAAATAGGCCAGATTCGGAACGCTGATTTAATCCTCTATCACCCCTGAAATTATTTCACATTTCGCTCTCAGGGGTAAAAAGGCCGATTTTGGGTAATGTCCTTTAACCTGCCTTTGCAGTTTGCACCTCTTCTAGCTTGGAGTGAAGGTTCAAGGGAGCCTTGAAGAGAAAACTATCTTTTACGATGCAGCACAAATATTACTTGCCCGATAAAAGATCCCAATAAAACTATTAATATTTACAACGCAGTTATATTTGATTTCCTGAACGCAGCACTTATGATGAAGCACAAAGATTATTGGCCCAACAAATATATTGGCTTCGTGTTTTTTTTTCCGATGCAGCACTAATATTACTGGCCCGATAAATGAAACGAACGAAACAATTAATATTTACAACGAATTTATTCCCTCCCTTTAAGTAGATAATGTCATGCAACCAATTGGCACATCGAGATTTCACGGTGGTTTTCTAAGGTGTAAATTTGATAGGATCAATCTGGCAACACAGGT
The DNA here is from genome assembly GCA_011764245.1 of Trialeurodes vaporariorum. Lineage (NCBI taxonomy): Eukaryota > Metazoa > Arthropoda > Insecta > Hemiptera > Aleyrodidae > Trialeurodes > Trialeurodes vaporariorum. Next base: position 43,075,493 of record VMOF01000379.1, read on the forward strand.
CTGAGCTTGCAGAAGAATAAGTTACTACATTCCCAACCTCAGATCGTCCACGTGTGTCTCTTTACTCTAAAACCGTTTGAGCACAAAAGGTAGCGCCTACTTGTAGTGAGATGTGAACAAATTCTAAACCTTGCCAAAAAAAAAAAATAAATAAATAAAAGAAAAAAGAGCTAAATCTGAAGCTTTACAATTGAGGAGTTCTCTGGAAAAACCACTCACAAAACAGAGGGTACGCTCGTCCTCAAAAATGCGTAGTTCAAAATGTTATTGTGTGTGATTCTGATGAGTTACGCCGGTTATTCTTTTCATGTGATGGATGGTCTAAGCTTCAATTGTCAGTTAATAAATTACACTCGTTTAACTCATCAGAAACATACACAATAACCTTTTGAACTATGCATTTTTGAGGAAGAGCATACCCTCTGTTTTATGAGTGGTTTTTCCAGAGAAGTCTTCAATTGAAGAATTTCCGAAAGGAATGTGCAAGATTCTTTTTCACCAGAACACCTTTTCTATTCTACATACATTCATAGCCTTCATTCAGAGGTCACTCCCTCCACTCCACACTTTATTTGGATCAATAGAGGCATTTCGCTCCCTTTACAGGAAAAGGACTCAACAGGGAAAAACCTTTTCAAAGGTTTATCTACTTATAAAAAGCCAAACTACGAACAAGTGTCTTGCACTTGTCTGCATTCACGAAACATAATGCTCCCAATATTGAAGTGGTTGCAGCAAGATGTTCACAACAAATCCAGTGGCGGCTCGTGTAATTTGGCAACCATACTTTCCCTCCATTTGATTCCATGTAAAACAATCGATTCGACAGTGAAGCAGCGCCTCACCAGCATTCGATTGTTTTACGTTGAGTCAAATGGAGGAAAACCAGTGTTGCCATTTGATCACATAAACAAGTATCGTTTTAGTCGGGTTACAGTGAATCTCCCGAGGATCGATTTTATTCACGGAGACAAATACAGACGGTGCACAAGACCACAAGGCGGCTGCATAACCGTAGCCAGGATACTGTATCTCTCTCTCGTAGCCCATTTGACTGCATTTGTTAAAAAAGGACAGTAATCGGGGCTGAAGTCACGTGACAGCCCCTATATCCATCCTTCTCTAATGCATGCGTTTAAATGGGTGGAGAGAAAGAAAGACATTATCTTGGCTGCGGCTATAGGCGGCTGCAGTAGAGGTTCACTTCATTCTCGTGGATTTAACAACTTAATTACGTTCTGATTTCGCCTGGTGTTGGATGCTTAACACCTTTTCAATCTACCTGTGTTTACTGAGTAATGAACGCCACCATTCATCACCAGGCTGAATTAGAGTTGTGTTTGATTGTTGTTTTGTTATATCCGCGAGATTAAGATAGTTGCATGCTCGTTTAGTTCGAACCGTGGACATCGCGTCGCGCTGCTTGTATAAAGTCGAAAGTAAGTTTTTGGCTAAAATTGACGAATTTACGCTATAAGTACAACATTGAGGAATGCGAGCATACTTAATGGAAGATACCTTGAAAGTCTTTAGCTGAAAAACTCCAAAATAAGGCAAAAAATTATGAAATGTTAAAAATCCCATTAGCCGCAATGAGTGCGAGTGAGGCTGATAGACATAGTATTACTCGCATTCACTAAGCTTAAGGTGAAATGAATTTCATAAATTACGGCTTTGATTCTCAATCAGCTTTGCTCGTTTTGGGCTCGAAGATTCCTTATCAAAATTACGAAGGTGCTGACAATCTTGGACTTCGCATCTTTTCTTTGAATTCAATTTATAAGTAGAAAACACAAAGTTTTATTCTTAAGACTTCAATATTTATAGTACAGAATAAGACAATCAGAATGGGAACTCCCCACTGGCGCAACCAGGATATCTTCCATATCTCTCATTTCCCATTTGAATGTATGAGTAGAAAAAGGACAGAAGGAGGGGGTTTTATCCCCTTGTCCATCCTTGTCTAACATACGTTTCTTAATGGAGAAAAGAGAGAGATGAAGAAACTCTCGGTGCGCTACTGGAACTCCCATAAGAGGCACTGCGGGAGCAAGATTTGGATTTTTTCTGCGAAAAACGGCAGCCTCGATGTTCCACTCAACAAAATGGCGGACGTTAAAAAAAAAACGATATTTCGAGGTGATGTATTGCGATATATCGGATACAACGACTACGGAATTACTCGAAAGTACTTTTTCGTTATCTTTGGAGTCCCGCACTCAATGAAATGGCGGACCAAAGTGAATCATGCATCAGAATTAGCTTGATTTTCCATTCTGATTGTCGTATTCTGTGTTCATACATTGCAAATAAATTTTTACATGGTTTTTTTCACGGCGTTTATATTTTTTAGCAGATATTTCACATACTTGCATAACACACCAGAGGGGTCAATCGCCAAGGTAGAGGCAATCCGGTTTTTGAGAAAGCCATGTTCCAGCCCACCTCAAGCATGGTTGTCCCAATAAAATACGTACGTCCTATGGATGTATTATCATCAGCAATCGCTCAATCAGAGCATGCGTTTCTGAGCCTCTTGTAAACATTCTAAATCTGCTACGTTATTTGGCTATCATTGAACCTGGCGGTACTGAGTCGAAAGCTTACCGTAGCTACTTTATTAGGACAGGAAAGGTTTTAAAAAGAAAAATGCAATTGTATGTTTTTTTTTTTTTTTTTTTTTTTTTTTTTTTTTTTAAATCAAAACCACACTTGTTTTTCCAAAAAGAAGAAAGAAAAAAAAAGTTCGGCCTACCCTATAGACTATATCGAAATCAAATTGCAAACGGGATTACCAAGTTATTAAGTAACTGGCGGGATTGATTCGAAAATTTACCGTGGCTTCATCTTCATGAAGTTTTAAAAAAAGGGGGGGGGGGAGAAACCTATTCTAACAAATGAGGGTTGTTGGTTCCTATTTTTATCTTTTTGCGGAAAATGTTATCAACTAATGTATCGATTTTGTTTTATCAATGACGGTTTGCCTGTACACTGTTGCGTCTAATAACATCTAAACATCTTTCTTTACCGGGTGCTTTTCTATTTTTTATCTAATCGCTGAAATTTTGAATGACAACCTCTTTTTCCTCCGCAGTCCAAGGTACTTACATGGTTTTTTTTAAATTTTGGGCAGAGTTCTGAACGGAACGAAATTATTTGTGTTTTCATCAGCCAAATCCTCCAAGTCTGATGAATTAACCGCAAAATCTGCATCGTTGTTTTTTTCTTTTTAGTTTGGCGGGGCTTTGATTCGAAGAGGGCGCCATGTCGCGTTGCCGCAGGAAAGAGCATTTACATTCGTACTACTTAATTCTTCTACTTTTCCTCGGTGATGGATTTGAGGGAGTTGTGGAATTACTTTCTTGAGCAAATGAAAGAGCTTCTTGTGCCGATGAAAGAGCTTCTCGTACGAGGCCTTTTGCCATTTTCTGAAGCTTACTTCCAATTTGTCCTCTTTGGCTTGCTTGGAGAGGAAATTTGTAATTACGGCCATTAGTTTCCTTCGTACATATGTCCCATGAAGGAGCATGCTTTATCCATGTAACTTTTCCTCGGTGATGGATTTGAGGGAGTTGTGGAATTACTTTCTTGAGCAAATGAAAGAGCTTCTTGTGCCGATGAAGGAGCTTCTTGTACGAGGCCTTTTGCCATTTTCTGAAGCTTACTTCCAATTTGTCCTCTTTGGCTTGCTTGGAGAGGAAATTTGTAATTACGGCCATGAGTTTTCTTCGTATGTCTCATAAATGAGCATACTTTATCCATGAACTGTACGTCGCCTTGAATTGCTGTTTTCGTTGCAAAATGGTGACGTAGACCTGTTGCAGTCATGTCTACACTTTTCTTCAGCTTGCAAGCGGGTTTTAATGTCCCTCTTATTTTGGAGGCATTTAAAGGACTCTCAGTGAAACCTCGTTAAAATAACAAGTTGTTTTTTGGAATTCTCTTATGAGGTGCCTCATTCGTCTGGATCTCTCTAAAATCGACAGCTTCCGTCTCGGAACTATCAAGCTTGGGAATTTTAAGAATCGACCTACATTTGATACGTAATTCAATACAGCGACTAGTCGCCTTGTCAAACAAAATTGGCATTGAGTGCAAAATTCTTACAGGCACTATGAAAACCTGATATTTAACGACTGAATCTTGCTCATTCATCGAGAGTTGATCGATTGCATCTTGAGTCAAGCCATCCAGGGGTGGTCTACGCTGGTAATAAACTATTTCTGCGCGTGCCACCTCTCCTGATCGCCTACGGTTTAAAATGATGCAGTTGGCAATAACAGCTTGGCACAAGCCTTCATTGTTTGTTGTATTAACTCACTGTGAAAGTTTTGAAAAGAAAATAGACTGCATTTCCTCTGCTTTTGCAGCCATTATCTTGATATCGTCATCAGGCATTTGATGGTGGTTTTAGACATCTCCTTCTTTTACGGGTTTTTTCAGCGTTTGATGAAATCCTGCAAGTATTGCCATCGGTGTTCAAACAATTTTTGAAAGTCATCGAGGTCTGTTTTGATTCGCGGTTTCTCTTTTGACGTCAGCTTCTCATCTGCTACAGTTTGATCAAATATGAATCGAAGCCCCTTTTGAATTATAGTTTTGAACAGAAAATAGACTGCATTTCCTCTGCGTTTGCAGCCATTATCTTGATATCTTCATCATCAGGCATTTGAAGGTGATCATAGACATCTCCCTCTTTTGCGGGTTCTTTCAGCGTTTGGTGAAATCCAGTAAGTATTGCAATTGGTGTTCAAACAATTTTTGAAAGTCATCGAGGTCTGTTTTGATTCGCCGTTTCTCTTCTGACGTCAGCTTCTCATCTGCCACAGTTTGATGAATAATGAATCGAAGCCCCTTTTGAATTATAGTTTTGAACAGAAAATAGACTGCATTTCCTCTGCGTTTGCAGCCATTATCTTGATATCTTCATCATCAGGCATTTGAAGGTGGTCATAGACATCTCCCTCTTTTGCGGGTTCTTTCAGCGTTTGATGAAATCCTGTAAGTATTGCCATCGGTGTTCAAACAATTTTTGAAAGTCATCGAGGTCTGTTTTGATTCGCCGTTTCTCTTCTGACGTCAGCTTCTCATCTGCCACAGTTTGATGAATAATGAATCGAAGCTCCTCTTGAATTATTATTGCTAATCGAGATGGCATACCGATTATGCCGACAAAATCAATCTCCGGATTCGAATCAGGAGAAGGTTTGCCTGAAATCACTTTACAAGGATGCCTCGATTCTATACCCTCTGTATTATTTCCTAGTGCACAGTCTGAGTTTGGTCTCTGATCAGTATGCGAGGCGTGCACTTTGTCAACGTTTCTCCCCCCCCCCCCCTTTAAACACATAAGAAAGGTCGAAACGTCTGGTCATCGCCAATGACCAAAGCATTCGATTTTTTCAGTAAGTTTAAAGGGAGAAAATACATCGTTGCCAAATTTCATGCCTCATTACTGTCTCAGATCTTCCAAGCTCGGATGTTTGCAAGGAATGCGCCACCGTGCGACGGAGGGATGGCTTAAATTACGCGAGCCGTTCCGGGACTTTAGTCAGACTGGACTCGGACTAATCCTTCAGGGAAACCGATTCCGGATGACTTCGAAGTGAGACGTATCAGGGACGTGCACGAACTATCCCTTCGACCGTATCCCTTGTCCCGAGGCTATACCGCTCCTCCCGGCGGCCCCCCTCCCCCCCCGGCTCTCGCTCAATCGATGGACTGAAAATACAGATTATAAAACGCGGACACTCCTTTACGGCGCACAAAGGTCAACGTGGCACCGTTTAAATCCCATCGGCCGGACCTAAACGATGGTCAAGCCCCTTACGTCCGCTGAACTCCGTGACCCCTGACCCATAAAGTGCGTCTAGTCTCGACACCGCGCTGGACACCAATGTTACTGAGCCAAGGAACGTACGCACTCAAACTAAACTAACGTATCCAGGGATTGGTTTCTCTCTCTCTCTCTCTCTCTCTCTCTCTCTCTCTCTCTCTCTCTCTCTCTCTCTCTCTCTCTCTCTCTCTCTCTCCCTCCCTCCCTCTTTCTCTCAACTCATTTAAGGACACGTGTTAAAAAATGATGGAGTAGAAAGTACTTACTTAACTTGTACCCCTATCTCTTTACAGGGTGTCCCAAAATTCATAGCAGATATTTTTATCACGCGTTTTTCGGGTCAAAATGAAGCCTTTTTTTACCCTATGAAAATGCCCCCCTCCGAGCTACAGTCCCCAGAGTTTTTTTTAATGTGTTTTCTTCGATTCCAGCTATGGATCGATCTCAGAATAAATGGATGAAAATTGATTTTCGGGGGAATTTTATGCGTTTTTTTTTCTGGATTCTCGATCAAGAAAAGGGATCTCGAGGGTGATTGGTTCAATTTGTTAAAGTAGAAAATTTTTTGTTACCCCTGAAGAAAATGAGACAATAAGTTACTACAGAATGTAATGAAACCGATCAAAAAGGAACAATGTTGGATTTTTGTGTTTTTTCGTGAGACGCACGGAAAACAAGTACAATCGAGTTTTTGCCGGGAGTTCACAGCCCGATTGCGCTGTTTCTTTGTGGCACACTGCTTTGTGATGCCAATCAACGATCGACTCGACGGAACCGACGACCGACGCGATGCGCCAATGAAACAGCGCAATCGGGCTGTGAGCTCCCGGCGATAACTCGATTTTACTCGTTTTCAGTGGCGTCGCGTGCAATTCGGCAACAATGTATTCTATCCATATAAACTCATGTAAAATATCGAATTCAGGGGGTTCACAGTGCACAAGGAAAATTCGATATATTTAATGAGTTTAAATGAAGCATTTGCATTGTTGCCAGATGGCACGCGACGATACTGCTCGTTTTTCGTGTGGGTTACGAAAAAAACACAATAATTCAATTTTGTTCCGTTTTGATGTGTTCCATAAGATTCTGTAGTTACTTTTCTCATTTTTGCGGATAGGGTACTAAAACTTTTGCCGTTTAAGAATTTAACCCTCCCCCCCCCCTTCAAACCCTCTTTCCGCCATTAAATATAATGGTGGAACATCCAGAACATATTTCGTTTAATTTCATTATGAAGTGAAATAGAGCTCGGAAAATTCCAAAGATTACAGGTTGGCCTTATTTTTGTCGTCCACAACGCGCTCTAGTGGAAGAATTGGATAGCTTTGGAAGTGCAGTGGAAGGGATTTGATGAAGCTCGCCAGGAATTGAAGGGGAGGATAGAACAAGGATCGGTGAACAAGCAAAAGGAACTGCCAGGGAGCCGAATTATTAATTAGCCTCCGTTAATGGATTAAATCGCAATTTGACTCCACAGGGTATAGAGCAGAGAAAATCGCGACGGGGGGAAAAAAGAGTGATATTTTATTTTGCTCCTCCGCGAATCTCATTTTTCTGCAGTCAACGTCCGTGAAACGATCGGGGATCGAGAAACACTCCGTCCAGGGTTGTCAGATTTTCGTTTAACGTCAGTAGCGTACGCAGGAATTTGTCTTTCTCTCTCTTACCCCATGAGAGCACGTGTGTTAGGAAAGGACAAGAACAGGGGCTAAAACTTGTCTCCAGCCCCTATTTCTCTCCTTTTCCAGCACATACATTCAAACGGGAGAAGAGAGAGACATATTCCTGTGTACGCTACTGTTTAACGTCAACAGATATTACACCAACTATCGCAAACGGGACGAAACAAATGATGCAAGTCTTTCAAGTAAACCCTTGGAAAGTGGGCCTCTGAGGTTCGATGGTTAAAGTAAGCATCCAAAACGACATAATGTGTCCGCGACATTCACCATCCAACAGTGTTAATTTGACAAATTTTTAGTGTTTTAGAATCATTGTCCGCCTTTTATTTCAATTCATCACCGTTATCTTATGTATTTGGAGACGCTGATTTCATAAAACGTATCAGTTTTCATCAAATTGACCTAGACTTTACGTAAATTCGAAATTACGTCTTCTTAGCTAAAAATTCGAAATTCCGGAAAAAGTACGAGTTTTGAGTAAAAACTAAGGCCGACCAGGTTTTCTCATTATAAAATACCTCTTTCTCACTCTTCTTGCGTATGTATCCATCTTATCTGACCTGCTGATCTCAAATTACGTGCATAACTGCCGGACACACTATGTCGGTAAGGCGTAAAAATCGTTTGGGGAGGGGAGGGGGGTTACTGGCGTAAACTTCTGATTGGAGCCTACACTTAAAGCTTATTTCACGAAAGTTGGCCGATGACAGATGGATTTGTTACAGCGCAAAGACGTATTTGCGATCTTGCACATGCGCAAAAACGCGAACTCGTCTCTGCGCCGTAAACAAACCAATCTGTCTTCGGCCAACTTTCGTGAAACGACCTTTACTTACAGACAAATTGAAAGTGTAATGTTTACTGTCATTAGACACCAAAGAGATTAGAATCTAGACTTTATAAACTTCCATGACCACAGGGTACAGGATCTGAGTCCATCAAATTCTGTCGCCAGGCCGGGATTCAAATCAGGGACCTCTAGTCTGTCGTCAGTTGCGCGCTACCCTCCCCCCCCCCCAAACCTTCGGAAAACTAACCAATGTTGATGACCGTAAATCACGTACTCAGAAACGTATATTAGTACACGGTATTGTTCCCGAGAAAGCATCAACTTGGCGCGTATTGAGATACGCGTAAAGTTTTATACATGTTAATTCAAAGTTAAAATACATAACATTTTTTCGGAAGTTAAATTAGTGGAAATGAGCAATTATAGCTGATGATCCTAAATTTAACTCTCAAGTTCTCCACAGTTATTATGTAATTTTTGCGTTTATTTTCAGTGTTTGGCGATCTCTGAACGAACAATCAAGCTTGAGAATGTTCAGAAGTTTGAATGAAATGTTAGTTTAGAAATGAAATCAGCGTATTCGTATAGTAAAATGCTCATTTGCAGCTCAATAAATATACTTCATAGAAGCGGTGTTTTCTTTTTTGTAAACTTGTTTATTTTGGTCGCTTTAAATTTCAAACATATTTAATGTTAAATGTGAAAGTGCAAAAAACTGAATTTAAAGTTTCAACTTGTACCCAGTCAAACTCAAAACACATGAATCTTGAACACAAAACACGTGAGTTGTGGACTTTGCTGCTTCTCATTTACCCTGCATAAGTTTTCTATTATTCGGAGGAAAAAAAATTATTCGTGCACCCTCAAAAACCGAAACCGTGTCATAATAATCGTGTTTATTTTAAGTTTCTTTCAAACGCGATGCGAGTCCATGACTATGAACGCTTCACTGGAAACTCTGTTGAAATGTAATTCGAGAATACACACCGCTAATTGCGTTCAATTTTAGAGTCGGAGGTTATTTCAGTTATCATCATTTGTGTGTTTATTTAATTTCACCCGCCAACCAGCTGTTTTCGGGGCTCTCAATTTAAGTCTAATGAGATTTTAATTTCGCGAACTGTGAATTGTTTTTGACGGTTCGGGCAACTCTCACGTTTGCTTGTTCCGTCTGATTTCGCTGAATGCTTCTGTACAACACGAGGTGAAATGCACGTTGAAGAGGAATGCATTAACATAAAACCATCCTCACGCCCATACTGAATTCAGCGCTGATACTGACAATTCGTTATAATTTTTGATTGGAGTTTTGATCTCCTGTAATCCAATTTTTGTTACATGCTGAACAGTGGCGTAGCGTGCAATATGGCAACGTTGTACTGTGTCAATTTAAACTCATGGAAAAAATCGAACTGTTTGGTGTTCGGTGAACACCTTCGCATTCGACCTTTTACATGGGTTTAAATGAACTTGGTACAACGTTGCCAAATTGCACGCTATGCCACTGATGCTGAAGCTGCCGTTTTATGTGTGTATTTAATGACACTTTTCAATGGGTCTGTTGCAAACTTTTGCTACAGCGATAAAAAGTGTTTACTCCAATGTAAAATCACCTGAAAAGTCCATTGGTGTTATCATAAAGTCAATAAATACAATATTAAACTCACAAGAGGCGTTTATCGAAATCCAAGATGGCGGCAAAATATCGAGGAATCTGAATGTATGCACCGTGATCATCCAAGGATTGCCAACTTTGACAACCTCACTGCAGGTAGAGGTTATGTGTTTATTTACGTTGTGATTGGTTGTGATGGATATGGTGAGGTTTGCTATCCTTGGATGTTCGTGGTGCATGCATACAGATTGCTCGATATTTTGCCGCCATCTTGGATTTCATTCAACGCATTTTGTGAGTTTATTGTTGCATTTCATTGCTTTCTGATGCCATCATTGGACTTTTCAGGCGATTTTACATTAGATTGCACACTCTATAGCGCTGTAGCAAAAGTTTGCAACAGATCCATTCACCGATGATTCAACCGGTTGACCTTATGAATACACAGTTTAGTGCCTAAAGTGGATGACTGTGATACACAAAAATACTCCGATATGTATTGCATTGTATTGTACTGTATTTTAAATTTGGTTTAAAAAAAAAGACCGAAAGAGACAAATTAATGCCGATTGAAATAAAGGAAAAGGAGGGCAGCACACGATTTTAATCTAAATAAAAAATAATAATAAATTTACTCACTGTGCACTTTTAAAATATTTGAGCAAATGTGTTTCGGGCGAAACTTTTCCCCCATCTTCAGTGCGACTGATTAGTGATTGCGACTTACGAGCATCTGATGGTTCCTCTCTGAGAAAATTGCGAGATTGCTGTGTTGCCACCGTTGCCAAATTTCTTGTCAATAAATTTAAATAAAATATTCGAAGCTCCCTATACGTCCGTGTTTAAAATACATTGCCTCTTTTTATAAATGTATATATTTTCCCATACATCCAGGTGCTTGTTATCATTCACAAATTTTAAAAGATTAGGGGTAAGATCAATATCATGCTTCTCACTCGAGAAATGATCTGCTACTCAGTGGTGTAGCGTGCAATTTGGCAACCTTGCATCCGCATCGTGTCCACTTAAACCAATGTAAAAGGTCGAATGTAAAGGTGTTCACCGATCTTTTTCGTGGGTTCAAATGGACAAAATACAACGTTGCCAAATTGCACGCTACGCCACCGCTGATCGCGTTATTTCTCTATTCTTCGTATGTCTCGCATGTTCACCTGTTACTGATTTCAAGCTGCAACATTTTCTTTTCAAGTTGATCTTTGAATTGTCATGTTTATTTCACACACTTTTGAACAAACTTTGGAATCAAATTATTTTTTACACATTCTCTAACTTTAATCGATCTTTTGTTTCTCGTAGACTTTTTTGCATGTATTGCAGCTGATTTCGTTAATTCCACGTTTTTCTGGATCATTTCTAAATTTTTGTTCCATGTTTTTACTAAAAGTGTTGTTCAAAGTAAACTTATTACCGAAACTTAACTTAATTTTATATTGTTGAAAAATTCTTCTAAACGAGTGACATAGTTTAGGGTGATACGTGAACTTTCTATAAATCCAGTCTTTCTCCTGTTCTTTACATAACGTTGTCAAATTGTGCTGGTTGTTTTTTGAAGAGACGATCTGCTTTTTTATTCAGAGAGAACTTTTGACTAAAGATTTTTGACCTGGATCTAATGCTTCAAAACTGAATACCGGTAATTGAGCAACTATATTTATATTCATTGAGGACATCACTTTATTATACACTCCAATCAAATGTGATTTCGTCAAATCACTAGAACACATTAACCTCCGGATTTTGAAAACTTTAAGATTGAAATAAAGGAAAAGGAAACAAAGAAATACCGGTAAATGAAAAATGAAGAAATACCGGTAACGACGATACTTCTGAAAAGGCCGATGGCATATGCGACAGTAACTATACATAACTATACGATACTTTCTTTTGAAAGTCTCACATATTTTCAGGGCGTAGTTCGCGGCAATGCTTCCATGACATTGGCTGAAAAAATATGTGTAATGTACTGTAAATAATTCCGGTTCTGTTACTCTTACCTCGTTTCTCTTTTCTTCTGTGCATAGTAAAAGGCTGAAAGGTGACATTTCCACGTCTCTGAAAAAAACAAAAAACAAAAAACGAAGTAGTGTTGTAACAAATGCGAGGGGGGGGGGGGGGGTTTGGAATAATAATAAAAAAAAAAAAAAAAGCAGGGAAAATTCCAACACGCAGGTGTTGGAAAAGCGTGCCACTAAAGTCTGAACAGCTTTAATGATTTTGCTAGCAATGATAATAAGTAGACAGCATTCAACATGGAGCTGATCTCGAGAAAATTGAGTCCAAAGTTGAAGAGCTAGCATTTAAACAAAAAACTTGGAATTACTTACGTTTTGATTTCATTCAACTACCGTGTTGTGTTTTTGCATTTCAACACCGGAAAAGTGGAATTTACTATGTAGGAAAGGTACTTAATTTTTAGCGTTTAAAGTGACTTGGTTCCTTTCTTCTTTTTTTTTGGCATAATCACGAAAAACGAAACTCTAAGAGAAACCAAACGGCAGAGTTGGTTTACACTGTTGATTATTTCAAAATCCGTTAATCCGGACTTAAGTCCGTTCCCAATTCTATAAAACGAACCAAGTCGGAGTTGGTTCCTTACGTGACTCGGATTAAGGTTTAACCTAATCAGAAAAAGGAACCAAGTTCTCATTTTATTTCATCATATGGACAATGACATCAATGAGGCTCACCAGGGGGGTGATCACGGAGGATCGTTTCGTTTCGGTATCGTTATCGTTATCGTTTGCATTAAATCAAATGGGCTTGCTTCTGCGCAACTCGATCGCGCAGGTGATCCCCTCCTCACCTCTTCCTACTTCAAACGATCGAGTAAACGACAGCCTCCAACTCATCGCTTCCTTTCGACCGTTTCAATCGTTACGAGAGGCTCAAAACGATTCGATCAGTTGAGCCACCCATAAGGTTACACGTAAACGATAACGATAACGAAAACGAAACGAAACGATCCTCCGTGATCACCCCCCAGCTCACTTATACCTGGAATTTTGACGGGAAATAGTTGTTATTACAGAAGAAGCACTTGTTGCTTCGAGATTCAGTATTGCTAGCTCTATCAATCAATAACTCAATTTTATCAAAAATGTCACTCAGTTCTTTTGTGACAAGTGCTGTCCAATTGAGCTTGTTTGGTGAGAAATTATGAAAAAAATAAATTTAGATCAGATGTATCTATAAGGAGATGAGTCAAAGGCGATGTTTTTTTGTGTTTGTTTTTTGTTTTTTGTTTTCAAAACTTTGGAGGGCTCTAGCTCAGAAGAGAAACATTTGCAGCACATACTCATGTAGGAAAATAAAGTCTTATATATATGTATGTTGACCCCAAAAATACACTCCATAAGTTTGGTACTCAAGTTTTGAAACACCCTGTTCTTGATATTTTGCTCCCCCCCCCCGCCCCCTTCACAAAAGACAACATCTTGACCATGCACATTTTTAAAATCACAGTTTGACTGTAGAGATATTTTCTCTCCCCCCCCCCCTTAACGAAAAAGGGGAGAATGGGTCACCTATCTCTGATGTTCGCCGTGCGCGTGCACAGATTGTTCGGCTTTACGACTGCAATTTTGGCTTTCTTTATAATGCGTTTTTTGGGTTTATTAGTGGATTTTATGACTATTTGATGCCGCCAATCTAATTTTCAGACAATTTTACATCAGAATCAAAACTCTATAGCACTGTAGCAAAAGTTTGCAACAAACCCATTGAAAGCTGAAAAGAGTAAATTATTTGATAAGGCTCGATCTTTTTTACCCACATAAACTATAGACAATAGATATTTCTAAATCCCTCCACCTTTTAAACGGCTTGTTCAGGGATCAAACATGAGGTTGCGTTCTTTTGAAGTCAAAAAGTGTCATATTCGGAAAAGCCGTGATTCTAAATAATAAACAGTTTTTTTTATATTTTTTTCCGTTTTAGGTGCCGTCAGCACTTATTGCGATTGTCACGATGTAGATACGTAATATGCATAAATGGAACACTTGCGAATTCATGAAACAATAATCCTTTAATATACAGAACTAACCATTTCAAGTGCCCTTTACACATCAAGCATTCTAGGGGTATAGATTAGTAGGTGTGGAGGTTTAAGACGTTCGTGGATTTTAATTCCCCCTCTCCCCATTTATTTTCTTGAAAAGTATCGAAAGTTTACAGTTAAAACTATGCCATTATTCACTATAACGCATTGTCATATTATTTTTTTTTTTTCTGTTGCCGTCGGTCGATATAATTTTTCGTGTTGGAAAAGCAAAGTTCCATATGGACCTATAGTTTCCAAAATTTGAAGTAGCTTCCAATGAAAAATTTTGTACACGCAACGAACTTTTTAGGATAGGTAAATAAGTTATTCCAGAGTCAATTCCATAGCCGCAGCGAGGAAGCTGTCCATGGGTGGAAGACACGTGACAGCCCCTCTCACTTTTTAGAGCAATAAATGCGAATTTTACCCCTCTGGCTCCCTGTGTTCTGGATTTTAAACACATATTTTTCAACAAAACGCCAAAAATGTCCTCAAAAATCCCTTGATTCCATCGACGCTCATTGAGGGGCTTTCAATTTGCCGATCCCCCAGAATTTCAAATGTTTCCGATGCAAAGACTTGTTTAGTGTGACGTCATGAAAAAAATTGGTTCCAAACAAAGGCTCCGTCTCACTCGCTCTCGTGGGTTTTCCCATACGAAACACGGTCCAAATTTTCAAATACAAGTGCTAGTAAACAACACGTTCTTTACACCAATTGTGTTTATCACACCATTGGGTTCCACGTCCCTTATAAAAATTTCCGATTGTTTCAAAAAATTTTCCGATTGGATATATATTCCCGCGCTTTATTTCCCATAGAAATAATCGAAATTCCATAGAGACAATCGAAATTCGTGTAGATTCAAGCGCGCTGATTATAGCAACGATAGGTCTTATGATTGAAATAAGGCGAAATACATCTATGGTTTTATTCTTACAGTTTTAACACCCACTTTTTTCTCAGTGATAAAATATGAGAACGCTACACAAACTTTCTGAAACATCGCGCATCAATGCACAATCACAGTTATATCGAAGAAAGTCCTATGTTTTGTCCTTGTCACACTCACAGTTTCTTAAGAGCACAAAATTCTAGGATATAGGCTCATCAGCACCATCACGGCATGTGTTGTACCTCGAACAATAGCTTCGATACGAAGAGAAGTTAGAATGAATGAATGAAGTAAGAGACCGTGAGTAAGACAAGGACAAAACGTAGAACGTCTTTCGGTATAACTTCGGATTGTAAATTCGCTTGTGATCTTTTAGGAATTATGTTACAGTGAAAAGATACTTTAAGGCAAGTGGAATCTAATGGTGCAATAAAATTTGAGAAAACTGTTGGTTAACTAGCATGAATTTGCGTTCGAAAATTTGGATCTGTTAAATCCACGAGAGTGAGCGAGATAGAGCATTTGTTTGGAACCAATTCTGATCGTGACGTCATCACTAAACAGGTCTACTTAAAGATATGAATGCGCCTCTCTCTTTTCTATACCCCTCCCGCTCTTCATCAATACCTCGTCGCTTCTTTTCGATGTACCCTCGTCAAACAGATTTTGACACTTTTACGATGCGCGACCCGACCGCTTATTGCACCGTGAAGAAATCTTGAGACCGGTGGAGCGCAAAGGCGAGGGGCAAAGAGGGTTTCTGTGAAGGATGTTTCCACCCCCCTCCTGCCTTGGAATTTCGACTCATAGGTTGGCACAAATGACTTAGGTTGCTGGACCTGCATAGGAATCTCGTTCAAAGGAATTCCACTTTGACGCTTAATAACTTAATGAAATTAACAGGAATACCAAAACTTTTACAATTTTAAGAAAATAGACGCCGAGACCTCCTGGATTCCAGCAATAACTTAACGATTAATGAAACCAGTTTTAAGAAAATACGTTTTTAATTTTTCAAACCTTCCCGCCAAAGGTTTTGCCATAAGCAAGGCATTGAAACTATTTATTAGATATGAAAATGAAAACAAGAAGCGTACCGTATATATACGGCACGCTTAAAACTTTAAGATTGAAGTAAAGGAAAATGAAATAAAGAAATACCGGTAAATGAAAAATAAAGACATTGAAATAAAGAAATACCGGTAACGATGATTTTTCTGAAAGGACGATGGCATCTGCGACAGTAACTATACATAACTATACGATACTTTCTTTTGAAAGTCTCACATATTTTTCGGACGTAGTTCATCAAGAGGTTATGGGTGGATGTGGATACCCCACATTCTCTTTAATCCGCTGAAATAGCGCCGAGTGTTTTTGCAGTATAATGTCAATCTGCGAAAAGTAAGAGTGATAATATAAAACCATTATTGATTTTGTAAATGTTCTCCATACTAACTTTAAGGTTATATTGTAAACGAGAGCAAAATGCGTCGATATAGGAGATTTAGGAACTTTTATCAGTGAAACGAACCTCTTCCACTGAATTAAAACCCTATGTTTATGTTTGCAAGGAAGAAAGAAGATTAAATAAGATAGAATTAAACAAATTTATTAGGAATATACAAAAATACACCTTGAAATAAGGAGAAAAGAAGAAGAAAGAAGCCATCGCTTGGTAGTGTACATGGAACATTACTTACGTTTTAGTTCACGTCAAAAATCATTCAAAAATTCACCAACATCGTAGTAAGATTTAAAAAATCACGAAATTCACTCGTAGACTCACAGAATGACTTTAAAGTTTAATGCGTGATGGCGGAGCTATGTAATAAGCGAGAGAGAGAGATTGAGCGGGGGGGGATCCAGGAATCTGTCCTTCTCTCTCCTTTCATTAGAATGCGTGTTAGGAAAGGACAGATTAGAGGCATTCACGAGACATTTGCCCCCTATTCTATCCTATTTTTAACGCATGCATTTCAGAAGCCAGAGAGAGAGAGAGAGAGCGAGAGAGAGAGAGAGAGAGAGAGAGAGAGAGAGAGAGTGAGAGTGAGAGGGGGGGGGCAATATCCTGGATCCGCTATTGGCGTCGGAGAATTGCGGCAACGATGATCTCCGGTTTTCCACCACGTTGAACAAATGAACAGCGTGCGGGTTACGTACAGAGGGCGCTGCTCTACGCTCTTCCTAGAGGCGACGTCAGCCCTTTGATTTTCGACCATTAAAAGCGAGCAAAGCGGATTGGAAAGAGAAGCCGAATCCTTTTTTTCCCCTCTTTTTTTCAAACACTTTTTTCTCTTTTTTTTTTTTCATCTAAGCCAACAACCGCCTTTCGCCTCTCCGTCAACAGTGGCGCCTAACCCTACAACGATGAGGATTTTTGCTGCTGACTTTATAATAATAGTATCAAAGCACGACCGATTAAAATTCAGGCTGGAATACTGAATGTGGCAAAATTGCAGTATTGGCAAACCCTCAAGGTCGGGGTCCGGTATATGTATAGCCATCATGTAATTACCACCGGTAATACCGCCCTTAAAAATTGATGACAGAATATTAACTTTTGGCGTCTATGAATTTATAAGCCCTCAAATTGTTGACTGTCGAATGGGGCTATTGCACACTTTTGCTGTAAGCGATTTAATAGTCGATTATGGCGTAAAAACCTCAAAAAATAACGATGGCAGCACTAAAAACTTTCAAAATCCACTCCTAAACTCAATAAATGCAGTTATTTGCGGGAGCGTAATGGTGGCCGAAGGCACTAACAATGGGAGATTCCCATCTAACAATATTGAAACTCCATCAAGAAGTGACCAATAAGAGACTACTTTCATTTGACACCGGTGTCACTTGGTGTTGCGGTACCATTCATCGGATGTGGATCATCACTCTGATGACTAATTACTCTGTGAATCATCCTTGTCAGCATAGAAAGAGTGACGAAATTAAGATAGGAATCTCCCATTGTTAGTGCCTTCGGCTACCATTACGGTCGCGCAAATAACTGCGTTTATTGAGTTTAGGAGTGGATTTTGGAAGTTTTTAGTGCTGCCATCGTTTTTTTTTAGGTTTTTACGCCATAATCGACTATTAAATCGCTTATAGCAAAAGTGTGCAATAGCCCCATTAGTAAACAAGAGTCGCAACTGCATTGCGAGCCAGCGTGATCAATGCCGATAAGAGCCTAATTCAAAGTCGGCTTCTGATTGGCTGGAATTGGAGGAAAATGCGTGGCTCCAAATTTTTTTCGGCCTTATGGAAATTGATAGAGGGTTTTTCTTTATGGTCATTTCCATTGAAAACAAAGACAAATTCTGTAAATCGATTTAGTAGAATTTTCTCAACAAACTGATAGATCATAAGTGCCATATTATTGCAAATTCGGAAAGATTATCTTAGTTGAAAAGGACAAATAATAGTGTGTCCTAAACTTGACGTGTGTTGAGTAACACACTCGCATTCATTGAGGCTCATAGAAATTATCGTATTCCCTGAATTCTCCCTTTGTACCCCTTTGCTTCCCTTCGCATTGTAGACGGGGGGAGGAGGTGGAGACTTTTTTTCAGATGCAGGGTAGCGGCTTCGACGATGGTAACTGTGTTGATGTTGACGTTTTTTCATTATTTGCAGGACGTTACGCCGGCGCAAGCCTTGAGCTGGAACAGAGAAAAAATAGAACTAAATAAATTGTAAAAAACCACACATCATAAACCTGAAAAAAGAATAACATGGCAGGAGAGGGCCTCACGTGACTTTTTAATCACCTCTGTATTTTCCGACATCAACATTTTCGGACAGCAAAGATTCATACTGGACATAAATGCCATACTTAAATGGTAATTTGGCAACGTTGTAGTTCGTTCATTCAAAACCATGAGAAAGATGGAACTATTGGGTGTTTGGTGAACTCCTACGCATTCGACCTCTTACATGGAATCTAAGTAGGAAAAATACAAACGTTGCCAAATGGGGCAAATGCAAGGGTCTGAAATGTTGTGTTTTTTATAAAGAAAGTGAAAGTACTCGATGAGGTGAGAACAAAGATGCCTTTGGTTTCTAATTATGTCTTACTGTTCCGGAGATGAGATTTTGGCCCAAAATACATTGTTTTAAATGGGAATTCCGCGTAGTGACTTCACTACGCCCACGATTTTTTTACAACTTTACACGTGTATATCTCCAAAACCGGGAAACTTCGGAAAAACCCAAAGGCGCAATTGTTCTCAGCTCATTAAGTACTATCATTTTCTTCATAAAAAACACAACATTTCAGACCCTTGCAACTGCCTTATTGCACGATATGCCACTGGTATGTATTGCCTTCTCTAATTTCATACCCACCGCACGCCCCAGCATCCGACGAACTAGTTATTGTAAACCACAGTCTTTACAGTCGTTAGCCGCATTTTATATTTCTTACGAATCGGCTTTTTCTATCGCACGAGCGGTTGTTAACCCTTTCCGTCGCCTTTGTCATCAGCGAGTTCTGCTAATATAGTGTTGGACACCCGAGCTCAAAGCAGGCTTCAAATTACCGACCAAACCGCTCTGGATCCAATTTTCAGCGCGCGCGTTTTCGCTTGACGCGATTGAACACCGATGATTGGAGGGTGCGCGTGGGGGTAGTGGTGGTATTACGAGGATGTCGAGGTGCGGTGGTGGTGGGGGGGGGGGGGGGGTGTAAAGGTTGCATTTGCGGTGGTTGGAGCGAGGTATGCGCTGGCGGTGTGGTGGCAGTGGTGGTGGCTGCAGTCAGTCGTTTTAAAGCTCGGATGACGTTCAACATTCAACACCGCGCCTCGTCGCAGCGGTGATTGGTGGATTGGTGGAATGGTGGGATGGTGGGAAGCATAGGCGCGGCGAGACGAGCTGAGAGCGAAATAAGCCGAACCGACACGGGATTTCACTCGATACCGATTTATTAGCAGAGACCACAATTTGAGGCGGTTTCTCGAATAATTAACCGTCGGAAATCGGGTCTGCTCCCTTCTCGGAATAAGTATTTGAAAAGGGGTTGAGATTTTCGATAACAAGCAAACCTGACGCTCCAATTAAGGTTTTGGTTCCGTGTGACTCCTGAACGACGCGGATAGCGCACGATATCCTACCAGTACAGGGTGACGATAAAAGGAAGACCCCTCAAAGGAGTTAGATGATCCTAATTTTTAATCTATAACACTAAAAGCAAAATATATTGAAAAAACGCCTATAACAATGCCAAATTGTATTTAATTTTAAGGAATACGATCAATCAAAGTTGATTCTCCCTTGTCTGACTCGTAGATTGTACTTTTTCATTCTGAGAATTTCTGGATGGGATTCTACCAGTACGGGTTGACTCTACAAAAAGACCCATCAAAAGAGTCGGACATATTTCCGAAAGGTCGTAATTTTATAATCTGATTGCCGGAAGATATTTACACAACGCCCACAACAATGCCAAATTGTAGTAAATTTTAAGGCATTGTATTTAATAATTGTATTTAACACAAAACACATTTTTAACACATTTTTACATAATTGTATTTAATTTTAAGGAATACGATCAATCAAAGTTGATTCTCCCTTGTCTGACTCGTAGATTGTACTTTTTCATTCTGAGAAATTCTGGATACGATCCTACCAGTACGGGGTGACTCTAAGCAAAATACCCATCAAAAGAGCCAGACCCATTTCCAAAAGTTCATAATTTAAATTTTGATAGCCGGAAGATATTTACACAACGCCCATACCAATGCCACATTGTAGTTTATTTTAAGGTATAAGATCAATCAAAGTTGATTCTCCCAGCTCCCTTGTCTGACACTAAGGTTGGACTTTTTCATTCTGAGAAATTCTGGATGGGTCTTTTTTATAGTCATCCTGTATAATCGTAATCGTGTGCATTATTCACCAGCGCTGCCTTTAGAGCCTGAGATCGTTTAAAAGTGGCCAAAAAATAAAAAAATAAAGTTCTCGTCAATTTATCATTAATAAACTTTCATGACCGATTTTAATAACAGAAAACACTTTTAACAAGTACTACAACCCTAGAAATGCCACTGGAAGGTTTTAAATGAAGCGTTAATGGTTGAAATGAAATTTATGATTTTTAATAACTCCTTTTCACTGATTTTTGGCAACTTTTTTTGACATCAGACCATAGCGCGCTGAGCAGTTCAAACATTATTTTATTCGTGACGGTATAGTTGTAGCAAAACTCATAATATCTAATCCAGAGTCATTAGCGCCGAAAATAAGCATCTGCTATCGCGTAGTCATTCATGTATTTTTAGTGTTACAAATACACCGCCAAAAGTTGTGGCCCAAAACTTTAGATGGGTTACAACGCACCAAAAATCTTCCGTCGGATTTTGTTTCACCTTGAACGATCCATTCCAGACACTGAAATAAAATATTACCACAAGCATGATAATTTGTGAACCAATGTAAGGGATAGTAAAATTTGAGCGGCTGTCTTCTTTTCTTTTGCTGTCATCTGGACTCTTGGGTTCCTTTTTTTTTTTGGAGTTGCTGACTTTCTCTCCTTTGCTGTCACCCGGACTCTTGGATTGCTTTTTCTTGGAGTTGCTGACTTTCTTTCCTTTGCTGTCATCTGGACTCTTGGGTTGCTTTTTCTTGGAGTTGCTGATTTTCTTTCCTTTGCTGTCATCTGGACTCTTGGGTTGCTCTTTTTTTGGAGTTGCTGACTTGTGATTCCGTGAGTTTATTCCGTGTCGTTTCGGCTCCTTCGGAGTGGCTTGTTTCTGAGAGCCCGAGGATCCACCAACTCCAAGACCATGCCATTTAAATAGAATTTCTCGAGTTTCGCTTCCATTGCTTTCCAAAGAGGCTCATTATACGGTATCTCTTGTACGAAGATTTGCCGTTTGCACCAGACTATGAAGTAGCATAGTTTCGCTGATGTTATTGCAAGCTGGCCATGTATTTGATAGTAATAGTCATGGTTTGTCTTCAGTGAAAGACCACCAGTCATAAAATCACAGCAGAAACCTGGTTGGGGATTTTCGGCGGCCTCTTCAATCGTGATGTTTTCGGCAACTTGAGGGCACTTCACTTCCACCATGGCATCTTCTCCATTCACCAAACCATCCGGTGATGCATCAAGGAATCCTTTGGCAGGGTGGATGAAGAGTCCGCATCTTGTCACTTTCTTATTGTAAACCCTTTCAAAATCTTTAATAGCCAGCGGTTCATTATCTATCCCATACTGCATGGCACGATTGATGAACTTTGTTGTTGGGTATAGGATGTTCTTCACTAGCTCACCCGGGAATGGACTTCTTCGAAATTGGCTTGCAAATTTCGACTCGATGATACGATCTCTCCTTTCCTTGTGCCACAATTGACAGCCTGCCTGGTCTCGCGTGTCCTGCTCTATTTTGGCTCTAGAAGCTACACCAAAAGTCAATGAAGCTATTTTTGCCCGTACTTTTTCTTCCAAGGCGCCCTTGTCTAGGTCCCCACGGTTGTGGTCGCTAGGTTCAGTGAAGGCGTTCGCTGGAGTCTTACAACTTTCATTGTAGGGAAGAAGTAGATCTGGAATTTTTTCATCATCATCATCATCCATATCAGACTTACGCAGAACAAAAAGAAACCAATGAATTTTATTGTTTTGATATATTTGCTTCCTAACTTTTCCATTGCAAACTCTCCCCCCCCCCCCAACTATCTGAATATGCTATACTTTTGAAACACTTCTCATGTAAATTTTGCCGTCATTTAATAATTTGAATGAAATCATCTTTGTAGCATGCCTGTCACTTTATGATGGATCCTTTGAGCCACCAATCATCTAAATAGGCTGAGAGGTAAATGCGTGCACACCTATAGACATTTAAGGCATGTTTTTCGTGAATTAGTTGAGATATAAGCAGGGTAAGTAACTGAAATGGCCGTTAGAACCACTTCTTAACCGGTTTTAAACCACTCTTTTCCAGCCTTCATATATCTCCGGTCAATTGGGTTAGATATGACCAACGGCTCCATACATTTGACACTCTCTTACTTTGCCATATTAAATGAATTGTGTTCTCTCTCTTGCTCTCCCTCTTCCTCCCTTTATTCCAATTTAATGGATACTTGATAAGGAAAAGAGCCTTCATCGAATGAAGGTTGACAAATCTTTGTTCGTTTTCATTTCAAAACCTTGTGAAATGTTGTCAAAGAACACAGTTTGTTTCCCAAACAGTTGACCAAGAGAGGAGCGACAGTGCTTTTTGGAACGGCTGCTCACAAAGCTTATCTACAAAGCAGAGTCAATGTGAAACACTGTTTATAAAATTGTATAAGGATCTTAGAGCTCGTTTCAGAAGTGTAGGCGCACCTAAACCATAATCTTTGGCGAATTTTCAACTTTAATTCCTTCAAATCAAAATCGAACTTGCCTCTGACTTTATTCTTTGGCTTTTAAAGTGTTCCTCATTGAAAAGTGAACTCTCGACTTCATTTTCATTCATTTGTATTGAGTAATATCAGAAATAATGTTGACAAAGTCCAAAGATTACCGTTCTAGGTCCGCCTACACTTCTGAAACTACCTCTACCTGGAATGTCTTTCTTCTTTCAATTCGGACTTCCGTTTAGCGTTCTTTAGAGCTCTTAGACTTCGTCTGTTATTTACCCACTTGACCAGGGCCAGAGGATCTCTCTTGTGCAGGTGGGTCCACACTTTTGACCTCCATTTTTGGCCAAATTGAAATAAAAGGCCCGCTGCATAAACTCTGTGAGTGAAGGACGCTGGCCCTCCGTAGAAAACTTGCTTGCCCCCGGTGCTTTTACTCACCAGCAGGCTGATTCTGCTCGTTTGGACGAGACGAGACGAGATAGCGAGAATCGAGCAATCCCATTGGTTTAAATAGAGTCACGTGACCGATTTGAAGTCATTCGAGGAGTGGATCGACAGGATCAGAGTCATGAATTTGAAAAGAATGACTCAGATCCCGTCGATCCACTCCTCGAATGACTTCAAATCGGTCACGTGACTCTATTTAAACCAATGAGATTGCTCGATTCTCGCTATCTCGTCTCGTCTCGTCCAAACGAGCAGAATCAGCCTGCAGGGACATGAAGCCTTCGGCCAGGTTTGTTGTCTCATTTTCGATGATGCTATCCGTGTGATTTGTGATGTCAGCAATCTTTTGCTACAAGGGATTGAAGAGTTGATCCTTGCATAAAAACGTGTATAAATAACGATGAGTACACTGAAATTACACGAAATCCACTCTCAGAATCGGGCTTAGCGGCGGAAAGACGTAGGTATCATGGTAGATTCCTATCTAAATTGAGACATATCTCTGTGTTTTCTTAGAGAAAGAAAAAATGAATTACACAGGAATCTCCCATGACACCTGGTACGCACTTGACGTTTTAGTGGTTTTGTGAGTTTACTACTAAATTTTAGACTTTCTTAGTGCAATTTTCGGTTTTTTTCGTTGGTTTTTTACATCAGATTGGACTATTTATTTTCCCACAGCAAAAGTTTGCAAGAGCTCCATTACTAGAATTGTAGTGTCAGTGCTGCATAGTTCTTGAAAATGTTTAAATTCTAGGTATTTTACCATATTCTGGTATTGACACCAACATTTTCTGGTCCAAGTACTAGACTTTCTTTAGTTTACATATCGCTGTGCTTCTGGCAATAAAGACTAGAACTTGGTATTATGACCATTGTTTTTTCCAGTGTACGCGCGTTTTTTTTCATTTTGAGGTTTCTGCTAATTTGTCACACTAAACGTGAAACTTTCGTTACAACCTTGTCTCCACGTATCGGCTTTCGTTCTTTAGAATTTAATTCTTTTCTCCCCAAAGGAATGCCCTTGGAACATTAAGTGTGCCCTTTCGAAGAAATCCCAATTTATCTTGTGGCTGATTTTTGGGGAATAACACATCGGATTAATGAGTCCCTCTTTCGGAAACAGCATTAATGATCAGTGTCGATTTACAAATAGCCGTTCGTTAAGTCACATACCCTCGGAGGAATGTACTACGCAGTACGTAGTTCTTTTCGCTGCTCGTTATGGTGGATTTTCGTTGCGACATCTACAATTTATTTTCAACTCCTTCGTCTTGATTGGCTTTTTCGATGCATTCGACTCCCAACCTCTCCCCCTCCCTCTCTCACCCTCTTTGCTGGATCCGCATCGTAAAGTGACTCATCAAGGTGAAGTGAAAACCAAGCGACTCTCTGACGGAAAGAGATCGGAGTAGAGAGAGTGAGAGATAAGAAATTCTGAAACTATAATCAGTACCCTGGATGATGAGATGGGCGGAGCCGCCCAGCCAGAGGGCGGGTGAAGCTTGCTTCGCTCGCGTTGGATATAAACCCCTAAATTTGTCATCTCTGTCCTTCTACCGTGGTCTCTTTGTGTGTCCTTGTCTAACGCATGCGTTCTCATGAACAGAGATTGAAATTGAATTGATATATTTTTGTTTTCATTATATGATTATTAATCCTCAAAGAAGGCTACGTCCAAAGAGTAAACAAGAGTCGCAATTGAATGGAAGGCCTGCGTGGTCAACACAGATGAGAGATCGAAAACGCGGGCTGGCCTCTGATTGGCTGTAATTGTGGTGCCAAACTGTTTTAGGCCTTATGGAAATTAACACGGGGTTTTCGTTCCGGGACGGTTATCGCGAAACCTGTGCAAAATTGCCTGCAAACAATTAATACGAGTTGATTTAGCAGAATTTTCTCAACAAATTTATAGGTCATAAGTGCCACTTCATTGCAAATTCGAAAAGACTGTCTCAGTTGAAAAGTACGCACAATAGTGTGTTTACATGCTTGGCGTGCGTTAGAGAAACTCACTATTATGTGTACTTTACAACTGCGACAGTCTTCTCGAATTTGCAATGTACCGGTACTTCTGACCTATCAATTTGTTCGGAAAATTCCGCTAAATCGTTTCGTATTAATTGTTTAGTGGTAATTTTGCACAGGTTTCGGGATAAATGTTCCGGAACGAAAACCCCGTTTTAATTTCCATAAGGCCAAAAAAAAGTTTTGCAGCACGATTTCCCTCCATTTCCATCCAATCAGAAGCCGACTCTTATCAGCATTGACCACGCTGGCTCTCAATGCAATTGCGACTCTTAATTGTTTACTCTTTGGCTACACCATACTCAAAGTTTATATCGTCTTACGATCACGGTGCCACATACTGGAGCGATTCAATAGGAGGGGTCGGACATTAAATAATATGATTACAAATGCGAATTTGAATGTTTTTTACCGTCTAAAATCTTATTATAAAGGATGATTCTTGTAGGAAATTTAACAGGAAAACCAATGAAACCACATTGAAACGTCTGAAATGCGTATTAAAAAAGATATGTGCACTTAGAGTCGCCTCGTCATGTCCGTCCAGTCTCTCTCATTGACTATCTCCACTGTGTGCCGGTTTTTGAGTCTTATGACAATCGTATGTTCTTATTAATTCTGATAAATCCTGATAAATCTGTGAAGGTTGACCGACCGATTGTGCGTCCTCTTTTTCAGTTTTAATGTTCTGAGGCAGGAAAAGAGTTACAATGAGGTCTGTTTTTAGTCTAAATATCTAACTAAATAGACCACTGTCAAAATAAAACAAACTTCAATGAACAGTTTGTGTTTTCCTTCATTTACCGAAAAAAAGTTATCATTTCCACTGACTTTTTGGGGGTGAGCGGGAAGCTAATGACTCATAACATACACTACGATTCTATTGATAACTCAGTAAAGAATACTTACTTTCTTCTTTTTAAAGGAACATCATAAAATATTTGAACACGTTTGTTTTCTTCAACCGATTTGCTAATGGTAAACTGCTCGAAGTAACAGCTCTTTCGATGGTATTCGCACGATTTCTTGGGAAAAAATGTGAATGGCCCTTTTTGGTTCATCCGAAATTCTTGAAAAAGTTAGCAAAGGACGTGGCACAATCCTTATGGGAAATGGCCTACGGTCAAACTTAATAAATGTGGCATCATTTTTTTCGTCTCGTCGTCTTGATCAAAAAGTCTCACGGGCCCAAAAGATTATCATCGCCCGTTTTCGAGATAATCGAGCTTAAAGTTTGAGCAAATCTCGGCTCTCAGGGACGAATTCGCTCGGCATTTGAGCGTACGTCCTACCCTGGAAGCGGCTTACCGCAAACTGGCGATGGCTGCCGCCCCTTTTGCTCACACTCTGTCCGGAGAGCGTGTTGAAGCGTTTGGAGTGGGAGAAAAAGGGGCATCACCTCCGGACGGAATGTGAGCAAACGGAGCGGCTGCCATCGCCAGTTTGCGGTAAGCCGCTTCCAGGGTAGGGTGCACGCTCAATTGCCGAGCGAATTCGTCCCTGAGAGCCGAGATTTGCTCAGACTTTAAGCTCGATTATCTCGAAAACGGGCGATGATAATTTTTTGGGCCCGTGAGACTTTTGGATCAGGACGACAAGACGAAAAAAATGATGCCACATTTATTAAGTTTGACCGTAGGCCATTTCCCATAAGGATTGTGCCACGTCCTTTGATTCGTAATAAGCATATTTACCCATTAGCAACGGCTCCGTATAATTTCCACCCAGTTTTCTCGATTTCATCATTTCCGCCTAGTTTTCAATTCCGCCCACTTTTATTTAAATTCCCATATTTTTTTTTCATTCATTTGGCAACACAGCTGAAAGTTGGAAAAAAATATTTGAATAACTCACCAGTAGTGGATCAATTCAAGTTGAAGCAATTCGGTAGGTTGATCAGGATCGTCTAGATCACCAGTGTCTGAAACATCAGTGACCGTTGGCACGGCAGAAGTGGAGGGAGGATTTTTGATAATTGACAGCTCTTCTAAAAACTGGACCGGTGTAAATGGATTTCTATAAGGATTCCACTTCGAGACTGACACGCACTTCACACATTCCACTTCTCTACATTTTTCTCAATTATTCCTGCAGAATTATCTCGATTTTTCTCATAAAGCGCCTTCAATAATTTGATACTTCTCCTGATAACATACATCTTCCGTATGAAGCTCCTTCAAAACATTTGACACTTCTCCTGTCAACACTTTCATCTGAATAGCTCCGAAAACTTTAAGTTGGGTGTAGGTTATCAGTAAGTGATTGACAATTGATCCGATCAACTGCGTGAAGTATGATCCGGAAGGTAATCCGAGATGCTTTAACCACATTCTTCCATCTGGCGTAACAATAGGCCGGTGGATGAAATGGTAGCGTGAAAATTCGAATGCTTGTCTTTCATGATAACTGTTAAATCTAACGTTTTCACTAAGGATGTTGAATGCAAGATTCATCATCCATGGTTGGAGTGATGCATCAAACTTTGAAAAGTCGATGCCTATGCCAATTTGGGGGATACCCTCGTCGGAAAGCGCCTTGTTAATGATATTAGGAAGGCGTTTATACATATTAACTCCGATAAGCATCGGTGAATCGGCAGATTGATATTTCTCTATTAGTGGGGCTGCTGACATACCTTCGATGATAATGTTTTCAAAGGCTGTGCCCCATACATTACGAATCCTTGGTGATTCGAATGATCCTAATGGGGCAGTTGCAAGGGTCTTAAATAATGTGTTTTTCATGAAGAAAATGAAAGTACTTGATGAGCTGAGAACAATGGTGCCTTTGGTTTTGGAGTTACACACGTGTAAAGTTGTAAAAAATCGTGTGCGTAGTGACGTCACTACGCGGAATTCCCATTTAAAATAATGTATTTTGGGCCAAAATCTCATCTTCGGAACAATCGGACTTAATTAGAAACGAAAGGCATCTTTGTTCTCAGCTCATCTAGTACTTTCATATTCTTCATAAAAAACACAACATTTCAGACCCTTGCAACTGCCCCATTGTGTCCTTGTCCAAGCTAAGTCGGGTTTGAATCGGAATGGAATCTGAGCTTCGTGGTTGCACGTTTCAATCCAATGATTGAGTGAACCGACGGCTCTTGAAATGGCCTTTTCGTGGTTGCCATTTTCTGATTTCTTTCCGACGTACCCATAGCCTGCCCCCGAGGTGGGGATGAATGGGACATCGCGTAAATGATCCCAGCTGATTGAATCAACCGGTGTATCAAGGCGAAATGCTTTTCGAGTGATCTCGTATGCTTCAGAAAGTAATGGGTCTGAAGGTCGAGGAAGTAGCATACGGTCATATGACCATAGATGTTGATAGTGTCCTTCTAATGTATAGAAAGAACGAGTGTAAATTCCGAATTCAATTACAGGATCGAGTCCTATGAGATCGGATAGTAAAGTTTGATTCCATGAATCAATAATCCATGGATCTTTGCGGATGTGATGTGGCTTAACGCGTGTTAAGTATTGCAAAGAGTTAAACGTTGGGCGGTCGGCCTCAGAGCGTTTGACAATCATCTTGATGAAGTTTGAAAAGCACCAGGTAAAGAGTAAAAGTAAAGAGTGTACCGAAATATACTTCACTCCGATAAAATCTGATCGGATCTTCAATCCGATAAAAGGGATCAATATTTCCTGATCCGGATTGAATTGGATGTGGCTGGAGACGTCTTACAAATTCGACAGTCCTAGGTTTTGAGTCATCTTACAAGGGGAGCTTACGGTGACTCCGCCTCCGATTTTGATCAAATTTTCAGGGATGGTAGTTCATGACAAAATATTAGACCCATATTTTTCACTTTTTGTGAATAGGCCTTAGTTTCGTCGCAAAAAATTTTCAAAGTTTCGGAAAAATTACGACGAAATCGTCGCCGAGACAGCGCGCAGCGTTAAGTTGGGCAATTTCGGCCCAGTCACTCAACTGCCGCGGTGGCGTGGTCGGTAGCGTCTCTGACCATCTTTCTAGTGGTCGCCGGTTCGAATCTCGCGACTTCTGCTAGTTTTTTAACTTTTTTAAGCACACTTATATTAAAAAAAACAACACCACCACCACCACTAACAACAACAACAACAAGATTGACGCCGAAAGTCTCAAATAATAATAATAGAACGCATGTTTGATATTTTATGAATGGAAATACAAACTCACCAAAGTAATGTAGTTTAAAGCATTCATTCTATAGACTATTCGCCGTCCAATGAAAAGCATACATTCAACCATCCATTGAAAACCACAGCTATCCCACCATCCAATGAAAGCCGTTTCATCCATTTCAGGCCACTGTTTCGTGCAAACTTCGGTGTTTTTTTTTTTTTTTTTAATAACACAAATTAAAAAATTAACAAAGAAATTTACTTCAAGAATTTAATTTGTGTTATTAAAAAAAAAAAAAAAAACACCGAAGTTTGCACGAAACAGTGGCCTGAAATGGATGAAACGGCTTTCATTGGATGGTGGGATAGCTGTGGTTTTCAATGGATGGTTGAATGTATGCTTTTCATTGGACGGCGAATAGTCTATAGAATGAATGCTTTAAACTACATTACTTTGGTGAGTTTGTATTTCCATTCATAAAATATCAAACATGCGTTCTATTATTATTATTTGAGACTTTCGGCGTCAATCTTGTTATTGTTGTTGTTAGTGGTGGTGGTGGTGTTGTTTTTTTTAATATAAGTGTGCTTAAAAAAGTTAAAAAACTAGCAGAAGTCGCGAGATTCGAACCGGCGACCACTAGAAAGATGGTCAGAGACGCTACCGACCACGCCACCGCGGCAGTTGAGTGACTGGGCCGAAATTGCCCAACTTAACGCTGCGCGCTGTCTCGGCGACGATTTCGTCGTAATTTTTCCGAAACTTTGAAAATTTTTTGCGACGAAACTAAGGCCTATTCACAAAAAGTGAAAAATATGGGTCTAATATTTTGTCATGAACTACCATCCCTGAAAATTTGATCAAAATCGGAGGCGGAGTCACCGTAAGGTCCCCTTGTTAGATTTGATAGAAAACGAGATTGACGATAAGTGGCGTGAGTCGCGCCACTATGCAGAGTGGAAGTATCATGGATAACCTGCGTAACCACCATGGGGGATTTTTAGGTTAGGTTTAAGCGTCCATTTGTTACCATGTATTTTGACACAACAAACATGTATCGATTCCACGGACGTTTTCGATGAGCGTCGTCTTCCGCACCAAAGTACATGGGAAGAAATGGGAAAAGTACTCGCTTAAACCTAACCTACTCTTATCACAGCAATACACTGAAATTAACAGTGTAATATTTTCTCAACAGGTAGACTCATCGGTGAGTAGAAAAATGTCATTATAATTATACGCAAAACGGCAGCTTTGAGTTTCAGGTTTGTTCCGTTAAAAGGTAGTGAAGTTGAACGTGTGTTTGTTTGCATCGCGTGAGGGGGAATGTTTATTTTGCCACCAACCCCCCCCCCCTTTCGAGGAACCCATATCTTGAGTAGATCCCCCCCCCCCCCACGCCCGTTGACTCGTGAACACCTATCATTTCCTCTTCCAATATGTTTCATCATATGATATGTTGATTGATATTTTGAACATGTTTGTCCCCGATCTGAATCTCATTATTGTAATATCACGACACGCAATGAGCAAAATTGGCCGACATGACGGTCGAAATTTAATTCATTTAAATCGCTCCAAAATCGCGATTTAAACAGTTTTGTGACTAACTTTGTTCAAGCCCTTTTATTTTTTTTTATGAATAGCAAAAGCTGATAAATGCAATGCAATTTTAGTATCCGTAATTAGTATAGCGGCTTCAAGCACTTTTATATGTTTTATGAATAGCAAAAGCTGATAAATGCAGTGCAATTTTAGTATCTGTATTTAGTACAGCGGCTTGTAGACGATAATGTTAGTGATTTTAAGTTGCCGATTTTTGACCGTGTCTTCGAATAGTTCGTACCTTTGTGTGACGCTGTCGCCAATTGGACGGCTTCATGTGGCAAGGTACTCACAAACTACTCAGGAAATCAATAACCGTTGGTTTCCTTCTGTTTAAAGCCAAGTAAATGTGGAGATGTTTGCTCCGCTAATGTTTGGCCGATAAAAATTGAAAACAACAATGGGGGCAGTTGCAAGGGTCTGAAATGTTGTGTTTTTTATAAATTAAGTAAAAGTACTTAATGAGCTGCGAACAAAGATGCCTTTGGTTTCTAATTAAATTCCATTGTTCCGGAGATGAGATTTTGGCCCAAACTACATTGTTTTAAATGGGAATTTCGCGTATTGACGTCACTAAATACATTTTTTTAAATGGGAATTCCGCGTAATGACGTCACTACGCACACGATTTTGTGCAACTTTATTTGTGTACTGTACCTCCAAAACTGGAACACTTAGGAAAAAACCAAAGGACCCATTGTTCTTAGCTCATCAAGTACTATGATTTCCTCATAAAAAACGCTAAATTTCAGACCATTGCAACTGCCCCATTCGTTACTAAATTATATTCTACATCGTCAGGATCCAGCTATCTGAAGTCAAATGATGACTATAAAATAAAGATATGTCGCACAAAGTAAGCATCAAAAATGACATAATGTGTCCGCGACACTCACCATCCATCAGTGTTAATTTTACTAATTTTCAGTGTTTCAGAATGATTCTACGCCTATAATTTCACTTTAGCATCGTTATCTTATGTATTTTGAGAAGCTGATTTCAAAAATGCTAGCAGTTTTCATTAAACTGGCCTAGATTTTACGTGAATTTGAAATTACGTCTTCTTAGCAAAAAATTCGAAATTCTGAAAAAAGTGAGTTTTGAGTAAAAATTAAGACCGAATTTGAAATCAGCGGGGCAAAGCACGTGAGAAATTTCGCGAAAAGGGTGAGAAAGAGGTATCTTATGATAAGGAAACCTGGTTTTACGTTCATAACAGCCGGACACACTTTGTCATTAAGGCGTAAAAATTATGTCGCACGGTGTTCGGAGCGACCCGGTTTCCTGGAGAAACCTCTCGTATGCTTACATTTTATTGATGCTACTTGTGAATTGAATTTTTAGGTCTTATAATAATTCCTTGTTGGTGTCAGAATTAATTCAATAGTGGTTTTTTGCGTTTTCATTTGGAAAAACACCAGTTTTTGAGCTATCGGACAAACCTGTATAAAGTAAGGGTTGTAAAACTTATGGGTTAAACGTGCTAGCGGTATTATTAACATCTTAGGTTTGGCATTGGTATAGTGAATGGGTCTGTTGCAAACTTTTGCTACAACGATTAAGAGTGTTTATTCTAATGTACAAATAAAATCGCCTGAAGGTGGAATTAGAAAGTCATAAAATGCAATAATAAACTCACAAGAGGCGTTTAATGAAATCCAAGATAGCGGAGATATATCGAGCAATTTGTATGCATGCACCACGAACATCCAAGGATGAAGTAGGCCTCTTTAACGACATAACTGTCCGCGAAAGCACCAAATATCAATGTTTTTTTAAACTAAATTTCAATGTATTTCTATGAATTTTCGTGTTGAATACATTAATAGTGTGCTACCCAATAGTATTTGGGACGCTGATTTCAAAAATGATATCATTTTCTACGTAACTCGTCCCGATTTAACGCATATTCTACTTTTAATAAATGTTCGTGATAAAGTTTAAATTGTGGAAAATTTAGAATATTTCGATCAAAACTAAGGCCAAATTCGAACTCGGCAGGTCAATTAACATCGAAATAGCCATAGTATACGCGATTTAGGGTCCAATTATAAGAAAAAAGCCCATGTTTGTGTCTAGGGACTCTTGTTTTGTATTCATTGGGGGCGGACACCTATGTCGTTAAAGCGTAAAAATCCCAAGGATGGCCAACTTTGACAACCTTACTGGAGGTAGAGGTTATGTGTTTGTTTACGTTGTGATTGGTTGTGATTGATATCGTGAGGTTGGCTATCCTTGGATGTTCGTGGTGCATGCATACAAATTGCTCGATATTTCTCCGCCATATTGGATTTAATTAAACGCCTCTTATGAGTTTCTTATTGCATTTTATGACTTTCTGATACCACCAATGGACTTTTCAGACGATTTTACATTAGATCATACACTCTTGGTCGTTGTAGCAAAAGTTTGCAACAGACCTATTGCGGATGTGCAGTAGCTCTTCTGCATTATGCTGCCAGATTTGATCCTTCTGTGTTCTAGTATGTCATTAGAACCTCGTTTTTGGTGCATTCCCACGTTGGAAATTTCATTTTCTGGGTCAAAAATTATTTTTGAAAAATTTTCATACGGACTTACTTCCGAAATCGAAATAAGGGTTGTAAAGGTTATGGGTTGAACGTTAAGGTGGGTCGAAAAACACGAATTTTCGAAATTTGATCGGGATTCACTCGCCAAACTTTTATTTCAACCGAATGATTCACAAAGATCTTTCGTTTTTAAAAAAATATTTAGGTTCCCTCCACCCCCCCCCCAAAATCGGGAAAATCGCATAAAAACAAATTTTTCAGCACGTTTGGCAACACTGCGTCCATGGGCGCCCGGAGGGGGGGGGCAAGAGGGGGCACTTGCCCCCCCCTGGAATTCAAAAAAGTCAAAATTTCACGATGAAAAATGAAAGGAAAAAAGAAAATTAAATTAAAATGACAGTTAATCAAAGGAGTAATAGTTGAGAAACTTCATTTCTAGTTTATATTGTAATTTTAACTAATTTTTTGCAAGGAATAATAAATTATATATTTTTTTTTACTATCGTTATCATTTGTCGTCCCTTTATCCATTATATCAAACACGTCAAAATTGTTATTATTATTTGATACACCTAAAATGGGTTAACAATTGTACACTATTTGAATGAAAAAAAAAGTTTTCCCTTTTTACACAGGGGGGGGGGGGGGGTCCCCCCTAGACCTTCCGTTGGGGTTCAAAAATTTTGCCCCCCCTTGGAAATTTTTCTGCGGGCGCCCATGACTGCGTCAAAACGAGCGTAGATATTGTTCCGAAACTTGTCTCATATGAAAGCTCATACAATTTTACAGCGCTTATTTGCTAGAAAGTTTTAAAAATTCGACGTTTTGACGAAAAGAAGCTGAATTAACAATTAGCCCCCTAAATACCCGAAACTAGGGGAATATCGTGTTTTTCATGAAGTTTGACAACACTGCGCCAAAATGAGTGCAGATATTGTTCCGAAACTTGACTCATATGAAAGCTCATATAATTTCACACCGGTTAGGTGCCAGAAAGTTTAAAAAAGTTGAAGGTTTGACGAAAATACGCTCAATTTACAATTAGCCCCCCTCAATACCCGAAACAAACTGGAGGAATATCTAGTTTTTATGAGGTTTGGCATTACTGCCATAGAATATGTCAATAAATCGTTTTCAAAACATTAATCAAGTTAAAAATCGCTAAAGTTCATGCAAAAAAGTAGTAGTACTTGAAAGTCAATTCCGTATAGAAATTGAAATCAGCCTGAGAGCGCGGTTTGACCCGCGGAACGTCAATACCAAGAATGCTCTTCGCGATAGCTTCATATCTTTACGCAAGGAGATGTTACACACCTTTAATTCTCGAATGCAGTGAAGTGACAGGGCTAGAAAGATGCCACCGAAGACAGAAATGATGCTCAAGAATTATGAGTTCGATCGGGTCACGGATCACGGCAACATGCGGCCCGGCGAGCTTAAAATGTCGATGTTTGAACTTGCTGTTTTGAAATTATGTATTTTCACGCCAGTTTGAGTCCATTCTTTTTCCACGATAAAAGCCTCCAGCTACTCACGACAACCTTCGACAGACACTAATAAAAACACAAGCGCATCTTTGGCAAGAGCCTGATTGTCGTTACTCATGCCAAAACACATATTCACATAGCCATGATACTTCTTACCATCAAACTGTAGAAGGCGACGAATTGACATTTCTCTCGAAATCTCGAAATAACGTTTCTGAGGGGGGCAATCATTTTCACGTTTTCGCCGATAAAACGTTAAATCACAAGTGAAATTTTAAAGCAATATTCTCGGTATTACATTCTCATAAACGCGTTTTCAATTATTTCGATGGAAAACACACTAAGTACGAGAAAAATGTAAAAATTCAAGATTTATTCTTTGTTAGCAACATACTAGCTATGAAGTACTTACGGAAATACATATTATGGAAAAAAATGCGGCATTTTGTTTGTTTCGGGTTGCGCAGTTTCATCTGTATGACCTCCAGACGTACTATAGTTTGCAGTTTCTCGTATCTTTCATGTCTTATCGGACTGCACATGACATAGGTCAAACCTGTAAAAATAGATCGATGGCGCTATCAATGGGTTGAAAAGTGCACCACAGAGTGGTGAAGAACCACCTTCGGCTCGAAATAGAGAACATAAACATGAAACATGAAACCAGGAAATTTGCAACTGTATACATGTAATAATTTTTGAAATTTCTACATCTCGCACCGTTATTTTAGCGTCTTTGTACGTTATGCTTTTAACCGCCGTACGCTTTAAGTATTGTTCCTACGAGACTCATTCCGATGAATATAACTTCCAAGGATAGAGAAGGATCACGGGGTTTGCTTCGTAGTGTGTTTCGAGTCATTTTTAATTTAACCCTAACGCGATTCCAGGAACAATCCTTTAAAAACGTCGACATTCCGAGCCGCCTGTTGAAAAATGTATTGGTTCCGTTTTTGAGTAAAATCCTCGCTCCTTTCACTCAACAACTCCCGTATCCTGCGCAGGGGTGCCAGATAGAACGACTATCCGTAGTTAGTCAGAGCTGCCGTTTTGCGTAGAATTACTGCTATTTTTCTATTCACCGATGATTCCACCGGCTGTGAAAAGATTACACAGTTCAGTTCGGTGTATGACTGTAAATGCACGAAAATACTCCGATCTGTAATCTTTCCTTAACCGGTGGAAACTACGTTAATTAATTAAAATATCCGCAAGTGTTTGAGTGTCATCGACGACTCCACCGGTTGAGAAAAGATTATAGATGCGAGTATTTTAGTTCATTACATTAATACACTGAACTGAACTGTGTAATCTTTTCTCAACCGCGTTGAAATCATCGGTGAATTGAAAAATAGCATTAACTTTTCGCAGAACGGCAGCCCTGGACTAGTTCTTGCTTCGTCAACAATGGTTCGAATGATCAGTGGCAGAATACTCGTCATCTTTGTTGCGACGTGAATCTGAATATCTGCGATAAGCTCCACACGGCAATGTCATGCTCTCAGAACAAAATGAGAATTTTAAAATTAAAAAAAAAAAAAAAAATGATGTAAACACCAAACATGTTGTAAAAATTACATTTTATGAAACGCTCCTTTACCGAAAATATACAATATTGCTGATTTAGCAATAATGGGTCTGTTGCAAACTTTCGCTACAACGATAAAGAGCGTTTCGTCGTATGTAAAATTGCCCGAAAAGTTCATTGGTGGCACCAGAAAGTCATGAAATGCGATAATAAACTCACAAGAGACGTTTAATAAAATCCAAGATGACGGTAAAATATCGAGCAATATGTATGCATGCACCTTTAACATCCAAGGATTGCCAACGTTGACAACCTCACAGCTTTAGAGGTTATGTGTTTATTTACGTTGTGATTGTGTGTGATCGATGTGGTGAGGTTTGGCTATCCTTAGACGTTCGTAGTGCATGCATACAGGTTGCTCGATATTTTACCGTCATCTTGGATTTCAATAAACGTCTCTTGTGAGTTTATTTTTGCATTTTATGACTTTATGATGCCACCAATTGACTTTTCACGCGATTTTACATGAGATTGAACACTCTATAGTGCTGTAGCAAAAGTTTGAAACAGACCCAATTGTCTTTATTATCAATATATTTTGCTGTATTAGCAATCTAACAATTTGTATTTTGTAACTCGTTATTTTCATAGTGTCAAGTATTCCCGTTTTTTGTTTTTGTTTTTGATTTTGTTTATTTTTTTTTTTTTTTTCATTGTCATTTTAATACAATGGATTTCTCTTTGTTCGTCAAAATGTCAATGTGTAACATTGATTTTCCGCTTAAACTTGATCAAACTGATACATTGACAATACGCTTTCTGATACGTTGATAATACCCGTTGATAATATCTGCGGTACATTGCTACAGTCAAGCATTGTAGCAACGCTTATCGGCAACACTGGTGCCATAATTTTCATTTAAACGCTCCCAAATGACCCCGCAATGACCCCGCTTTGAGAAAAAAATTGCGTTCTCGTTTTGCGTTTGCGTTTCCTGGGCCTAAATATTTGATCAGCGCGGAGAGAAAGAATGATGGGAGCATTACGGATGTTCATCGGTGATGGCTGGCAGCGGGAGGGAAGTTTTTCTCGATGCAACGAGCGCTCTGTATGGTGGACGGCGGGGGGGGGGGGTTGGCCTCGGACGGAACTTGTGGACGTATCTCGGGTGCATACTCTTTTTTTTTTTTTTTTTTTTTTTTTTTTTGTAATACAGATTTTTCCATTGCGCCTTTATCATTTTTTTCCCGGACTCTCCTTTATACCTAAATATTTAAACCGCTTAACCACAGTGGTGGTTCGTGCAATGTGGCAACAACGGATTCTCTCAATTCGAACCTACGTTTAAAAATCGATCTTTAGGGGATTCACTAAATCCCTAAGAAATCGATATTTTTGTGTAGGTTTAAACGGGAAAAAAATATGGTTGCCAGATCGCACTAGCCGCCACTGTTTTAATGCCACCGCTCTCCAGTCACAAAGGTGGATTCAAATAGATGCATTGAGCTTCATGCGAAATATACTTCTCTCGTGAGCTTATCGGTTTAGCAACGTCTGTCGGTCCACTAGAGCGAGCTCGTTCACCAACCAACAACCGTAACCTGAATTCGAAGTAATCCATCCAATGAAGTCCCCACTTACAGCGACTTTGTAAATTGACTAATACTTTGTCAGAATTTATTATGGATACCGACAATTTTTGAAATTTAGCTTGAAAATCTAAATATCTATTGAAATTATGATTTTTTTTCTGTAAGTGGTGCTTTCTTGATGATTCTAAGGTGATTTTATGACCTTTTTAGGTATTTTATAGTCTATTTCAGTATATTTGTCCGCTGTGACCAGAGGTCGTTTGTTGTCGCTTTCGAGTACCAAGAGATGGATCCTGGAGGCCAAAAACAACTCTTTACGAAATATTTGATGACAGCAGAAAAATACTGGAATTAGCCACTAAACACCTTTAAAAGTCACAATATTACCTCAGAAAGAATCGTCGACAAAGTTTAACTTTCATCAAAAAATCGTTCTTTAAATGGAATATTTACTTTTCAAGATAAATAGCATACATCAGCATCACTGATGCCATAACAAATCACGGCTTTTCATAGATGTCTATTCTTTATACTCTCTCACAGATTGCACTCTGATGGGTCGCAAGTCTCTTGG
Organism: Trialeurodes vaporariorum; assembly: GCA_011764245.1. Taxonomy (NCBI): domain Eukaryota; kingdom Metazoa; phylum Arthropoda; class Insecta; order Hemiptera; family Aleyrodidae; genus Trialeurodes; species Trialeurodes vaporariorum. The sequence goes on from VMOF01000379.1 coordinate 43,114,626, forward strand.
TCGAGACTCAAGAATGCACTTCACATCATTTGCAAAAATACTTATCGCCTTAAAAACCAACTCGGCAACAGCTAAAAATCTCGAGGTGGCAATTAAGGCAGGTCTTACCGAGAAAGAAAGTGACTTTTGAGCTTTCCCGTCCATGCATGACGCAACAGGAGAGCTCAGAAAACTTTTGTCAGGAGCGCGTGGAGGGGTGTAAGTAAGTAAACACGCGGAACATAGAAACCCCCCCCCTCCTCTCCCCCTTTTACCTCTCGAAGCGCTCCGCGACGGCCTGCTTCGCTCCCTAATCCGACATTAAGACGATTATAGTGAGGAGGTGCCGTCGCTGCAGCCGAAAGTGTTGAGCGGTGCGAAAGCTAGGGGACGCATCGTCGTCATCTTTCAGCGCGTCTTTGTTGATCGCTGAGTGTTCGGTGTTTTGGTGTGTCGTACGTTTAAGGAGTCGCGCGTTGCGGCGACCTCCCTTCCTCCGGTTCTCCGACCCACCCCCTCGTATTGCAAGCCACCACGCGACTCCGACTGTGAAGCTCCCAGCTAGACGTGATAAGGAGTTCTCGCCAAATTAGATGCGAATTAGCTCCTTTGGGTATGGGCCGGTGTGGTGGCTGACGATGACGGTACGCTGTGGCTGGCTGCCTCCTAATTTCGAATTCATTCAATTATTCATCGTTTCGGCCGCGTTTGGTTATTAGAGCATTCTGTTTTCAGAGAAAGCACCGCACAGTTGGATCAATTCTTCTATTGCTCCGGACGAAGAGTTTTAGACATAGTGAAGATAGGGCTCTTGCAAACCTTTTCTGTAATAATAATAATAATAATAATAATTTATTTCATCGTAAAGACTGAACATGAGGGTAAAGGAATAGAAAAACAGTGGAACTGATGGGGTTTGCCCGAAAAGAAAAAAATCTTGTGGCGGGTACACCCAAAAGAAATAGATAACTAACAAAGTGAGATAAAAGATATTAGAAAAACAAAGTTCAATAAAGTTGAGTTGTTTTCAAAATAAACAAGGTCATAAATAATCAGTAAGAATCAGTTCATAATTTTCTATCAACTGAGATCACAGTATCAATAAATTATACTTACAACAGTTTACACATCACAGTTTAATTTACTTTTAGTTACCTTGGTAAAATCCATAACTTGGACTTTCAATTCAGCGCAATCGGGAATATGTTTCTTTTTAGTGATTTATGAACGCAGGCACACATTCAAAAGGCAGCGTTGTTGCGACATCCGTTTGCTTTTTACTCTGCAGGCCTTTAGAAAAATCAGTTAGTTTGTTAATGTTCAATGGAGCCAAGGGTGGCCGGTCCGTGGGGAACAAAACTTTGCCCTGTTTCATTTTGGACTTATTGCCTAGGTTAGTAGTTGGAGGGGTCTTCGTTTCGGAAGCCTGCACAGAAAATAAATAATCAAAAACTAAGTCCAGATATTATAAGTAAGTACCTATAACAGTTTACGCATTACAGTTTTATTTACTTCCAGCTAATCAAAACATATAAATTCGCTTTTATTTGGGCGACCCCAAGCGAATCTTTCAATCTTTGGCGAATGGGTCAATCAAAGATGAATCTGCGGAGGACTACGCTATTTGGCGACTATGGAGAAATCTAAGGAATCTTTGGTACTGGCTTGCACGCCATCAGCCGTTGCGTTTGTGGCTGCGCCTTTCTCCTTATTAACCCTCGGTTTTGCCTTTCCGTTGGAGGAATTTTGGACCGGCATTTGCCTTCCATACCGTGAGTTTACTATTTCAAGAAGCATCTCTTCCAAGTAAAAGTGTTCGATAGGATTGCCATTTCAGCCCATTTGCTAGGATCATATTGAATTTCTTCTACGCTCATGCCCGCTTGAGTCTAAATGTTAAAATAAGACTTATCCGTTTTGGAATTGGACAACTGGCCTTGAATTTGACACATATACTGCTCCTGATGTGCATCACGCTTGATTCTCAGCTCAGAATTCTTTAAAAAAGGGAATATAAAATTTAAAATGCCTAGTACTAACCTCCCTACCCCTTAGCAGACGCTCGAACTAAAATATAATTTGCTTAGGACTCGCGCTTAGCGTTTCATTTCAACTGACCATCCTCGTTGACGGTTAAGCTAAAAGTCGTCACCGTCCTTGCAGCATCAACAGGACTCAAGTTGCAAACAGACTGGGGACACCTGATTTCAAAGATTGAATTTTCTTTCAATTCAACACAGGCCGGAGACGCCGCCAAGTTACCTTTGGTGAGGTCAACGAAAAGATCCCAAGATCGCACTTGCTTTCAAGTTTCATTTACACAAACACATGGTTCGAGAGGAACTTCTTTGTGATGAATTCCCCACTTTATACTCCCAGTTCGACAACCATGACCTCCTCTCTTCGACGAGTTTACCAGCTCTTTCACTAAGATACCAGGATTTGTTCTTCTCTGGTGAGGTTAACGAAAAGACCTGAAGGTCGCTTTTGCTTTCCAGTTTCATTTACAAGTTGTTTGAAAGCAACTTCTTCGTGATCAATTCCCCACTTCATACTTCCAAATCGTCAACCATGACCTCTCTTCGACGAGTTTACCAGCTCGATCACCAGGATACCAGGATTTTTCCTTCTCCGGTAGATTCTTGCAAAGTTCGAAGCAGTAAGGCGGTTAGTCCTTTTTTTCGAATCCCAAAAGATTATCTCGCTGGCCTATGGTGTTTCGTTCTATCTCATCGCGCTTCTCCTCATCAACCTGAAGGAGTCCCAACTGTTGCTGGCTGTCTTTTAGCAGGTCATCCGGGGGCGTGTCTGGTTTGCTGCATCTTTGGTCTCGGCTGTAGTCTCCATGGATCGGTTGGTATGGCATGGATGTTCTCGTGTCTGAATCCGTCCGTCTTTTCTTAGATGCAGATGTATTTCCGTCGTCGTCCATGTCGATTGAAAGGTCCAATTCTTCCGGTGCCTCTTGATGAGTGTCAAGTCGTCTTCGAGCTTTCGCAATAATTCGCTCGGTTTTTTTCTTCTCTACTCGTTTTTGCACACTGCTGGGGTGCTTACCTTCGGCCATTCGGACTACCTGGTTTTTCCAACCTTGTCCGTCCTGAAATAGAAGGCTGGCTCCGAAGGTCCTCCAAATGAGCGACGCCCTTCGACCGTAAAAATATTGTTTACCACCGGTAAACTTAAAACTTTGCCAGTAAATGCATGAAACATTCAGCGAGGTTGCTGGTTTCATAGTTTATTATACTGAAGGTGCTATGGGTCTTAATTCTAATACAGTTGACTACTTTTGAAACAATGAGCGAAGGGAACTTGCATTTTTCAAATTTCCCACTCTTACTGCAGTATGCAGCTTGACATTTTCTGTGGTCACTGAAAGTGTGGCTGGTGACACTTCGAATCAAGAAGCGTAGCGTTTCAGATATCGCATTACCAGTGTTTACCTGATTCGTAGTAATTAAGCGGACGTATTTCATTATGCGGCGAATCCCGACAGAGTACAGGAACCCCTTGTCTTTCCACTTCAGTTGTGTCCTGAGTTTGTGCAACCATTTTGACACATTCTTCAGTAGATTGTTTAAACTCTCAAGAGCTATTGTGTAAACCAAGTGACACGAACTAGAAAACACGTAAGGAATAAGACCTAGAAAAATAGAGAAAACAATTAAAAAGAACAACCTCACAAGCAACAGTATACTGCCTTTTTTAACATGAAATTACTTAAAAAAACACAGAAAATTCGCCTAAAATAAACATAATTACAGAGCGGTCGCAATGATTCGTTCGGTCTTTTTCTTCGCTTCTCGTTTTTGCACACTGCTGGGGTTCTTACCTTCGGCCATTCGGGCTACCTGGTTTTTCCAACCGTGTCCGTACTGAAATAGAAGGCTGGCTCCGTAGGTCCTCCAAATGAGCGACGTCCTTCGACCGTAAAAATATTGTTTACCACCGGTAAACTTTAAACTTTGCCAGTAAATGCATGAAACATTCAGCGAGGTTGCTGGTTTCATCGTTTATTATACTGACGGTGTTATGGATCTTAATTTTAATACAGTGGGCTACTCTTGAAACAATGAGCGAAGGGAACTTGCATTTTTCAAATTTCCCACTCTTACTGCAGTATGCAGCTTGACATTTTCTGTGGTCACTGAAAATGTGGCTGGTGACACTTCGAATCAAGAAGCGTAGCGTTTCAGGTGTCGCATTACCAGTGTTTACCTGATTCGTAGTAATTAAGCAGACGTATTTTATTATGCGGTGAATACTGCCAGCGTACAGGCACCCCTTGTCTTTCCGCTTCAGATGTGTCCTGAGTTTGTGCAACCGTTTTGACTCATTCTTCAGTAGATATTTTAAACACTCAAGAGCTATTGTGTAAATCAAGTGACACGAACTAGAAAACACGTAAGGAATAAGACCTAGAAAAATAGAGAAAACAATTAAAAAGAACAACCTCACAAGCAACAGTATACTGCCTTTTTTAACATGAAATTACTTAAAAAAACACAGAAAATTCGCCTAAAATAAACATAATTACAGAGCGGTCGCAATGATTCGTTCGGTCTTTTTCTTCGCTTCTCGTTTTTGCACACTGCTGGGGTTCTTACCTTCGGCCATTCGGGCTACCTGGTTTTTCCAACCGTGTCCGTACTGAAATAGAAGGCTGGCTCCGTAGGTCCTCCAAATGAGCGACGTCCTTCGACCGTAAAAATATTGTTTACCACCGGTAAACTTTAAACTTTGCCAGTAAATGCATGAAACATTCAGCGAGGTTGCTGGTTTCATCGTTTATTATACTGACGGTGTTATGGATCTTAATTTTAATACAGTGGGCTACTCTTGAAACAATGAGCGAAGGGAACTTGCATTTTTCAAATTTCCCACTCTTACTGCAGTATGCAGCTTGACATTTTCTGTGGTCACTGAAAATGTGGCTGGTGACACTTCGAATCAAGAAGCGTAGCGTTTCAGGTGTCGCATTACCAGTGTTTACCTGATTCGTAGTAATTAAGCAGACGTATTTTATTATGCGGTGAATACTGCCAGCGTACAGGCACCCCTTGTCTTTCCGCTTCAGATGTGTCCTGAGTTTGTGCAACCGTTTTGACTCATTCTTCAGTAGATATTTTAAACACTCAAGAGCTATTGTGTAAATCAAGTGAGACGAACTAGAAAACACGTAAAGAATAAGACCAAGAAAATTAGAGAAAACAATTAAAAAGAACAACCTCACAAGCAACAGTATACTGCCTTTTTTAACATGAAATTACTTAAAAAAACACAGAAAATTCGCCTAAAATAAACATAATTACAGAGCGGTCGCAATGATTCGTTCGGTCTTTTTCTTCGCTTCTCGTTTTTGCACACTGCTGGGGTTCTTACCTTCGGCCATTCGGGCTACCTGGTTTTTCCAACCGTGTCCGTACTGAAATAGAAGGCTGGCTCCGTAGGTCCTCCAAATGAGCGACGTCCTTCGACCGTAAAACATGGGTTACCACAGGTAAACTTTGCCAGTAAATGCATGAAACATTCAGCGAGGTTGCTGGTTTCATTGTTTATTATACTGACGGTGCTATGGGTCTTAATTCTAACACAGTTGACTACTCTTGAAACAATGAGCGAAGGGAACCTGCATTTTTCAAATTTCCCACGCTAACTGCAGTATGCAGCTTGACGAAGAATAAGATTACATCATATCCCCCGACCGTTTCCCTTGACATTCCGCCGACTTGCACACCGCAGAAAGGGACCCGGATATTTTATTGTAAATGAATGAAACGTTATTGTTTGTGTGCCGCCTCCCCGCGAATGGGCATTTGAGGCGGCCTTTCGAATTAACGAACACGTTTTTCGGATTTACACTACTTAACTTGATTGTGCTAACATTAGCTACAGGCATGATCTCCAAAATTCTCAGTCGCACCGCGTCTGGTAGGTGTTCCCAATTAACATGGCTTACCACTGGTAAACTTGGCCAGTAAATGCATGAAACATTCTGCGAGGTTTCTGGTTTCATTGTTTATTATACTGACGGTGCTATGGGTCTTAATTCTAATACAGTTGACTACTCTTAAAACAATGAGCGAAGGGAACTTGCATTTTTCAAATTTCCCACTCTTACTGCAGTATGCAGCTTGACATTTTCTGTGGTCACTGAAAGTGTGGCTGGTGACACTTCGAATCAGGAAGCGTAGTGTTTCAGGTGTCGCATTACCTGTGTTTACCTCATTCGTAGAATATAAGCATACGTATTTTATTATGCGGCGAATCTGAACAGAGTACAGGAACCCCTTGTCTTTCCACTTCAGATGTGTCCTCAGTTTGTGCAACCATTTTGACACATTCTTCAGCAGATGGTTTAAACACTCAAGAGCTATTATGTAAACCAAGTGAGACGAACTAGAAAACACGTAAGGATTAAGACCTAGAAAATTAGAGAACACAATTAAAAAAAACAACCTCACAATCAACAGTATACTGCCTTTTTTAACATGAAAGTACTTAAAAAACACAGAAAATTCGCCTAAAATAAACATAATTACAGAGACCTTGCCCCCGAACCCCACCCTCGCTGGGAATCCAAAATTTACAACCTACCATCAGAACTAAAAAAACCAAAAATTTTTTTTTTTTTTTTTTTTTACTTTACTTTACTTGTGTATGCTCTTTGACACTATTCCATGTTCAAACACATTTGAATTATGAATAAAGAATTATTATTATTATTATTACGGACGCTAATAAACTATCGCTAAACAGTAACAAAGTATACTTACAAATTCTGTCTGAAATAGTGTGATATATTCCACGGCAAAGATGATTTGTATCCTTGTCGTTCGCATTTGAAGAATTGGCGAAGCCGATCTTGATTGTGAAGGGCTGTTTACTGGATACCCTTAAACAAGTTTGAATGTATACTCGTAACAGAACCAATGGGGCAGTTGCGAGGGTCTGAAGTGTCGTGTTTTTCATGAATAGATTGAAAGTACTCGATGAGCTGAGAACAAAGATGCATTTGGTTTTACATCAAGTCCTATTATTCCGGAGGTGAGATTTCGGCCCATAATACATTGTTTTAAATATGGGAATTTTGCGGAGTGACGTCACTACACACACGATTTTTTACAACTTTACACCTATGTTTCTCCAAAACCGGGACACTTGAGAAAAAACCGAAAGCACCATTGTTCTCAGCTCATCAAGTACTATCATTTTCTTCATAAAAAAACAACGTTTCAGACCCTTGCAACTGCCCCCATTGAACGAAGTAAGATAAATGTAAGCAATTTTGGAATGTTCCTATAAAATTTTGAGGAAGAAGATGTTGATTGGTTCGAACGGGTGAGTCTGCCGCTCCCATTCTACGTCTAGAAAAAGCCGCTCAGTTGTTGCGTCCTGAATTACTTGATTTTTACGCTTTAACGACATAGGTGTCCGCCCCCAATGAATACAAAACAAGGGTCCTCAGACACAAACATGGGCTTTTTTCTTATAATTGGACCCTAAGTCGCAATGCCAAGCTTCTCGCTGAGGTTAATTGACCTGCCGAGTTCGAATTTCGCCTTAGTTTTGATCGAAACATTCTAGATCTTCCACAATTTAAACTTTATCACGAACATTTTTTAAAAGTGGAATATGCGTAAAATCGGGACGAGTTAAGCAGAAAATGATATCATTTTTGAAATCAGCGTCCCAAATACAATTGATTCGCACACTATTAATGAGTATATGAGTATAGTAATAAGTAACAAGAAAATTCAATGAAATACATTGAAATTTAGTTTAAAAAAAGGCTGATGTTTGGTACTTTCGCGGACAATTATGTCGTTAAAGACGCCTACTTGAATTACTTCATACAACTTTATCCCTCAGACAGTAAGTTTTAATGTAAACCCACTGCTGTTTAACTTCTAATTCTTCACATAATGGTTCAAAATAAGTCTGTACTGATAAATGCTTTTCGGAAAGTGCCGTTCTCTGCAAAAATGCCTTCCTCGTTCATTTTAGAGGTCGTTCAAATGAACGACTAGTTCATTATACGGCGAACGACTCAGTCATTGTTGATGCTGTGCAATTTGCGGAGCATGTAAGTACCGTAGCCCCGTCGGCTCAATTCTATGCATAATTTGCTTTGTCTAAAACCGTCTATTATTCGCTCACATAACGCGCAGTTGTTTACATTCGGTGCAACAATGGTTACATACCCTGATCGTTGAAGGAGCCAAAGCTGTAGCTTAGTTGCCGGAACAGCTTTGAGACTGCGAATATGCTGTTTTAATGACGGACGGGATGTTTTAAACCCAGGAATCTGATTGGCGTGGATGCTTATTTTTAACTATGAAAAAAGCATATGATCGGTCAGTTTTCAATTTTCTGCTATTCACGAAAATAGCTGTCTTCCTTGGCGAAAAGGAAGAAGTAAACCAAGTGTATACCCTTATTTTTGTTTTTCCGTGTACGGTAGAAACACTTAGTTTTTAGCTTTAGTGGCGCTCCAGCTAACTTTTGCTCTAAGAAACTACGTATTTCACTGCAGTTGCTGTCAAGTCATCGATGATTCCACGACAACGCAAAGGCGGTACTTTTTTATGACCCTGGATATTTTCCCAGAATTTGTAACTTTTACGGTGACTCCAGGCAAAACTTTCCCAGTTTTCAATCCGATGGACAGAGTTACCTGTCGCTTTTGGGGAAAGTCTTATTTTCTAGTTTTTAAAGTGGAAAAAAAAGAAGAGAGAAAAAAAAAAAAACGATCAATAACAAAAAATCCATGACCGTTAGAACCTGCGACTTTTTTTATGGATTTTTTAAGCCCAAAACGCTCTAAAGTGATTGAGAATTAATGCAGGAAATTTTGAAGCTCATTTCGATTTAAGCTTAGTCGGTGCAAGTGATAATGGTCTATCTGCCTAACTCGCACTCATTTTCGTATTTCGTAAATCCCCACTTAATTTTTGAATATTTCAGCTTGAAACCTTCAGGGAATCTTTCTGAAACATGCTCGCAGGTGCTGACGTTCCTCAACTGTCTACTTTTAGCGCAAATGCATCAATGGGTCTGTTGCAAACTTTTGCTACAACGATTAAGAGTGTTTAATCTGATGTAAAATCGCCTGTAAAGTTCATTGGTGGCATCAGAATGTCATAAAATGCAATAATGAACCAACAAGAGGCGTTTAATGAAATCCAAGATGGCGGAGAAACATCCAGCAATTTGTATGCATGCACCACGAACATCCAAGGATGGCCAACTTTGACAACCTCCGTGGAGGTTAGGAGGTAGAGGTTATGTGTTTGTTTATGTTGTGATTGGTTGTGATAGATATTGTAAGGTTGGCTATCCTTGGATGTTCGTGGTGCATGCATATAAATTGCTCGATATTTCTCCGCCATATTGGATTTCATTAAACGACTCTTGTGAGTTTATTATTGCATTTGTATGACTTTCTCATACCACCAATGGACTTTTCAGACGATTTTACATTAGATTTAACTCTCTTAATTGTCGTAGCAAAAGTTTGCATCAGACCCATTTTAGTCAAAAACTGTTCACTTTTTGAACAGCGCAGCGTGACTCGGTGCCAGCGGTTCGAATAGTTGCGTAGCATGCAATTCCGCACCGTTGCGTTGTAGTGCGTCTATTTAAACTCTTGCAAAAGATCGAATGCGAAGTTGTTCACCGAACACCCAATAGTACGATGATTTTCATGGGTTTAAATGGAAGAACTGCAACGTTGCCGAATTGGATGTTCAACACTGGGTTTCGAACTAATCGACCCTGGAATCATATTAAACTCGTGCATACATGCAACAAAACAACATTCAACGAACAACACAGTCATTTCAACGGTCCATACATACATATGTGGAGTCCAGAGCTGCCGTTTTGCGTATAATCAATGCTATTTTTCTATTCACCGATGATTCCACCGGTCGAGAAAAGATTACACAGTTTAGTTCAGTGTTTGACTGTTATGCACGAAAATACTCTGATCTGTAATCTTTCCGTAATCGTTGGAAACTCCGTTGATTAATTAAAATATCCGCAAGTTTTTTAAAGTCATCAACGACTCCACCGGTTGAAAAATGATTACAGATTCGAGTATTTTAGTTTATTACAGTCATTCACTGAACTGAACTGTGTTATCTTTTCTCAACCGGTGGAATCATCGATGAATTGAAAAATAGCATTGATTATACGCAAAACGGCAGCCCTGGTGGAGTCGTGACCGTTTTTGCTAACGTCTTTAGGAGGAATGTATATGTTTAAGTAGCTTTAGATGTCTGAATGATGCGGTTTTCTAAAATGTTTTTCGGCATCAGCAAAAAGTCTTGTTGCCGCGGGATCACTCTTAAATGATTTATCCCATTCATGTAGGAGTCAAACGATTTCGATTCGTCCGACTCCTCCGATCAATGGCGTAACTTAAATGTTTTCTCTTTCTCTCTTTACCCCTTGCAATGTGTTTATCAGAGAAAGATGGTCAATGAAGATGAATTCCTTTTCCTTTCCTTTTTCTACCGTAGCATTCAAACGATTGATCTGAGAGATGTCATTAGCGACTTCCGGAGGGAGGGGGGGGGAGATTGAAAGTGGTGATTTTTTTTTCTCTTTTCATTTATTGGTCACTATCCGATTAAGAGCTTAAAACTACATTTGTGAGCGTGGCATGGGTTTTTTTTCCCCCATCAAAATGGGAAGTTGCATTAGAAGTAGGTATAATGATTTCTTGCTGTTCACAAAATAACGTGTAAATAAAAGTGTTTTCAAGCCACTTCCTCGCATTTTTAGGAATTCTTCGTACTGCAGACATTTTTGCTGACAGATTCACCTTACAGATACAATTTTACAAATGGTCCTTAAACCTCCGCATTCCGCAAGAAAATTGCGGATCTGCATGAGTTTGAGCTGTAGAACCCGATCTTTTAATCAGTTTACCTCTAGCTTCTACGGTTCTTCCACAAAGTCCTTAGTTTTTGCTAAATTGTTAGTTTGAGGTTAGGTGCAGATTATTACTGTTTTTCGAAGTGAAATTGAAGTAAGCATCCGGAACGACACAATTTGTCCCAGACACACACCGTCCCATCAGTGTCTAGTTTTATTAATTTATTCTGTTTTAGAATATTCGCCTATAACTTCACTTCATCATCGCGCGCCACTGATGTTTTTTGAGGCGCTGATTTCAATAATGCTACCAGTTTTTATTAAATTGGCCTAGAATTTCCGTAAATTTCAATTTACATCTTCCTCGCAAAAAATTCAAAATTACGGAAAAAGTGTGAGTTTTGAGTAAAAACTAAGGCCGAATTTGAAATCAGCGGCTTAAAATACGTGAACAACATTGCGGTGAGGAGACAAATAGGTATTTTCTATGAGAAAACCTGGTTTTTACGGTCATGATGGCCGGACAATGTCGTTAAAGCATAAAAATCGTGAAATTAAGTTCGAATGAAACGCAAAGGTTAAATTTGCATGAAGTGTGCTAAGTTTAAAACTTAAATCCAAAATTCCATTATACTTAGTCTAAAAATTAAGGTTTAATGAAGAGTTATAAGTGTGGTTTTGGCGAAAGTCTGTCAGCAAATGTCTACAGAGCTGTTTGCCAGTAGCGTAGCGTACTATTTGTCAACGTAGAGCAGTTCGTTCATTTAAACCCATGAATATAATCTAACTATTGGGTGTTCGGGGAACGGCGGAAACCTATGCAATCGACTTTTTATATGGGTTTAAATCGTCACAATAGTACGTTTGCCAAATTTCACGCTGCCGCTGCGCCACTGCTGCATGTTCGCTTGACTATTAGCCGGGTTTTGGTGGGGGGGGGGGCTTCAGCCATGGAACCCTCTGCTTCGGGTGCACTCGAATGAACGGTTCATTCGAACGGATCAATTTTCGTGATTCAAGTTGAATCAACTGGATATTAATCAGGGTTGAGTCCACTCGACTCTGTAGGATAAATTCATTCACACACACAAACACGCTCACCAACATCAATACGCTCTGTCGAACACCATTAAGTCTGGAATTTTAAGTGGTGGCAAGTAAGTCTTAGTTCATTACGCGATCAAACTAGTGGGGGTGGCGACTGCTCCGGGGCTTCGCTCCAACTATGCGATTAAAAGGAAAAGTCGCCTTTCGTTCCAATAACCGATCACACGCCCCATGACTCTGTAACATATCCCTCTGCTGCCGCTCCGAAAGCGTGCGTAGTAAATTAGTCCTTCGGGCGATTGAATGAGCGGTAGCTCATGGTATAGCCGTAAGCGTGGGTGTGCGAATATCACACATGGTCCTTGGTCTGAGACTATACGATTGAATGGCGAGGTTCCAGGCGCTCGCATGGGACATACTGATCAGGGCTGCCGTTTTGCGTATAATTAATGGTATACATCAACTCGTCGATGATTCCACCGATTGAGAAAAGATTACACAGTTCAGTTAAGTGTAGAGGGAGTTTCAGAAGTGTAGGCGGACCAAAACCATAATCTTTGGCGAATTTTCAACTTACATTCCTTCAAATCAATACCGAATTTGCTCCTGACTTTATTCTTTTGTGTTGAAAGTTTTCCTCGTTGAAAAGTGAACTCTCAATTTCATTTTCATTCATTTTCATCGAGTAATATCAGAAAGAATGTTGACAAATTCCAAAGATTATCGGTCTAGGTCCGCCTACACTTCTGAAACTACCTCTGAGACTGTAATGCACGAAAATACTCGCATCTGTAGATAATCTTTTCTCAACCGGTGGAGTCACCGATTATTTGTAAATAACATAGCGTTTCCACCGACTTGGAAAAGATTGCAGATCACAATATTTTCGTTCAGTGCAGTCGTACACTGACATGAACTGTGTAAAATTTTCTCAACCGGTGAAATCATCGGTTAATTGAAAAATACCATTAATTAAACGCGAAATGGCAGCTCTGATACCGATATATCGGTGGGTTTAAGGCCAGCTCACCTTAGCTGGATAGCACATTTAAGCAGTGCGTTGCACAGTGGAACGAGTCAATGGAAAAAAGTCGGGACATGGTCAATGTTACTAAAAGTGATAATTTAAATGTTTTTATACAGTGGAAAAGCTCAAACTATAAAATACGATTATGGTAGGAAATTTCACAGTAAAACCAATCAAATCACTTTCAAACGTCTACGTTGCGTATGAACGAAGATATACGCATCGCCATTAACATTTACGCCGTGTCCGGACTCTCCTATTGACTAGCTCCACTGTGCGCCGTTAGGAATTAGTGGTGTGGCAAGCAGTTTGGAAACGTTTTACTTTGTCCATTTAAACCCGCGTAAAAGGTCGAATGCGATAGCATTTACCGAACACCCAATACTTCGATCTTTCTTATGGATTTAAATTGACGAACTGCAATGTTGCCAATTTGCACAGCTGGTCACTGTTAGATTTCCAGAGATTCCAGTTTGGCAGCTCTGTGGTGCTCTATGGTCTGAAGTCGTCAAAAATTGGCCAAAATTAAATAGTAAATTTTATTTTCAATTTATCATTCACTGAAACTACAAGACCAATTTTAATCACCGGAAACTGTTCAGCAAGTAATTTAAACCGAAAAAAGTCTCTGGGAAGTTTTAAAGTAAGCTTGACAGATCAAAAACGATGATTTTTTATGACCTTTTTTCTACTGATTTTTGATGACCTTTTTTCAAGTGATTTCTGATGACCTATATTTTCCACTGATTTTTGATGCCCTGTTTTCCACTGATTTTTGATGACCTTTTTTCCACTCATTTTTGATGACCTTTTTTCTACTCATTTTTGATGACCTTTTTTCTATTCATTTCTTATGAACTTTTTTTCACTCATTTTTGGCCACTTTTTTTCGATACCAGACTACAGTGCGGTGCCGAGGGAAGAAAATGAAACGCAAATCTCAAAAACTTCCTCTCTGAATCGCAGAAAATTTACCTCCTCGGCCACCTAATTTCGACAGTCTAATTTCAGAGCTTTTACACCTCCAGCTTCACAGCTTTATATCGCCACTCTCCAAGGAGAGATTTTTAGTCGCTCCGAGAGGGTGCTTTTGAAAAGCTGAGGAGGTGGAGAGAGAAAAGCGCCTTACTGCATGCTGCGGGGTTTAGAGAAGCTTAGGTCCGCTCTGAGAATGATTCGGCCAAGAGGGTCGACCAAAATCTGGAAGGTGTCACCGTGGCCTCTTCAGGCGAAGGATCCGTTTTGAAAGATGAATGATCACTCGGAGGATGGAGCCAAGTTAAGAGCAAGACTATCTTTCTAACAGGCTAAACATGCCCCTTCATTACTATTCACAATTTAAGTGACGGAACGAGGGTGGGCCCTTCAAAACAACGAGTCTGCTATTCACTGGGAAGTAGCAATCCTTGTCTGATGTTTATTTTCTCGGGAAGAGCATGACTGATGTTTTATCAAGCTCTTTTTCTAACCGCCTCGATTATAACTGTGCTTTTTCTACGCGGGCCGTATGTCCTCGTTCGGCAATGTTGCCGTATCTCATCACAACCAGGAATTTTTCTGTCTCTCTCTATCTCACATGACAGCATGTGTTAGAAAAGGATGGAGAGAGGGGGTTGTTGTCACGTGGCTTCAGACCCTATTTCTGTCCTTTTCTAACACATGCAGTCTAATGGACAAAGAGGGAGAAAGACAAATTCCTGGTTGTAGCAGGTTGATCTCAGGTTGAAAGCCCTATGTTTTAAATGGGGCTCGTACAAACTTTTGCTACAGGGGATGAAAGAGTTGGTTCTTGCATAAAAACCTGTAAAATGACGATGAATACACTAAAAAACCACGGAATTCACTCTCAGAATCGGGGATAGTAGTGGCGGAGAGACGCAGGTATCAAGGGAGATTCCTATCTAAATTGGGACATATCTCTGTGTTTCCGTTGAGAAAGTGTCAAATTAGACAGGAATCTGCCGTGATACCTCTGTTGAACCGCCATTACGATCTAGCCGTTAAAGCAGTTATGTGAGTTTAATACTGAATTTCAGTCTTTCTTATAGTGATTTTCGTGATTTTCACTGGTTTTTTCACATTCGATTGAACTTTTCATTTGCCAGGGAAATTCCTATCCAAATTGAAACATATCTCTGTGTTTCAGTAGAGAAACAGATACCTTAGACGGAAATCTCCCATGATTCCTGCGTTGAACCGCTATTACGATCCGGCCGTTGTAGCAGTTATGTGAGCTTATTTCTAAATTTTCGTTTTTCTTAGAGTGATATCCGTGATTTTTGCTGATTTTTACATCAGATTGATTTATTCATTTGCTCACAGCAAAAGTTTGCAAGAGCCCCATTGACTCATAACGGAAATGGAAATTCGTACATTTGGCAACCCTGTCGTCCGGTGGGAAGATAAGAAAATAAACCCTTGGAAGAGCTTTAAAATCGTAACGAGGTAAGGGGGCAAGAGACTCGGCGAAACGCACGTGCACGAGCGAGAAGCGGGGTACGCGCGCGCCCTCTATTGTGCGATTATTCAAATGAAGAGAGGGGAAGGTCCTGCACTAGGTTCCTTAAAATGTGGTTCGGAGTAATTTCGGTGACGAGTTAATGTTTTTAAGTCGATTTGAAAAGACCGCTGAATGGGGTTGGTTAGTTGGTTGGAATGCTTGATGGGTGCAGATTCATCAGAATTCTACCAGCTCGAATATCGTCTAAACGCCACACTCAGAAATCCGCGTTCTTTAATGCTTTTATTGCAGGGAGGTAAAATTTAAAAAATTTGAATTTTAGAAGAAGTCTGTGATTGGTGATTACTGAATATCCACCGAGAATGTGATATTTGGGTTGGTTAATGGTGAGATGGTTGGAATGCTTGATGGGTGGAGATTCGTCAGAATTCTACCAGCTCGAATATCGTCTAAACACCATGTTCAGAAATCCGCGTTCTTTAATGCTTTTATTGCAGGGACCAAATAATGTTTGGTCCCGGGCGTAACTTACGCACGGTCACATGACCGTGCGTAAGCTCTCTGATTGGTTGAAACCGCACGCAAGATGCACGCAATTCAATGCTCGGAACCTAACATTATTTGGTCCGAGGGAGGTAAAATTTATAAAATCTGAATTTGAGAAGAAGTCTGTGATTGGTGATTACTGAATACCCACCGAGAATGTGATATTTGAGTGTTCGTTCACAAGTTAGAGGGTTGAATCGGGTAAAAGTGAACAATTTGACAGCGTTTTCAAATTGCAACCTTCAAATCGTACTATCAAACGCCTACACTGAAAGAACTCTGTTTATAATCCAAGGTGTATTTCGTTTGTGTTGACTGATAAGAAACTGCATATTGAAATATTGATTAACCCCTTATGGATGAAGCCCGAATATACTCGGTTTTCTTCTCTAGTCTATTTCACATTGTTCCAGTATCAGTATTCCGAATTAACACGATTCTCGATGTAGTATACAAAGATGAGATTTCGTCTGGCGCCTTCAATCCGTCGTATATGCAATTCCAACTCCCCCGAGTACGAACAGTTAACTAACTTCCCTATACAAACGGAAAAGTGACGTTCGTGTGAACTAACCTGGTCTTTAAAGGGTTAATGGGAAATTCCTTTAACCCAAGGAAAATGTCTACTGCTACAAGTAAAAGATTCCTTGTTGTGAAAGTGATTCTCCTTCATGCAATCAGAACTTACTTCGCGCAAGGAAAACTGTCGTGAGTAAACTTATTTCCTAACTGGCACTTGAGAATTCGAGGTAAACGGCGCAGAGTGGAGCGAGTGAATAGAAGACGGACGTGAAATTATGAAGTATGTGGCTATAAATGCAACTTTGAATGATTTTACAGCCAACAAACAAACTATGAAGGCGTGATTCTTATAGAAAATTTTACAACTAAACCAATGAAACTATATTCAAACTTAAACTTTAAGTATCAACAAAGATGTACGCATTTAAAGTCGTTACGCTACTTTCGATCTCTGCCACTTACTGGCTCCACTGTGCGGTGAATCCAGTGTTGCCAGATCGAGGGTAAAAAGCCCCCCCCGTACGTATCGTCCCCATTTAAATCAATGTAAAACTTACGGGTTTTTCACCACAATCTGGCAACACTGGGTGAATCCTTCTCTTATCAAAGCGACCTTTTGTGCTCCGCGTGCATCTTGACTGTCAAAACTTTTACGTTTGCTAATAGTACTACTTGCTATCACTATGAGTGACTTATATTTCATTCTTGAGAGTCAACGTATTTCTCCAATTTAAATGTGGTCTTTTATCGTTCAAGAGAGAAGTGAGCTGTGTCGACTTTTAAAATTTAACCGAATGGAGTGAAGTTTGGAACCATTTGGAATTACGTTACTATCTCAAATTTTGAAATGTTGAACTTGTATGATGCGTAGAACGGCTCTAATGTTGGTTCATGTTTAAAAAAAAAAAAAAAAAAAAAAAAAAAAAAAAAAAAAAAAAAAAATCAATGATTAATTACAGTCTGTATTTATCTACCGGCTGTGTAGGTTCGATTTAAAGTCATTTTAAATTCGGGTTTTCAAGCCCTCCTCCCCCCTTGTAGACATTCACTTTCAAATTGTTCGGTTCTGAGCCACGATATTTCTAAGTTTGAGACAAACTTCAGTGTTTTTGTAAGTTCGATTTAACTCAACAATTTAATTGCACTCAAAACAAGTAGGCTTACTTTTGGAGTTCGTTAAAATGTTTAATGCTCCTTTTTTTTTGATGTCCCTGCATCAAAATTACTGCACACATCATCAAAAGAGGATTTCTTATCATGATCTGAAGTTTTCGGTTAAAAACCGAGCTTTGAACACTTGAAATTATAATTTTTGTGTACTTTTTTTTCGATTAATTTTATTCAGACATCATTCTAAATCATGATTGTGTTTCTTTTTGTTCCAGGTAAGATACTCAATGATTGATTTACCCTTTGAACTTTGAGTCGCATGTAAGTCACCCATTTTTTGTATCTGGTATATGAGTAAAACTTTAGTATTTAGTTCAATTTCAGTTAATCATTATGTACTAATTTTTTCGGTTTTAATATCTTCTTACGTGCAACAGCTGCCTTATCGACGTAATTTTGCCGAGTTTTGTTGCATTAAGTGGCAACGCGTGCAATTTGGCAACAATGTATTCTATCCATTTAATTTCATGTAAAACATCGAATTCAGGGGGTACCCAGTGCACAAGGATAATTCGAATTATTTAATGAGTTTAAATGGAGCAGTTGCATTGTTGCCAGATGGCACGCGACGCCACTGGTTGTATTCGATTACATTCTCACCTTGTATCACGGCCGTGAAGTAGCTTATCTCCATGTACCGTCTGCAGCAGTTACAAAATCTTCTTACATCCACAAGCTACTATATCGACTTAATTAGGCCGATTTCCGAGGCGCATGGTTTTATAATCACCTTGTGTCACAAAGGGCTATTCGTCATTCTCCATTTTTCAGTTTTAAGAACTAGAACATTAAAAAGCTGCCTGGATCAAGGTAATTTGGACGAATTTTTATCAATATGATTTTTTATGATCACCGTGTATCACCATGGGCCTGTTGCAAACTTTTGCTACAGCGCTGTAGAGTGTTCAATCCCATGTAAAATCGCGTGAAAAGTCCATTGGTGGCATCAGAAAGTCATAAAATGCAATAATAAACTCACAACAGGTGTTTTATGAAATCCAAGATGGTGGATAAATATTTCGAGAAATTTGTATGCATGCACCAGGAAAATCCAAGGATACCCAACTTCACAAAACCGATCACAACCAATCACAACGTAAACAAACACATAACCTCTACCTCCAGTGAGGTTGTCAAAGTTGGCCATCCTTGGATGTTCGTGGTGCATGCGTACAGATTGCTCGATATTTATCCACCATCTTGGATTCCATTAAACGCCTCTTGTGAGTTTATAATTGCATTTTATGACTTTCTGATGCCACCATTGGACTTTTCACGCGATTTTACACGAGATTGGAACACTCTTTATCGTTGTAGCAAAAGTTTGCAACAGACCCATTGTGAGACAGCTAAAACTCATTCACCGTTTTTTCAGAGTTAAATACTCCCAACCTCCAAAAGCAGCCTTGTCGACATAATTTGATCGAACTTTGATGTGTATGGTTTTATGAGCACCTTGTATCACGTTCGTGAAGTAGCTTATCACCATTTTCCATCTGTCGTCTATATTTAGTTCTACGATCACCCTGTATCAGCCGAAGGTGCCTTATCGACATTCATCATTCCTTCGAGGAGAATGACAAGGACTCAAAGATATCTTTTTGACGGGCAGGCGGTATCAAATCGATCCTCTCACCTCATTCGACGCAACACCCTTTTCTCGACATCTCTCTCCGACCGACCGACCGAAGAAAACTTTCTCTTCAGCTTTTTCCCCCTTTTTTTTTCTCGCTCGCCGGTCGCAAGATAACTGAACACCCCCGGTTTAGGAAGAACGGGAGCTTTAATTTTAATCAGTTAACATGGTGTCAACGGCTTCGTGTAATCCGCTAATACCCGCCTCTGTTTCCTCGTGAATGAAGTCTAAGGAATGCGGCTTGCATAAATTAACCGGCTCTAAATCTTTGTTTAGTGTTTCCCCGTTGCCTCTCATAAACGTGTGGTCGCCTTATGGTCTACAAAAACGGCGGTTATTTTCTCACTTCATTACGTCACGGGTCCTTTGTCTATAAGGTCGTAGCCTTTCCGCTCTGGGGAAAAGTTTCTATCTTGATTTTCGAGACGGTGAACTTCCGGGGATGAAAAGAATATTAGACGACTCCGTGGGCTAGGCAACCCGAAATATTTATCTCTAAGAGTTTAAGCATTCTTGGTGGTCTACCTGAGCCAAAATCTACTCAGATCAGAAATATCACTTGCATTATTATAATGCTGTCGTATGAGCACATGTTAACTTAGGGGTGTATACAGGATGAGCCAGAGCACCCGTACCAGGCATTTTTCTCGAAAACTACTGAACCAAATGATTTGAAACAAATAAACAAAAATTTGGCAACGGATAGCATACATTGTTGCCTAATTGCACGCGACGCCACTGTCTGAGTGTGATCTATCGATAGATCTTTTCTTGTTTGTGAGTAGAGGATAAGTTACGTACGCCTCTGAGATTAGAATTAATGAATGAAGACCTACGTTCTACACTCGTACGAAGAGAGAGGTTGGTTGACGCGCGTCGCAAGTTGATCCCAGTTCTCGTGCCGTTTTAAAAATTTTAATTTTTTTGTTAAACTTTTCTCAGTATGTAAATGCTCTTACAATGCACAAAGGGATTCGCTCGTTTTTCCCCTCGGCTCAATTTTTTTTTCTCTCTTTTTTTCCCCTGTCACGGCTCATTTTTTAAATGAGCTCTGCATTCCCCTCCGCTGTGCCAAGGATGATTCGCAGCGTGAGCAAGGCTTAAATACGGATTCGAAAATTGGGCAGAATACTAATGGAAGTTTTCATTCTGCCGCCTGTCGGGAGGCGCAATTGTAAAGCATTTATCTTTCGTGACATCGTTGTCACATTTTACCACAAATTGCGAAAGAAAGTCCCCTGATTAAAATGGTTTATGCTAATGCTTTCTCTTATTTACAAGAGATCTTTTGATTTTTCAAGGTATGTTTTTACAGGGCATTTTGCTTGGTTCACGCACATGAGCGCCAGCAGAAACAATTCCAGAGGGGGGCAAAGTTGTTGAACAGAAATGGAAGGTCTAGTGGACACCACCCAATGATAGGCATAAGTCTGGGGGTCCTCCCACTCCCCCCTAAAAAAGGGGAAAAATCAAATTATCCTCTGATTGGTACTATTTTAATTTGATGTAGGTGTATCCTGAGAATATAATAATAATAATTCTTACGTGTTTGATATTTGGATGCAGTGGCAACAGGTGATAATGGTGGAAAGAAAAACCTGCATACTTCTGCTATTTTTTTCTTTCCTATTTGCGAAAATTGAGTTAAAGTATTAAATCTTGCCACCCTCTATGGTGCCCAAGTTCTCATTTACTGTAAAGTCACAAAATTGCTTAAAATTTGGAGAGATGTAATAGAGTGAAAATTTCGACCAGGTCAGTTACTTCTTTTATAGGTCATAGTACTCAGTAGCGAGGCGTGAAATTTGGCAACGATGTCTTTCTTCATTTAAACTCTCCGAAAAAATCGAACGCTTTGGACATCGGCGATGACTAGACGTTTCGACCTTTTTAATGTGTTTAAAGGGGGGGGGGAAGAAACGTTGCCACATTGCACGCCTTGCCAATGAGGACAGTGGCGAATTATTCGACTTGGCAACTTTGCATTTGGTCCATTCACACCCATCCGAAAGGTTGAATTCGAGGCAGTCCATTCGAGTCCATGGATTCCACTACACATCGAGGAATTCGATCTTTTTAGTGTGTTTAAGTGAACAAGGAACAATGGTGCCAAACTGTTCAGTTCGTCTGAAAATTACTGTCTGACAAGTCGTATACTGTACCAACGCAAAAGGGTCTGACATCGAAAAAAATTGGCCGAAAACTAGTTAAAAAAATCATCATAAATAATTGTTTTCAACCCTTTAAGCTTAATTCAAAACTTTCCAGTGACATTTCTTAGCAAGTGTACTATTTAGGGGGTTTGCGGCGGTTTTGGGGCGGATGCCTTTCAATACCATTGTCTCAACAATGTTTTTAGACATGGGCGGATACAGAGAATTGTCAATCTCTCTCTCCTCCCATTTGAAAACGTTCGTTAGAAAAGGACAGGAGAGAGGGCCAAAGTCACGTGATGGCCCCTTCTGCTATCCTTTTCTAACACATACAGGGTGTTTCACATAACCTGCTCACTATGGTTTTCTTGAACGGGTGACGATAAAAAAATCTGGAAAAATCGGTTTTATAGTAACTCAGACCTGAAGTTTCATTTAAAAATACTGCCACAACCCAAAATTTGGTTTTTGGGGGGTTTTCAGGGGGGGTGTCCCCTTATCTCGAGATTTTCAAATAGCAACCCCTATCTTGTGATACCTCGTTTGAAAGAGGGTAAAATTTTAAGCATTTTGGCTTAAACCGGAAGTCGATATCTTATTTCGTTTTCGAGATATCAAAGGTCGAAGATCGATGTAGGACCCATTTTCGAAAATTCTTAACTCCTACAAAAAAAGTCGTAAAACAAAAAACTGCACATGTAAAATGCTCTACTTGATGAGTACTTTCAAGAAAAAAATACAAATTCACAATCAAATAAACCGGAAGTCGACTTGTAGGCACCTTAACATTTTTGGCGGGAAAACCCCCATTTCTCAAAATTTTCAAATGGCAACCCCTATCTTTTAATACCTCATTCGAAAAGGCGTAAAAATTTTTGCATTTTGGCGCAATCAAAAGTCCGATATCATTTTTCTAATTCGATATATCGAAACTCGAAGTTCGATTTAGACCATTTTTCGACCCTGTAAAAAACTGATCCTATCGTGTGATACATCATTCAAAAGCACATAAAAAACCAAGAATTTTAGTGCGAACTGGAAGTCAATACCTTTTTTCGCGGTCGAGATATCGCAAGTCAAAGTTTAAGGTAAGCCCTAACCAAAGACTAAACTTTGACTTGCGATATCTCGACCGCGAAAAAAGGTATTGACTTCCGGTTTGTACTAAAATTCTTGGTTTTTTATGTGCTTTTGAATGATGTATCACACGATAGGATCAGTTTTTTACAGGGTCGAAAAATGGTCTAAATTGAACTTCGAGTTTCGATATATCGAATTAGAAAAATGATATCGGACTTTTGATTGCGCCAAAATGCACAAATTTTTACGCCTTTTCGAATGAGGTATTAAAAGATAGGGGTTGCTATTTGAAAATTTTGAGAAATGGGGGTTTTCCCGCCAAAAATGTTAAGGTGCCTAAAAGTCGACTTCCGGTTTATTTGATTGTGAATTTGTATTTTTTTCTTGAAAGTACTCATCAAGTAGAGCATTTTACATGTGCAGTTTTTTGTTTTACGACTTTTTTTGTAGGAGTTAAGAATTTTCGAAAATGGGTCCTACATCGATCTTCGACCTTCGATATCTCGAAAACGAAATAAGATATCGACTTCCGGTTTAAGCCAAAATGCTTAAAATTTTACCCTCTTTCAAACG
Source organism: Trialeurodes vaporariorum (assembly GCA_011764245.1). Lineage (NCBI taxonomy): Eukaryota > Metazoa > Arthropoda > Insecta > Hemiptera > Aleyrodidae > Trialeurodes > Trialeurodes vaporariorum. Next base: position 43,137,704 of record VMOF01000379.1, read on the forward strand.
AGGTATCACAAGATAGGGGTTGCTATTTGAAAATCTCGAGATAAGGGGGGCACCCCCCCTGAAAACCCCCCAAAAACCAAATTTTGGGTTGTGGCAGTATTTTTAAATGAAACTTCAGGTCTGAGTTACTATAAAACCGATTTTTCCGGATTTTTTTATCGTCACCCGTTCAAGAAAACCATAGTGAGCAGGTTATGTGAAACACCCTGTATGTTCAAATGGAAGGAGGAGAGAGAAAGACAATTCTCTGTATCCGCCCCTGGTTTTAGAACGACTTCCTTCCCAAAACGGACTCGCACCCGATTGTGTCGCTCAAGTTTTAAGTTTTATCAATCGGTTTAACTGTAAAGTCCCTAATCAGCTCCCAGATGTGATGACTATAGTAAAGTAGAGAGAAAAAGCAAAAAAGCAGCGTTAGTAAAACAGTTCAGTTACCCAAACACGATGGTCGGTTAGGCTGATATTTTAGAGATTTCAAGTATTCATTCTTTTTAGTGACAAGACCTAGTCTCTTGAACTTAAGAATTTTTCTCTAATTGAGGGTTCGAGAGCATTGGACCGGATCGTACCAAATTTGCAGATAAAGGGTTAACAAAAGTACTGGCCTGAGAACTGGATGGAGAAACTAAAGTTTCTTGAATAGCATTTGCTGCAAACGGATTTTTCTTTATCGGCGAGATTATCGGAGGACTAGGGACAAACTTAGGTTTAAGTCACTGTGATTCCATACAATGCATATCGTGAATGCGAGAATATAAGTAATCTAGGTCTGCGAATGAGGTCGGAGGTGTAGGGCTTTCAAACAAGACACGAGTACGTTCATCTGGATGAACATTACGGTAAATTTTTCTCACAATATCTGCCTCGGAGTAAAGGCCGGTGTAATGAATGGAACTATTTTCAGTTAATTTTTAATACCTTTATTCGTTCTTAAAATCAGAAGACGAAACAATTACCAATTTTCTAAGTGAAAAGGGTGTCGATTATTGGCATTTTATTCCTCCCTCTGCTCCCTATTTCGGTGGATTATGGGAAGCAGTAATAATTAAATCAGTAAAGTACCATCTCAAATGAGTTATTGGTTCTCACGTCTTAACTTTCGAAGAAATGACCACATTATTAACAAAAAATCGTACAAAAAATGTGTGATGCGTGGATGTAAGTGGTTATTATTATACTTGATTAGAACATGAATTACTAGATAAATTAAGTTGATAGTTGAATTGGGTTCAGTGTGATCTGAAATGGCGAACGCTGATTGGCGCGAATTCACGGGTGGGTCGGCTCGTTGTGATTGACGCGAATTGGTTGGTAATTTGCTCAGGATTGTAGCCTTGAAAACGGCTGTTTTAAAAATGAAGAGTTAACTGTTTAAATATAATATAACTTTGAATAAATAACGATAAATAAATCTTTTTTAAAAATTAACTAAAAATAGTTCCATGCTCCACATACTGCCGCCTTGAAATTGCGCAGTGATTTAAAGTCTGAGGCGTCGATGTGCGTTAGCGCACCGGCTTTTTCTTAACTTCCGACGGTCAGTTTGAGGACCTCGGGATGCCCTCTTCTTGTAGATCTGATACCGGTCTCCTCTTTGATTCCGTTGTGACCCTAGGATGTAACATTGTAACTTGGTAGTAGTCGGCGTGTCATTATGTTATCTGCGCCTTTTTGTAGATCTGATACCGGTCTCTTCTTTGATTCCGTTGTGACCCTAGGATGTAACGTTTTAACTTGGTAGTTGTCGGCGTGTCATTATGTTATCTGTGCCTTCTTGTAGATCTGATACCGGTCTCTTCTTTGATTCCGTTGTGACCCTAGGATGTAACATTGTGACTTGGTAGTAGTCGGCGTGTCATTATGTTATCTGTGCCTTCTTGTAGATCTGATACCGGTCTCTTCTTTGATTCCGTTGTGACCCTAGGATGTAACATTGTGACTTGGTAGTAGTCGGCGTGTCATTATGTTATCTGCGCCTTCTTGTAGATCTGATACCGGTCTCTTCTTTGATTCCGTTGTGACCCTAGGATGTAACATTGTAACTTGGTAGTAGTCGGCGTGTCATTATGTTATCTGCGCCTTCTTGTAGATCTGATACCGGTCTCTTCTTTGATTCCGTTGTGACCCTAGGATGTAACATTGTAACTTGGTAGTAGTCGGCGTGTCATTATGTTATCTGCGCCTTCTTGTAGATCTGATACCGGTCTCTTCTTTGATTCCGTTGTGACCCTAGGATGTAACATTGTAACTTGGTAGTAGTCGGCGTGTCATTATGTTATCTGCGCCTTCTTGTAGATCTGATACCGGTCTCTTCTTTGATTCCGTTGTGACCCTAGGATGTAACATTGTAACTTGGTAGTAGTCGGCGTGTCATCATGTTATCTGTGCCATCATATTATCTCGGCCAACCGAGGAAGGGTGATTGGTTCCAAAGATTCCACCGTGGCGAGGTGCTCATGATTGGCATCACAAATATTGATGGTGGTACCAATAGTGATTTGCGAACCATAACAAAAGCAAATGATCCATTTTAATTAACTTTTTACATGATGGGATTCCCCGAATCTACAGAAATTTTGGAACTTTAATTAATTGCAATGCATCAGGTATCTAATCAACTTCTAGGACATATTTTGAGAGTCATGTGTGAGCTGCATCAATGGTGTATGAATATGCAAGTTTTCTTGCATTCTTTGATCAAAGTTGTTTAGTAATATAACTCAAAATTCAAAACAATACATTTAATAATGAAAAATTGTCTGCTTCCATTATGTTACCTTAGTTGGAGGCAATTCACTTAGAATCAGGTTCATTAGGATCTTGAAACCAATAGAGATCTGGTGCACGAAGTCAACTTTGCCTGAACAGTACTCAGCTTCAAAAGAGCATCTTTTCAAAGATGATCAATTAATGATGTACCTAGATGGAGACTTGAGGCTACAGATCCACTTATTCGCAATGGCATTTTTTTAGACAGGTGCGGCTTAGTCAAAATAGGTGGCACAGTTATAATGAAAGATTTTTCAGCAATATTTAAAATGGCCTCAAACGCTTCCCTGCTAAAACATTCGTTCCTCAGAAAAATCATAAGTTCTAAGTGAAACAATTAAAAATGCCTCCTTTAACAGGTGAGAGTCTTGAGAAACTTTAAACTGTAACTTCTTCAACCCCTCCTGGATAAGGCAGCCTTACACGCGCAAGTCAAGGATAGGAACGTCTCTAAACTTTTCCTTAAAAGCTAACGTTTTCTGTAAACGGTCAAGCTGGCTGTCACCAAGAAAGCTGAGTTTAATCTGAACCAATGGTCCGAGATTAAGAGCAGTTGAGAGGTGGCAGTTACTTTAATAGGATTTCAAATATGAAAAGAAACAAATTTTAACTCGTTGAACAGCAATTAAAAATTCAACCACTATTATTCCTGCTGCCAGCCTGTTTGATAATGATATCAAACTGGCTGCAATCACTTTTCAACACTGTCGATCACACAAAGCATTGAACCAACTAGAGCAGGACCATTTTAAGTATCGAGTTCTATCAAGTATAGCGGTGCCTGCTTTGGAACTGTATCAACACGCAAACGACGTAGCAAAGAATCCAAAGGAAGATTGAGAGCATTTTGAGAAATTATATAAGCAGTACAAATCTGAGGCTGATGTCCGCGCTATCTGTTTTCGTTAGAAATCAGCAGTTACAATCAGTGATACACTTGATTTGGATGCTGATTGTCTTTGATAATATAAATGTTCCTACCCAAATGCTTAGTGAAGAATCCGACAGATATTTATTATTTAGATTTTTTGTTTCCTTCCAAAGACACTTCAAGAAGAGTCTCTGCATACATTTTACTGGAATCAGTTTTTTTTTTGTTTTTATGTTTTTTTTTGTTTTTTTTTTTTTTTAGTTCACATTATCATCAAATATGGGCATTTGAAGAAGCTACAATCAGAAAAGAAGCATTTTAAACGGATTTTTTCCCAATGTATTTATAGGATTTAATGGGTTTATAGAATGGATTTATTAATCAGTGACGGAAATTTTTTGACGTGGTCATTTTTACGGATGAACATTCTCTGTTGCTGGGCATTAAAAAACTGGGCAGTTGATGAAGCTACAATCAGAAAAAAAATCATTTTCAAGTGGTCTATCTCTCCGTTGGACTTAAATCAGTGTCGGACAATTTTCGACGCGATCATTTTTACGGATGGACATTCTCCGTTGCTGGACATTGAAAAATGGACGCTCTCTGCTAGATTCGTTCAGCATTCCCCACACGAAACTTTCCCATCTGACAACACTGTCGAGACAACCACCTCGTTTTAAAATTAGTATTATTATAATGCGAAATATATTCTTGCGCCGCTCCGGGTCGTTTATACCCCGTCCTTTGGGACCGACTCTGGATCGGGAACGAGCTTTCCTCGCTTGTCCTCGGAAGCTGCTAAGAAAATATGGTCCTTTTCCTTAGAGTTCTCTAGCCTTCTCGATCGATTCCGACAACGGAACGGGGATCACGTGATAAGAGCAAAACCGAGGACTGCAAGAAGTGTCCTGAAGAGTTATTCTACAATGTGTTTCAGGTTGAATGTTGCAAAATTCTGTGTTCGAAATAGAAAGAAAGATACTAACTCTGTTACAAGTACAACTGTATTTTCCCATTCGTTTGATACTTCTGATGAAAAAAAAGGCCACTCTAAAATTTTTGGGTGGTGTGGTGGGGGGGGGGGGGGAGTTTCTTGAATGCTCCCCAAAGTTTTATATAATTCGTCAAAATGAAGAAAATTTTAAAAAAACATCACAACTACCAGGGGCGAGGAAGTAAAAAACCATAATTACATAACTCCCAGGAGCTACGCAAGCTGAAAACCCCGATTACATAACTTCCAGGGGCAATGAAAGTCAAAAACTCTGATTACAGCTTTGAGTCGTGCCTTTAGAGTCTCAAGATCGTTGCGTAACCAAATAGAGCTTACACCACTTGATACAGATTCAAAGTCTGAATTTAGTAATTCACTGTCATTGTTTGCCTCTTCTGACTGCAAATCAGGGTTTTTTAGGTCCTTGATAGGCCAAATGTAAAGTCTTTTCTTGGTCCTGGAAAATAGTTCATAAATATATTCGCCATCTAAATGAGCATTATTTGGAAGACAAGGGCCGAACAATGATAATTTAAACAATAATATTCGAGACTGAAAGGATCGGCTGGGCTCCGGCCGGGCCCAAAGCAGAGTGAAGGTAAGAAAAACATTGTTGCCAGTTACGTCAGTGGGCAGCGACACATATCGCCAACTTAACAGTCTTCATGGCAAACTTTGCACTTTTGCTCGAGGGGTTGGTAACGCTCACTTGGACGAGCCCGTTATGAAGCGTATTCTAGGGTGTTTGCCGTCTTCATAATCTTTGGTGAAAACGCGCTTTTTAACGGAAAGACTAAGCGGAGCCAAGAAAACCAGATTTTTCTTGGCTTTCCGTATTTACCGAGTTTTTGCGTTCCCCTCACAATTAATCTTTGGTTAACGTAAAACTTTCGTTAACTGTTATGAATAGTAAATGTCTTTAAAGGGTATGAAATCTGAAAAATCGGATAATTTCATGGCGCTGACCGTTTTTTGATTTTTTGATTTAAATATTTTTTTGAAACTCAATAAAACGTTTAAATATCCGTTATTCGGGATGACTGTGCCGATTTGTGGCACGATCCCAGCGCGTTCGATGAGAAGTTTGATATGAGGGAAACGGTCCAATCAGGTAACCATGGAAACAAATAAACTGATTGATGGCTCGGCGGAGACAAAATATCGTGTACTGTCAACGTAATTAATGTCTGAATTATTACATAATCAGTCAGAACCTTGGTTTTCTCTCCGACGAGCAATCGACCGATGCGATGTTCATTTATTGTAAATTTCGTTTTCCTATTTCGATTCTATTTTTCTCAGTTTTGGTTTTTATCCTCGTTTATTGTACATTTTAATTTAAATTTCATTTCATTCTGTTGATTTCTGAGTTTGCCAGTTTTAGTTTCAAGGTAGTCTCTCCATTTTCGTAGTTCGTGCTTTCTCAATGAACATATATTATTTATGGGGAAAAGAGTATTTCAACATTGGGGAAGGGTCTATTCGTTCACTGTCAAAAGTGTCGTTTTTTGAAGCAATAAAACTCGATAAAAATTTGAAACTAATAACGATAAACTCGTAGAAAGTTGCGAAAAAATCGTGTGTGTTGTGACGCCACAATTCGGAATCCCCATTCAAAAATTATTATTCGCCAAAATTAAATCTCCACATACTGCCGCCTTGAAATTGCGCAGTGATTTAAAGTCTGAGGCGTCGATGTGCGTTAGCGCACCGGCTTTTTCTTAACTTCCGACGGTCAGTTTGAGGACCTCGGGATGCCCTCTTCTTGTAGATCTGATACCGGTCTCCTCTTTGATTCCGTTGTGACCCTAGGATGTAACATTGTAACTTGGTAGTAGTCGGCGTGTCATTATGTTATCTGCGCCTTTTTGTAGATCTGATACCGGTCTCTTCTTTGATTCCGTTGTGACCCTAGGATGTAACGTTTTAACTTGGTAGTTGTCGGCGTGTCATTATGTTATCTGTGCCTTCTTGTAGATCTGATACCGGTCTCTTCTTTGATTCCGTTGTGACCCTAGGATGTAACATTGTGACTTGGTAGTAGTCGGCGTGTCATTATGTTATCTGTGCCTTCTTGTAGATCTGATACCGGTCTCTTCTTTGATTCCGTTGTGACCCTAGGATGTAACATTGTGACTTGGTAGTAGTCGGCGTGTCATTATGTTATCTGCGCCTTCTTGTAGATCTGATACCGGTCTCTTCTTTGATTCCGTTGTGACCCTAGGATGTAACATTGTAACTTGGTAGTAGTCGGCGTGTCATTATGTTATCTGCGCCTTCTTGTAGATCTGATACCGGTCTCTTCTTTGATTCCGTTGTGACCCTAGGATGTAACATTGTAACTTGGTAGTAGTCGGCGTGTCATTATGTTATCTGCGCCTTCTTGTAGATCTGATACCGGTCTCTTCTTTGATTCCGTTGTGACCCTAGGATGTAACATTGTAACTTGGTAGTAGTCGGCGTGTCATTATGTTATCTGCGCCTTCTTGTAGATCTGATACCGGTCTCTTCTTTGATTCCGTTGTGACCCTAGGATGTAACATTGTAACTTGGTAGTAGTCGGCGTGTCATCATGTTATCTGTGCCATCATATTATCTCGGCCAACCGAGGAAGGGTGATTGGTTCCAAAGATTCCACCGTGGCGAGGTGCTCATGATTGGCATCACAAATATTGATGGTGGTACCAATAGTGATTTGCGAACCATAACAAAAGCAAATGATCCATTTTAATTAACTTTTTACATGATGGGATTCCCCGAATCTACAGAAATTTTGGAACTTTAATTAATTGCAATGCATCAGGTATCTAATCAACTTCTAGGACATATTTTGAGAGTCATGTGTGAGCTGCATCAATGGTGTATGAATATGCAAGTTTTCTTGCATTCTTTGATCAAAGTTGTTTAGTAATATAACTCAAAATTCAAAACAATACATTTAATAATGAAAAATTGTCTGCTTCCATTATGTTACCTTAGTTGGAGGCAATTCACTTAGAATCAGGTTCATTAGGATCTTGAAACCAATAGAGATCTGGTGCACGAAGTCAACTTTGCCTGAACAGTACTCAGCTTCAAAAGAGCATCTTTTCAAAGATGATCAATTAATGATGTACCTAGATGGAGACTTGAGGCTACAGATCCACTTATTCGCAATGGCATTTTTTTAGACAGGTGCGGCTTAGTCAAAATAGGTGGCACAGTTATAATGAAAGATTTTTCAGCAATATTTAAAATGGCCTCAAACGCTTCCCTGCTAAAACATTCGTTCCTCAGAAAAATCATAAGTTCTAAGTGAAACAATTAAAAATGCCTCCTTTAACAGGTGAGAGTCTTGAGAAACTTTAAACTGTAACTTCTTCAACCCCTCCTGGATAAGGCAGCCTTACACGCGCAAGTCAAGGATAGGAACGTCTCTAAACTTTTCCTTAAAAGCTAACGTTTTCTGTAAACGGTCAAGCTGGCTGTCACCAAGAAAGCTGAGTTTAATCTGAACCAATGGTCCGAGATTAAGAGCAGTTGAGAGGTGGCAGTTACTTTAATAGGATTTCAAATATGAAAAGAAACAAATTTTAACTCGTTGAACAGCAATTAAAAATTCAACCACTATTATTCCTGCTGCCAGCCTGTTTGATAATGATATCAAACTGGCTGCAATCACTTTTCAACACTGTCGATCACACAAAGCATTGAACCAACTAGAGCAGGACCATTTTAAGTATCGAGTTCTATCAAGTATAGCGGTGCCTGCTTTGGAACTGTATCAACACGCAAACGACGTAGCAAAGAATCCAAAGGAAGATTGAGAGCATTTTGAGAAATTATATAAGCAGTACAAATCTGAGGCTGATGTCCGCGCTATCTGTTTTCGTTAGAAATCAGCAGTTACAATCAGTGATACACTTGATTTGGATGCTGATTGTCTTTGATAATATAAATGTTCCTACCCAAATGCTTAGTGAAGAATCCGACAGATATTTATTATTTAGATTTTTTGTTTCCTTCCAAAGACACTTCAAGAAGAGTCTCTGCATACATTTTACTGGAATCAGTTTTTTTTTTGTTTTTATGTTTTTTTTTGTTTTTTTTTTTTTTTAGTTCACATTATCATCAAATATGGGCATTTGAAGAAGCTACAATCAGAAAAGAAGCATTTTAAACGGATTTTTTCCCAATGTATTTATAGGATTTAATGGGTTTATAGAATGGATTTATTAATCAGTGACGGAAATTTTTTGACGTGGTCATTTTTACGGATGAACATTCTCTGTTGCTGGGCATTAAAAAACTGGGCAGTTGATGAAGCTACAATCAGAAAAAAAATCATTTTCAAGTGGTCTATCTCTCCGTTGGACTTAAATCAGTGTCGGACAATTTTCGACGCGATCATTTTTACGGATGGACATTCTCCGTTGCTGGACATTGAAAAATGGACGCTCTCTGCTAGATTCGTTCAGCATTCCCCACACGAAACTTTCCCATCTGACAACACTGTCGAGACAACCACCTCGTTTTAAAATTAGTATTATTATAATGCGAAATATATTCTTGCGCCGCTCCGGGTCGTTTATACCCCGTCCTTTGGGACCGACTCTGGATCGGGAACGAGCTTTCCTCGCTTGTCCTCGGAAGCTGCTAAGAAAATATGGTCCTTTTCCTTAGAGTTCTCTAGCCTTCTCGATCGATTCCGACAACGGAACGGGGATCACGTGATAAGAGCAAAACCGAGGACTGCAAGAAGTGTCCTGAAGAGTTATTCTACAATGTGTTTCAGGTTGAATGTTGCAAAATTCTGTGTTCGAAATAGAAAGAAAGATACTAACTCTGTTACAAGTACAACTGTATTTTCCCATTCGTTTGATACTTCTGATGAAAAAAAAGGCCACTCTAAAATTTTTGGGTGGTGTGGTGGGGGGGGGGGGGGAGTTTCTTGAATGCTCCCCAAAGTTTTATATAATTCGTCAAAATGAAGAAAATTTTAAAAAAACATCACAACTACCAGGGGCGAGGAAGTAAAAAACCATAATTACATAACTCCCAGGAGCTACGCAAGCTGAAAACCCCGATTACATAACTTCCAGGGGCAATGAAAGTCAAAAACTCTGATTACAGCTTTGAGTCGTGCCTTTAGAGTCTCAAGATCGTTGCGTAACCAAATAGAGCTTACACCACTTGATACAGATTCAAAGTCTGAATTTAGTAATTCACTGTCATTGTTTGCCTCTTCTGACTGCAAATCAGGGTTTTTTAGGTCCTTGATAGGCCAAATGTAAAGTCTTTTCTTGGTCCTGGAAAATAGTTCATAAATATATTCGCCATCTAAATGAGCATTATTTGGAAGACAAGGGCCGAACAATGATAATTTAAACAATAATATTCGAGACTGAAAGGATCGGCTGGGCTCCGGCCGGGCCCAAAGCAGAGTGAAGGTAAGAAAAACATTGTTGCCAGTTACGTCAGTGGGCAGCGACACATATCGCCAACTTAACAGTCTTCATGGCAAACTTTGCACTTTTGCTCGAGGGGTTGGTAACGCTCACTTGGACGAGCCCGTTATGAAGCGTATTCTAGGGTGTTTGCCGTCTTCATAATCTTTGGTGAAAACGCGCTTTTTAACGGAAAGACTAAGCGGAGCCAAGAAAACCAGATTTTTCTTGGCTTTCCGTATTTACCGAGTTTTTGCGTTCCCCTCACAATTAATCTTTGGTTAACGTAAAACTTTCGTTAACTGTTATGAATAGTAAATGTCTTTAAAGGGTATGAAATCTGAAAAATCGGATAATTTCATGGCGCTGACCGTTTTTTGATTTTTTGATTTAAATATTTTTTTGAAACTCAATAAAACGTTTAAATATCCGTTATTCGGGATGACTGTGCCGATTTGTGGCACGATCCCAGCGCGTTCGATGAGAAGTTTGATATGAGGGAAACGGTCCAATCAGGTAACCATGGAAACAAATAAACTGATTGATGGCTCGGCGGAGACAAAATATCGTGTACTGTCAACGTAATTAATGTCTGAATTATTACATAATCAGTCAGAACCTTGGTTTTCTCTCCGACGAGCAATCGACCGATGCGATGTTCATTTATTGTAAATTTCGTTTTCCTATTTCGATTCTATTTTTCTCAGTTTTGGTTTTTATCCTCGTTTATTGTACATTTTAATTTAAATTTCATTTCATTCTGTTGATTTCTGAGTTTGCCAGTTTTAGTTTCAAGGTAGTCTCTCCATTTTCGTAGTTCGTGCTTTCTCAATGAACATATATTATTTATGGGGAAAAGAGTATTTCAACATTGGGGAAGGGTCTATTCGTTCACTGTCAAAAGTGTCGTTTTTTGAAGCAATAAAACTCGATAAAAATTTGAAACTAATAACGATAAACTCGTAGAAAGTTGCGAAAAAATCGTGTGTGTTGTGACGCCACAATTCGGAATCCCCATTCAAAAATTATTATTCGCCAAAATTAAATCTCCGAAATTATGAAATCTAGTTAAGTAGAAACCAAAGTCGCATCCTCGTTATCAGCTCAGCGAATATTCCTATTTTCTCACGGGAAAAACATGGAATTTTAAACCCTTGCAACTGCCCCATTTAAGCACAGACTAATCCGCTTACGCGGAAACTTTCAATAAGGCACCTCATTCGGTATCAGAGGAAAGTGTGTGCTTTAAAATTGTTGGAAACTGAGTTCTCAAAAGAACGAAAAGAGCTGTAAATGACTTAAGCTCTCACGCAAAAGACCAAGTCTAATGCGGCTGACGATGACGTGTTTTATGTAAGTCAAATAGTAACTGAAAACGTGTATAGTTTATCCGAGACTTCAGATTTTCGAGTGGGGCAATCGAGTCGTTAATTTAATAAAGTGAGCAACGATGCTTCTTGATTCGAGTTGTTTATTGTTACCTCGTTGATTGAAAAACATAATTTAATATTTGGCATGTCGTAACAGGTTTATATAGGTGGGGTGACCGAACTTGAAGGACAGCTATAAGCGGCAAAGGTTTTGTCTCATCTTGCATGAAGATTCCAAGTCTGCAACTTTTTAATTGGTTACCAGGGAAGGCTCTACTTTTACAGCTTTGATCAAGATAATTAATGTTCTGAAGCACTGCTATAGCAGATCCAAGAAATTATCCTTCTCTTTCTTCTCTCATTAGAACGCATGTGTTAGAAAAGGGTAGAAGATGGGGAGGGGGAATCATGTGACTGCCCCTAATCTGTCCTTTTCTAACACACGCGTTCTATTGTGAGAAGAGAGAAGGACAAATCCCTGGATCCACCAGTGTTCTGAAGTCCAGGGCTGCCGTTTTGCGTATAATCAATGCTATTTTTCTAATCACCGATGATTCCACCGGTTGAGAAAAGATTACACTGTTCAATTAAGTTCATGACTATAATGAACGAAAATACTCTGATCTGTAATCTTCCCTTAATCGGTGGAAACTCCGTTGATTAATTAAAATATCCGCAAGTTTTTTAAAGTCATCGACGACTCCACCGGTTGAGAAAAGATTACAGATGCGAGTATTTTAGTTTATTACAGTCATGCTCTGAACCGAACTGTGTAATCTTTTCTCAACCGGTGGAATCGTCGGTGAATTGAAAAATAGCGTTGATTATACGCAAAACGGCAGTCACCAGCGAGTGATTGGAAGGATTTTTAATTGTATGTAGGGGGAGGGGTACTCGTGCGGTCTCAATATTTCAGTCTGGAAGATTAATCGATCCCGTGCTAACGGTTGTTATTAGAGATCGATTTGGTCATACATGGTGTTGCACAGTATTTACATGAAAAGTATTGCGATGGCGTAGATGTCTTGTCTGTCTGACGAATCTTAGAATACATTTTGAACCAATTGTCCTTTGTGCATCCAAATTTTGCAGAGAAGTTCCTTTCAACGTTTCCCAGAGAGGCTCGTTTTAGTTTTTTTTAACAGTTGAAATTCCAATCAAGTTATGGAGTGTAAAAGGTTCCCATTAAAATCAATGGGAAAATGCGTAAAATCGGGATCCATACAGTGGCGTCGCGTGCCATCTGCCAACAATGCAACTGCTCCATTAAAACTCATTAAATACATCGAATTTCCCTTCTGCACTGTGCAGTGTGCACTCCCTGAAGTCGATTTTTTACATGAGTTTAAATGGATAGAGCACATTGTTGCCAAATTGCACGCGGATACGTACAGGGAAAAATTGGAATATTTCAAATCTATCTGTATAAATATTGATGGAAATTTGAAAAAAAAAAAAAAAAAAAAAAAAAAATCTGCAACCAGTTTACTGTAAAATTAACCCCTTAAAGGGGGTCTGGGGGTCTCCCCTAGAATTTTACTCGGAGGTCTCAGAATCTCCCCCACAGTACTAAAAGATGGTTTGGGGGGTCCCTCTCAGATTAACTTATACGTGAGAAAGTGTTCGTTGGGTATTCCCTACAGTCTATTAGCAAATTTTCGCGATCGAATATCATAAACAATACCAACCTAACTACATATTCGAGGAAACTCAATTGTGTTTTTAGATGTGTTTTCGGGGCATCGATGGCATCAATTCGATTTCGAATTCACCTCCGGACTTGAATTCAAAATCGAATTGATGCCATCGACGACTGACAACACCTAGAAAGTTCGAAAAAGACGATCCAGTTTCGTGTCGTCCACTGTTGTCATGCGAAGGTTGGCAATGGTTTTGTCGAATATATTCGTCGCGAAAATTCGCTATAGGTGTTTATTTTTTTTATTTTATTTTTTTTCAGTCTGCGAAGCTAATCTCAATGATTTCTTTTTTAGCGAAATATTGTTGTCGACTCCCAGTGGCGGCGCGTGCAATCTGGCAACAACGTATTCTCTCCATTTAAACCTATGTAAAACAATCGGTCTTCAGGAGGTGCAATTGCACCCCCCAAGATATCGATACTTTTATATGGCTTTAAATGGAAAATTAGCATGGTTGCCAAATTGCACGAGCCTCAACTGTCGACTCCAGCAAATTCCTAATATTATACAAATTGTAGACGGCCCCTTCCTCCTCTTTAAACATGCAGACGAGCAGAATTTGGTTTCAACAAATATCATACAGAAGTAGAATGTTTTGGTGGCGTGAACGAGAGGCGGAAGGGGGGGGGGAGAGAAGAAAGAAACAAAAAAAACCCGACTTAAACAACGAACATCTACGCGTAGTTTACATTAATGAGGCTCATTCAAGGGCTATCGCATCGGGAGCGCGGGACCAAGATCCGTGTAAACAATTCCTCGATGAAGAGGTGAAATAAACGTTCAATGCTCCCCTCAATGAGTGAATGCAAAGTACGTCCTTTCCTTTCTCTTTCTTTGCCCATTTGAACGCGAGCGTTAGAAAAGGACGGACTTATGAACGAAAGTCATGTGATGCCTCCTATTCCCAACCTTTTCTAATACACTTGTCTAAATGGGGAAAGAGAGAGATAGAGAAATACCTGGATACGGCGGCGAGGCGCCTCTGATCGGGACTAGAGATGGGTCATTTATACCGCCAAAATATCTCCCACACACGAATAGCATCCTATTATGCCTTACTCGTTCGTTCGTTAAGTGAACGCAAGAGGGCACTGCCCCCGAAATTGAGCGTCTTATGGCGGTCAACTCACACATTTTAAAAATAGAGCGGTGAGTATGAATATTGGTACACCGGAATCAGTAGCGATTTGTTTATTTGAACCTGTGTAAAATGTCGAATTTGATGGTCATCGCCGACTCCCAAATATTTCTACATTTGTTGTGATTTTCAATGAGCCAAATTCAGCGTTGCCAGATTTCAGGCTTTCCCACTGACCGGATTTTTTTCATCCATCTTAAAATCTTGAAATTTTACTTGGGCGATTAATTTTTATCGTACCCCCAATTACTTATTAATACCATTGACATAACCATGAACAGGTTAGTAAGAAAATCGACTGTAAAATGGAATCTGATACATCAATCGTTTTGACTCAGTCAACAGGTTTCAAGCTCAAATTGTTAATTCAGGCCGTTTTACAGAAAGTTTGCCAATTTAAAATTTGTGAACTTTTTGAAAACAATTTAGGGCAGTGGCGTAGCGTACAACTTGGCAGGTTTCAATCGACTGTACATCCTCTAATTGGCTAGCGAAAGTCTGGGCCCTGTGAAATCGCTCTTATGGAACTTTAACGTAGGATTTTCGACTTGGCTTCGTTTACAGTTAAATTTCACGAAAAGTATTACCCTCCTTACCCTCCGAAAATTCAAACTATATTTTTTTGAGACTATTACAAAGAGATTGATGGGTCATACATATCACTTCATTGAAAAATTAACAGAGGAATATGAATTTGAAAGTAAAATTACGGGTAATTTTTTGCCGTGTTTTCCATTCTTTGCACAGGTCGGGCCGATTGTGTGTTGTAGCAGTTGTTTTTTTCCAGTTTTCTTGTTTTAGTTTGATGCAGATGGTTTGAAATGCATGTAAAATTAATTGAAAGAAAGAAATTCGCCGATTTCATTAAGAAACCCGAAGCTTTGAACGCCAAAAATCGAAATAATACTAAGTTTAAGCGGCTCACAATCGGACGTTAGGCGGAAAAAAATCCTCGAAATTAAATTTTTAATTTCATTTTTTTCTGTTAAGTTTGAGATGAAGTGATAAGTGTAACCCATCAATATCTTCGTTATAACCTCAAAAAAATATAATTTGAATTTCCCGAACGTAAGGAGGAACGATTTTCTTGGAATTTGACTTTAAATGAGGCAAAGTCGAAAACCCCATGTTAAATCCCCATAAGAGCGATCTCACGGGGCCCAGGCTTTCGCCAGCCAATCAGAGGCTGATTTTTCGATATCGCCAACCTAACCTAATCTGCCACGCTCTCCTACCGTTTTGTTTTTTGTTTTTTTTTTTGGTTAAGCCTTTTTCACTAGGCTTTTCGTCTTTGTACCTATACACGACAGCCACTAACTAAACTATTCAAAGTACCTTACCAGTGAAATATCACACTCTATCGTTTTGTTGGGACTCTTGTTTACTCAGAGACAAATAGAGACCATGCACTCCCTATTCTTCCCGTGGTTGCGCGCGGTGTCCACTTTTCGTGAACTACTTTTGTCGGGACTCATCGGCCTCAACAATCAACCTTCGCATAATGTTGGAAGGTGAGCTCAACAAAAGGCTGTGATTGGTCCGCGGTCCCGGAGACGGAAACAGGTTTTGCTTGGCGAATGCAAAATACGCGCTCATCAGTCAACATTATGCGAATGTTGGCTGTTGTTTCGATGAGTTCCGACCAAAATTGAACCACGAAAAGTGGACACCGCGCGCAGGCATAGTGCATAGTGTCTCTATTTGTCTCTGTGTTTACTCTTTGGTGGTCAAGCAATGTCTTGCAGGTTGCCTAACGTACGAAGAGATCTTCTCATTTTTGGACTTCGAGTTTATAGGAATCACAATTCTGTGCTCTTCAGAATTTTCTTCTGTCTTATTGATTTGCCTCGGTATCATTTCTACCTCCTCCTTTTCTGATTTTCACAAGGTCTTTTCATCGCCACGATATGCTTGTGATGAACAGGGGTAGGTGAGGTAGATGGGTTATGGGGAAGGAAGGAGTACTATACCTTTAACGAGATTAATGTAGGGAAGGAGGGGGAGAGCCTTTTAATTATCTTTTTAACTGTTGAGTGAGTCTTCTCTTCTCGGTGCTGTCACTCTCAACCACGTCCGTTTTCCGTCGTCGCGTGACTCCGAATGAAACGTCGAAGATTAATGTCGGGAAATTAAAACATCCCCTCGTCTCCCCCCGTCTCCCCCCGTCTCTCCCACGCCCTCTTTATCACCCTCCCCCTTCGATGGCTGCGATCCGTTGATAAGTCGTAAAACGCGCTCTTTCGCCGCCGCGTTGACGTCGGTCGTGAGCCGCATTCGACGACTTGAGACGTGCGGTGACGTTTCGGTTCGCGCCAACTATGTATTTCAAGCGCGCTCTATCGCCGGAAATTGTCATTTTTTTATTCTTTAAATAAATATTATCGAATCTTCAAAACTGATCCCACTTCCGGCCGAAGGGTGTAGATCAAATTTAGCTAATTTTCACGAGAAGCAGTGGCGGCGCTAGCAATCCGGCAATTTTGCATTTAGTCCGTCTAAACCCATGTAAAATATCGATTTGAGGGAGTGCACTGTGCACCCCCAATATTTCGACCTTTTTCATGACTGTGTAAATGGACTAGATCCAATGTTGCCAATTTTCAAGCGCCGCCACTAGAGAGGGGGTAAACGATAGCTGCCTTTACCACGTCAAGTTTATTCGTTTCTGTGACTAGATCTGCCTCACACAACGCACAATGTCAGTTTTTTATACATTGAGTGTGCCTCTAGAATGTTAACTTTTGAAAAATCATGCCTCACACAATGTCAGCTTTTTATTAACAGTAAGTGTGACTCTAGATTGTTAACTTTTGACAAATAATGTTTTCTTGAGTGCCTTCAATTAGATTGGATCAGATTAGCCAGATGTTGGTTTAAGTATGCAGGAATGCATGATGAATTGAAATTCGTTTACACTTCCTTCAACTGCAAAGCATTGATAATGGTCCTGAAAAAACAAGGTTTATAATTTAGAGCAGATAAATGCCACATCCTTTGACTCAAGTACTAAAATAGATTCGATGAAGCCAAATTGAGGCATGAGAGCTTTATAATTTGTGGCAAGAACCATGGTTTTCTTAAAAATAGTGCCACTTATCTCAACCCAAGGCACAAGTTCGATATCTTGAATCTTTGCGGAACTTGGTCCTCAAATACAGTAAAACCACCCACATCTGAAAGTCTGCATGGAGTACAGGGTTCACAATTTAGTGTGCTAGTAATGAATAAATTGCTGTTTACATATGAGTGAAACGCTAACTGATAACGTTTGGCTTTTGATTGGGTTATATTTTGTCTGTTCATTATCGAAGTAGCTATAGATTTTCCAACTTGATGTTTCGATTCATATCGCATGGACCAATATCCAGTTGGAGGGCCTAGTTGGCGAATTAAATGAGGATAATGGGTCAGATGATGATGCTTGTTTTTTAGACGTTTTTGTGGAATGAAAAGCAGGTAGAGAGAGTTGTGTCTTTCAATTACTTGTTGCAATTCAAGGAGATCTTCTTTTAAAATGGCTGGCGACAAAACTATCATTAAAATGTTCCGAAGATGGAGGTACAAATCCCAACATAAATTTTCTTCGGGTACTAGGTCACCGAAAAGTAAGCCAAAATATGTAGAAAAAGTTAACATTTGAGCTGCTGACATACGAATTACCACATTGCCTCGGTCGAATTTTAAAAGGGGAGGCTTACTAGAACTATCAATTAATCCACAGTTAAACATTTGTATTCTATCATTCAAAGTCTGCAGCTTGAGAAGCCCGTTTTTTGTTTAAAAAAAAAATGATTAATTATTATATTAAATGCTGTGATGCAACAACCTTCTAACAAGTCACGCATTGTATCAAATGCAGTATTGGTTGTGCAGTGGAAATTTGGGATTCGATGCCACACACATGCTTCTTTTATCCCTGTTTGGGAAAAATCGTCAATTTCTAGTTGCTCATCGTAATTCTCTTTTATTCCTGTTTGGGAAAAATCGTCAATTTCTAGTTGCTCATCGTAATTCTCTTTTATTCCTGTTTGGGAAAAATCGTCAATTTCTAGTTGCTCATCGTAATTCTCTTTTATCCCTGTTTGGGAAAAATCGTCAATTTCTAGTTGCTCATCGTAATTCTCTGGATTCCTCCTTAACGACTCATCTTTCAAACAAGATGTGTACAATTCTGACTTATGGATCTTACACATCCTGCATGGATAATGGGCTGTGAAACCTTCAGAGAATACAAGAATTTGATGCAAGCCTAGATTGTCGCCAAGCATCAAAGACAAGCAAAAATATATCTTCCCGCGGAAATCAGGTTTCAATTTGAATGCCCTCTTCAAATAGGAAACAAAATTCATCAATCACTATTTTATAAAGATCTGCATTGGACACGAGGCACAATAAATTACTATTCATCTGAGAAAATTTGCAATGCAAATTCGTCAGAGCTTTGTGAGTTTTTGGGATCATCGAAATCAAACCAGCTGGACATGTGAGTCTAGCTAGCAGATCATTGATAGGAGCATTATCAATCAGGAGTTCAGAAGCTAGATTGGATATGTCTACAGAGGTTAATCCACTAGGTTTAGTGACTTTAACTGTTACCTCTTTAGAAGACAAATTTGAGGATGAAGAAGAATGGATATTTGATCTTACATCTTTAGGATTTGGTCCTAATCTCTTCCTGTTCATTCATTTTGTTGATCAGTAGAAAAGTAAAGGAAATAATGATTCATCAATTATTCTTTTGAAAAATAATTAATTTCCATTTTCTTTTTCATATCACAATGCATCTAAGCATTGCAGGTTGCCTACCCCAGGAACAATCTAAGGAGTCGGCAACATTATTTACTTCGCCGACTGTAAGTATTTCAGTCAACTGTGCGTGTATGCGACCCGATCATTTGAGAGCAAAGCTCAGGTGCACAAAAGTGAAACAGACGCGCAGCATCGATCATCGATTCGTCGGCAATCGAAAATTATAAGACTTGTCTGTCAAACGGTTTTTCATTTTTTTTCCTCCCCCCCCCCTCCCTCCATTTTTATTTTTACATTTTATGCATCACGTTCGGAGCTAGTCGCATCTCGCTGATGCGTTTCTTTTTGTCGCGTCCGCACATATGTATAGCATCAACATCATCAATTTAATAATGCAATTTGTCGTTCCTTTTTTTTCTTCTGCTGGAGCCGCCCGCCGCGCCACTCGCGCGCTCTGCTCTCGTTAAATTCGGATTAAGAGAAGCTTCATTCTCATTTTTCGATATGCGTGTTCCGTCGACGCGTTGCGCTTTCAACTTCCGTGGGGAGAAGCGCCAAGCGGGAATATATGTTATTCGACGCACAATGATGACAACCACACTTTGATCTTATTGTTTGGATTCTACATCCAGTGGCGGCGCGTGCAATCTGGCAACAACGTATTCTCTTCATTTAAACATATGTAAAACAATCGATCCTCAGGAGATGCCAAGCAATGAGCTATAACTTTAGAGTGGCAGCGGGCTGGTCCACCTTGTGCCACACAGGGTAGAAGGAAATCCCGGGAAAAAGCGGACTTTGGTTGGCAGATTCCAAGGTTTGAGGTTAAATTTTGTAGGTCGTTCGGAATTTGGCGGGAATTTGGACGGCAGTTTCCACGGTTTGAGGTTAAATTTTGTAGGCCGTTTCCGGCGATGCCCGAGTTTGTTTACGCAACGATCGGAAACAACCTACAAAACTTAACCTCAAAATCGATTTTTACGGCAAGATGGCGGCGACCTAGGTGACAACAATGAACCAGCGGAACGTTCCTTGATGTGCGACTCTAAAGTTATAGCTCATTGATGCCAAGACATCGATACTTTTGCATAGGTAGAAATGGGAAATTCGCATGGTTGACAAATTGCACGAGCCGCACCTGTCTACGCGTAAGCCGCATCTCTTAGATGGCATGCTTAAAACATTTGCACTGAGATACACGGTTTCACATTTTCTTTAAATTCATGGCGAAATGGGACAATTTTTCCTTTTTAGCGGTGTTTTTGTCGACAGTTGAATGGATTTGATCGGACACTTATTTCACTAAAATCTAAATCATCACTATCGCCGACAGATTCATTTTCAGTCATTAGTTCATTGAATATTTGAAGATAATTCCATGTTCAAAATTTGAATATGTGGGAAAAAAATTCATGGTGAAATCGAACACCCTTTTTTTAGCGGTGTTTTTGTCGACAGTTGAATGGATGTAGTCGGGCACTTTTTTCACTAAATGATCATTGTCGCCGAAAGATTTATTTCCAGTCACTATAGGTCAATGGATATTTCATGATCATTCCATGTTCAAAATTTGAATATGGAGGAATAGAAACCAATTAACTATATTAGGAACCAACAATTAACTCTTGAAAACCCAATAATTCATCACGATAACCGAAGAAATAAAAAAACGACGAGATTGCACAAAGAATCCACGATTTTAGCTTATCTTGTTTGGGTTCTGCATTTCAAAAGGTTCTAATTTCTGGGCTCTCTTGTCTGCAAAGCAACATCTCTTAGATGCTGGCACGCTTAAAATATTTGCACCCACAATCTGCCTCATGCCGCTTACAAGAGGATTTCCTCGAAAATGACACATGACAAAATTTACCAGTGACAGCAGCATTGCTTCCAGTAAAAAATTCACCTTTAACACAGCACCGAGGTATACAGTTTCACTTTTTTTTTTTGTTAAATGCATGGCAAAATCGGACCCTTTTCCCTTTTAACGGTGTTCTTGTCAACAGTTGAATGATCGGACACCTATTTCATTAAATTATCACTATCGCTGAAAGATTTATTTTCAGTCGCTAGCTCATTGAATATTTGAAGATAGGATAGTCCCATGTTCAAATTGCGAACAGGGAGGAAAAGGAACCAATAAACGGTAAAAAAGAAACAAAAAACAAAAACAAAAAACAAATACACACCAACAATTAACACTTACTTATGAAGTTAAGTGATCACTATCACCTAACGATTTGTTTTTTTGTCACCAGCTCATTAAATAATTGAAGATACGATAGTACCATATTCAAAATTTGAATGTGGGAGGAATAAAAAGCAATAAGCGGTAAAAAAACTAACAATTAGCACTGGAAAATTAATAATTTATCAAGAAAAATGGAGAAAAGGATGAGATATTACAAAGTATTCACTATTTCAGCTTATCAACATCGCTAAACTAACCTTCAATCATTGCCGAAATGCAAACTAAATATGTATAGGGAAACACTGCTCCAAACCAGTGCACACTGGGCCACAGACTACCGTTTCACGCGAATAATGTCATTTTTCGAAGTCGTTATGTTTGGTATTTTAATGTTATAATCTCAAAGTAGACTCATAATAGCGTCCGAAAACGGCAACATCTTTGACAATAGGTCATGCACGGTGAGTATGCAAGAATGTGAACATGCGTCCCTCGTCGAACTTTTGTAATGCTATCTGACGAGCTTGCTGTTCTCACCGCGACACTCAAATGTTCAACCGTTGTTATCCCGGTTCAAAAAACTTTGGAATGAAACAAACGACACCATGCCAGATTCAAAAAAAGGTAAGGATTTGTTTAAGCACATCAGTTTTTAATTTTAATGCATCAGTCAAGATTTAAGAAGCAATATAGTCAAACAGATCAAATGTCTATTTTTCCTGAAATTAGCATCTTCAAACTAAGAGAAAACAGTTCGTATCTTTTTTCGAATGTGAACGAATGTAATTCTGTGGCTACAGGCTTGTTCCTCAGATCTTGGAGAACAAAATCCATATGAGTTTAGCTGCAGCGGTTTGCAGCTGTGGCCGTAGGGTTAAATTAACAAAGTCATGTTAGGTGAAAAATGGAACAATTAACAAACAAAAAAATAAACAAAAAAATTGCGAATCACATATTTTTCTCTCACGAAACTTTAACCTTGCAAATTGGGATACAATGGTACTTTGTTTATTTTTCATCCATTTTCTTCATATGCCGTGCATATTTTTCGATTATGTGTTTCTCCATTGTTGCCATATCGTTCAAAACGTTTGAATATTTCTTAACATGAAACGGAACGATTTCCGATTAAATCAAAGACATATCGTTGTCATACACCTAATTTTAGCTATCGTAGTCGTTGTAGCGTACTCAGTGGCGAATACAGAGAGAACAAGCCCCCCCCCCCCCCCCAAGCCTCAAATGTTGCCT
The DNA here is from genome assembly GCA_011764245.1 of Trialeurodes vaporariorum. NCBI lineage: Eukaryota > Metazoa > Arthropoda > Insecta > Hemiptera > Aleyrodidae > Trialeurodes > Trialeurodes vaporariorum. Next base: position 43,160,163 of record VMOF01000379.1, read on the forward strand.
TTTTTCGGCAGAAAGAAGCCCGAAATTGCTTCCTCCGACGCTTCAAATTTCAAAATTACTCAGGCCTCCCTCCCCAGAAAAATGTTCTGAAATCCATCACTGAGTGAACTTACATAGCTCAGTTAGATTGAGGCGTCAGCAACTCCTACCATCAGTGGCGTCGCGTGCCATCTGGCAACAATGCAACAGCTCCATTTAAACTCGTTAAATATATCGAATTTTCCTTGTGCACTGTGCACCCCCTGATATCGATCTTTTACATGAGTTTAAATGGATATAATACATTGTTGCCAAACTGCACGCGACGCCACTGCCTACCATAACAATACATTAATACATGTCATGAGTTCGAATCGAAGTGCTTTTTTTTCTCTTTTTTTTTCGCTATCTTTCTCTCTTTTATGGATCTTATATAGCTAAACTTTATGCTTTACAACTTTTTTTTTTATTTTCTACTAGCTCTTCCTTTAAAATAGGGACTAATCTGAAGCACAAATGTTCCAAAGTTAAAAAAACTGAAGAAAGTATTTAATTTTTTTTTTTTTTTTTTATTTTTACACCTATATTTTGGTGGTACTTTTTTCTTAACTGTGCCCTTTTTGTTCCTTAATTGTTTTGTTTCTTGATTAATATAAATAGTTTTTAGTTGTTGCCACAAACGCCTACTTTGCATTTTTTCTTCATTTTCTCGCGTCAAAACGTCGCGTTTAGAACGTCGTCATGCAACTTTTGATCTGAATTTCAGATGGACCTATTAGGAACCATGGGCCCACCCAGCAATTTGGCAACTGTGTTTTTCCATTTGAATGCATGAGAAACAATCGAGTCTTGAGGGAGTCATGGCCCCATTCCAAATCGATCGTTTCTCAAACATTCAAATCAGAAGAATCCACAGTTGCCAAATTGCTGTCTCCGCTCATGTTAGTAACAAGTGCAGAGTATAAAATATATGTACTACATTAAATACGAGGCTATATTTGAAACAAAATTACAAAAGATTCTATGTAATCGAGCACGTTTGGAATTTACGTAATTTAAGGTGATATAGTACCATATTAACTCATCGAACCGTTGAAAAAAATTTTAAGACTTTAATCATTATTTTTCTGAAAAGTATAGATTTTTGACCGCAAATTTCAAACCTATGTAAAACTTGCAGTTTTTGACATTTTTCGGCGTTTTTTGCACTAAAATTCTCGTCAAAACATCCTCTTTTCGCCAAAATTATCGTCGAAATCATCGTCTCAGTGGGTTTAGGACCCAGAGTCGTCTGACGCATAAAACTGCTTTCGTCAGAAAATTTACATTTCTCAGAAACCTATCGTAGAGTCAGTTTTGAATATGTTTGACATCAGAAATGAAAAGAGCGACCCAAAAAACCCCTCTACACCAATTTTCATTCAAATCCGTAGAATATTAACAGAGATATGAATTATTCCTGTCAAACGGTAGTCTGTGGCCCAGTGTGCAGTGTTTAGTTCTCAAACTAACTTGTAGTCGATGATGCGGGATCAAGTGTCCAAATTCCGTGGCGCCTTCAATGTCAACTTTAGGCAACCTGCTTGCAAAGTTTGTGGGGGAATGTGGCCGATCGGATCTCCTAGCCAAGGAAGCATCTGAGGTGATATACATCGGACCAGAACCCGTGTTTGGAATATCCAAAAAAGGTACTCAGGACTGCGGTGAATGACTGGGTGATGAAAGAAACTAACAAGGAGTGGCGGGAAGTAGAAGGATTGAGGCAATCCAAAAGAATACTCAACTGCTACTCTAAAAAGATGACTGCGATCCTACTCAAGTACAGTAGGGAGCAAGTGAGAAACCTGGTCGGACTGATGACAGGACACAATCTTCTAAGGAAACACATGCATAGGATGTGGATCTACAAGGATGAACCAAAATGCAGATTGTGCGAGGTGGAAGAAGCGACAGCAGAACACATCATCTTCGACTGTGAAGCGCTGGACAAAAAAAGACAGGACATTCTAGGATCGAACTCCTGGGAAGACTGTCAAGAACTAGGGATACTACCTATCATCCTCCTTGAGTTGATCAGGGGAGAAGGTTTTTGGGAAGAGTAGCTTACAATAAACCTGGTCACAGTAGATCTTTAGGTCGCAGTGTTTTTGAGTAACTACTCACCTGGAAAAGGGGGGGGGGAATGTGGTCGATCAATCTCAGAAATCTTTTCTGGAGGTACTTTCATCTACAAAGGTGAAGTTGAGAAGTAACGTTGGCGATGCGTTTAAGCATGTTAACTCTTTAATCCTTTCGTGTACTATTCGCTTTTCTAAGCTGGAAATAAAATCAAAAACCATTATTAGTAAACAAATGTACATTATGTTATTTAACACAACTGTCGTTAAAAGCAAAAGCGTCGTCGGAATCTTAAGTTTTATTTTTTTGACCCACGGCCGACCCTTACCATTGACTCGATCGGCAGTGTGGCACAGTGCCGTCAATTAACCTTGCACTGTCTTTCCATTTCACCATAACAAATGGGTCTGTTGCGTACTTTTGCTACATCAATATAACTCATTGTTTCTAACGTAAAATTTGGCGAAAATAACGATGCGCACATTAAAAACTTTCAAAATCCACTCACTTACTCAGGTAATACTTTCCGTTTCAAACAACCCGCGCTACACTAGACACTATATCACCGACTTAAAACTACATAGATGGAACCATCTCGTTTATGTAAACATGAACAAAACTTACAAACATTGGAATGTTTCGTTCAGATGCGTACATTTCTTATATTATTTTGTAATCTTTGTTAATCCGAAAGACCAGACAGCAAATGCAGCTTCTATTTTACGTATTAAAAAAGAAAGTCCATCATTTTGTAGTTACCATGTTGTTTACATGCATGGCGGTTCCGTCTATGTAGTAGTATACCGGTGCAAATAGTATCTAGTGTATAGCGCGGGCTGTTTGAAATTGAAGTGATTTCCTGAGTTAATGAGTTGATTTTGAACGTTTTTAATGCGCGCGTCGTTATTTTTGCCGAAGAATCAAGGTTTTATATTGTTGTAGCGAAAGTATGCAACAGACCCATTATCGCACTTTTTTCTCAAATTGCTCCGAAGCCTCTCTAGCGTCATTCCTGGAATCATTAATAAACGAGGATCGTTTATTGGTACCATGCCGCTTACCGTTAAATCGTATTACGATTATTTCTGCACTTCCACGAAAAATGCTCAGAGAGAGAGAGCCTAGATCAGCTTCGTTGGATATGGAGCATGATTCAGTTTCAAAAGGCTCGGTACAAAACTCCTTGGGGACTTTACATTTGATTGATTTCTCGGAAGGCATAGATGGACGAATAGGGATCTGTAAAAATAGAAAACTTTCGGGGAAGTTTAATCTTTCGATTTAAGTATAAGTCCTTTGCAAAGACGGCTTTTCACGGGAATGATAAAAATGTAGCCTTAGATGGCGCCGCCGCCTGCTGGTTCAGAAAAGGTCAGGTGAGGATTGACAATTTGTTCACTGCGTTATTGGTTTAGTTAAAGAAAGTTTCGCATGCTTACAAGTTAAATTGTTATTTGAAGGACCAATGGAATATCCACGAATATTAAAAAATGGACCATTCGTGTTACATTTTGTAGTGTCGGAAGGGAGGGGGATTGCCTGAAGTGTTTGCATGTCAATATTACACACAGAAAAATTGCATATTGCCGTATCGAAACGTCGGTTTGGTACCTACCTAACTGGAAATTCCTGTAGCTGTAAACGCAAGATTTTCACGATCTGGTATAGGTTTCGCCTTCAAGGTTCTGGCTCGGCCACTTTTCATACTCCTCAACTTTTGCAGACGAGAGGGCAGTGCGGGTGAGGCGGCAAAGCCGTTGCAGATCAATCCCATACTACACCCATAACTGAAAATGTGTGAAAATATCGCGACATTCTTTAATTCGCCGATAGTACTTCGAATTAAAGGTTTCAATTCTAGGAGGCGTTCGGTCCTAACCCTTTCATTACCATGGGCGGAGGAAATAAAGTAATTTGTCCATCTCTCTCTCCTGCCGAAGGAACGCGTGTATTAGAAAATGACGGAGATAGGAGCTAACGGCACGTGATAGCCTCCTCTGCTATCCTTCTCTAACACATGTGTTTAAATGGAGGGAGAGAGAAAGACAAAGTTCAGTATTCGCTCATGCTCTCTACCAGGTTAAGAGGTCATTTCAATGTTCGCTCGCCCAAATTAAGTGGATAGTTAAACATTCGTACTCCACCGTGCTGATTTTGGATACACCGTGGATTGAAGGCGCTGGTGCTCTCGGAAACGTTGTCTTCAAATGTTAACAAATCGAAGTCGCAATTATCGTGGATAAAAACTGAAATCGTGTGACGGAAATTCGTATACTCGGGCGTGGTATTAACAGAGTTAAGCACACCTCTAATGAGGCTCTTGCACATTTTTGCTACGGGAAATTGAAGAGTTGATTCTTGCATAAAAACCTGTAAAAATGACGATGAATACGCTGAAAAAATCACGAAATTCACTCTCAGAATCGGGCTTAATGGATGGGAAACGCAGGTATCATGGGAGATTCCTATCTAAATTGAGACATATCTCTGTGTTTCTGTAGAGAAAGTGACATAATATACAAGAATCTCCATGATACCTGCGTTGAGCCGCCATTACAAACTTGCCGTCGTATCAGTTACGTGAGTTTATTACTGAATTTTACACTTTTTCGGTGTGATATTCGTGATTTTCGCTGGTCATTACATCAGATTGGACTATTTATTTGCTTGTATAGCAAAAGCTTGCAAGAGCCAGCCCCATTTTACATGATTTGAAACAAACAATCAACCTCAGCAAGCTGATTATGAACGATCGTATTGCAATGCTATCGAGGCAATGATCGAGTCCTCGTTATTACTATGGGTACGGTCAGTGGCGTCACGTGCCATCTGGCAACAATGCAACTACTCCATTTAAACTCATTAAACTATCGAATTTTCCCTGTGCATTGTGCACCCCCTGAATTCGATATTTTACTTTAGTTTAAATGGAAAGAATACTTTGTTGCCAAATTGCACGCGACGCTACTGGGTGCGGTGTCATTACGATAGGTTTCATTCCGATAGAAACCCTCCCATCTCTGAGAAATTCGCCGATGACTCCTGAGCTACACTGAAAAAACAAAGTTTAACTACCACCGAAGCAGCTTATGAAAATAACTTCGCAGAGCAAAAGTTTTAGCTCTACCGGAGAAAGTTGCAGTTTTACCGAAACTCTACTTCGGTAGAGCAAAAGGTAACAGTAATGTCGTTACTCTACCGAAAAGTGATACGGTAATACTGCAACTTTCTCCGGTAGACCAAAAGGTGAAAGTAATGTCGTTACTCTACCGAAGTAGTGATACGGTAATTCCGCAACTTTCTCCGGTAGAGCTAAAAGTTTTGCTCTGCGAAGTTATTTTAATTAGCTGCTACGGTGGTAGTTAAACTTTGTTTTTGTCAGTGTAGCTCAGTAGTAGAGCTAGAACATTTGCTCTTCGAAGTTATTTCAACCCATAACATGCCCATTGGGTCGTTTCGACCCACTAATAATGTTTGTTTTTTTCTGAACATATTGCAGTAAATTTCGGCCAATTTTACTCGAAAATCAATGTTAGAACCTTTCAGCACGTATCATTTAGCTGGACCAGAAAATTTCAAGATTTTCAATTTTTTCCATTTTTTTAACTCTAAGATGGTGTTTTTCGAGAAAGACACCTAAAATGTTTAAATAAAGTTGGCCAGATGTATATGGGTTCAACGGCTGCTTCAGCTGTACTTAAACTTTGTTTTCTCAGTGTATTAGACAATTTCCACGGAGATAGGAGGGTTTCTATCGGAATGACACGTTCTCGATCATCGAATCTACAGCATTACGATACAATTGCTCATAATCAGCCTGCAGCTGACATGCGTTCAGAGATGTTTCCCCTCATTTCCAGACAACCTCAAATCCTAACACTAACAAGCGCGTGACAGTGTATGAAATGCTCATGAAATAGAACAATATCTCTATCACTGTGATGTTGCCACATCCAACTCCAGCTTATAATGTGTCTTTCTCTCTCTCCTTCCGTATGAACGCGTGCATTAGACAAGGACGGAGATGGGAGCTAAAGTCACTTGATGGCCCTTTCTGCTATCCTTTTCTAACACATGCGTTTAAACGATAGGGGAGAGAGAGAGAGAGAGAGAGAGAGAGAGAGAGAGAGAGAGAGAGAGAGAGAGAGAGAGAGAGAGAGAGAGAGAGAGAGAGAGAGAGAGAGAGAGAGAGAGAGAGAGAGAGAGAGGAGAGAGAGAGAGAGAGAGGGGAGAGAGAGAGGAGAGAGAGAGGAGAGAGAGAGAGAGAGAGGGGAGAGAGAGAGAGAGAGAGAGAGAGAGAGACAAAAGTCTTGTAAAAACTTGCGGGGAAGCAAACGGGAGCTTGCACGATCCCATCCAACTGATAATAGCGCTTTGTAAATCAAACAGGGATTTCCAACATCCGAGTTGTCCCCGATGTTTGCCCGCCTTTTTATTCCTCATCCCCGCGTTTCACTCTTTCGGTCGCCCCTTCGCCGTCTCGTCGCGTCGCCGCTATACACGATCTTATGGTCTTGTTTTTTTATCTCGTCTTGGGTTAAACCGTTATTCTGCTGCAATGCGCTCCACTCAACAGCTTCCCACTTGCGTTCTTGCCAAATTTAATTCTAAAATGTTCGGAACTCGATCACATCATCTACGAGGAGAGTTCGGAAACAAAAGTTGATGCAAGTAAGCATCCAAAATGACATGATGAGTCCGCGACATTCGTCATCCATCAGAGTTAATTTTACTAATGAAGCTCTTGCAAACTTTTGCTACAGGGGATTGAAGAGTTGATTCTTGCATACAAACATGTAAAAATAACGATGAGTACACTGAAAATTCACAAAACTCACTCTCAGAATGGGGCTTACAAGGGGAGGCTCAGAAGTCGCCGCCTCCGATTTTGAAAACAATTGCAAGAAAATGTAGCTAAAGTAAAACTAGTAGACCCGTGTTTCGCTATTTTTGCCAATGGGCCTTCCTAAAGCGTCAGGAATTTTTTGAAAGTTGCCGAAATTCACTTAAAAAACCCGAGCGGAGAGCATTCCGAATATTTACGTGCATTGTGGCAACTTTCAAAAAATTTCTGACGCTTTAGGAAGGCCCATTGGCAAAAAGTGAGAAACACGGGTCTATTAGTTTTACTTTAGCTACATTTTCATGCAATCGTTTTCAAAATCGGAGGTGGCGACTTCTGAGCCTCCCCTTGTTAGTGGTGGAAAGATCATGGGAGAGTCCTATCTTAATCGAAACATATCTCTATGTTTCCGTAGAGGAAGTGACAAATTAGACAGGAATCTCCCATGATACCTGCGTGAAACCGCCATCATCGCTCTCAGTTGTATTTTGAGACGCTGATTTCAAAAATGCTATCAGTTTTCATTAAAATGGCCTAGATTGCTCGTGCATTCCAATTTTCGTCTTCTTCGCGAAAAATTCGGAATTATGGAAAAAGTATGAGTCTTGTGTGAAAACTAAGGCCGAATTTGAAATCAGCGGGTCAAAATACATTGAATTAGTCGCTATGAGAAGAGAAAGAGGTATATTTTGATGAGAAAACCTGGTTTTACGTTCATGACGGCCGGACTCACTATGTCTTTAAGGCGTAAAAATCTGAAGATACACAGTCTCTAAATATTACCCAGTGACCAAGGAGTTAGACTCGTTTCAGAAGTGTAAGCGCACCTAAAGGGATAATGTTTGGAATTTGTCACCCTTATTTCTCATGAGTTAAAAAATGAAAAATCATGAAAATGAATCTGAGCATTGGTTTTACATTGAGGAACGCTGTAAAATCAAAAGTTTAGTCAGAGGCAAGTTTTGTTTTGATTTGAAGGAATTAAAATCGAAAATCCTCTAAATATCACGGTCTATGTGCTCGTATACATAGTTTTGAAACGAGCTCAATACCTTTAGAGGGGCCTATTTATGTTTTAAGACCTACCCAAAAGTGAGGCAGCGTAAACGATTTTGACGCTTTAACGACTTAGATGTCCGCCCCTTTTGAACATATAACAAGGGTCCCTAGACACAAACATGGAGTTCTTTCTTATACCTCTTATCGCGTCAAAAACGCATCTACGGACGTAAACTACCCTGCCGAGTTCGAATCTGGCCTTAGTTTTGGTCGAAATCATCTAGTTTTTACACAATTTATACTTTATCGCGAAAAATGCTTAAAAGCATCTAGAATATGCGTAAAACCAGGACAAGTTACCTAGAAAATGATATCATTTTTGACATCAGCGTCTCAAAAACTGTGGAGTAGCACACTTTTTATGTAATTAACAAGAAAATTCATTGCAATACATTAAATAGCACACTGATGTTTGGTGCTTGTCGCTAAAGAGGCCTACTTCAGCGTAGACAGTCAGATTCCGGTTTGTTTGTTTCATTTTTTTAACCTTAAATTAAAAATTGTAACTAATCCTGTCGAAATTGGTTCTCAATAAAAGTTCAAGTGTTATTAGAGTGGTGTTTTTAGAGTGGTTATCTGGGTATAGAATTTTAATACATCTTTTTATGTGAGACAATTTTGCTCGGGGTGTTTTTTTTTTTTTTTTTTTCGTGCAGATCCTTCCAAAAGAAACGGTCATATCTATTTCTGTGTCCAGATAGCCACTCGACAACACTTTCACTTTCGTTGGAAACCAATGCCAAATAGATTTGTCATAATTTTTTCCCCCCAAAATTTAAGCGTTAAAAAGCATGAGACAAACAAACCGAGACAGTGTGAAAATGTCTATAAGAGATTTCCATCAGTGGCGTAGCGTGCAATTTGGCAATGTTGAACTGTGCCCATTTTAACCCACATAAAAGGTCGAATGCGAAGGTGTTCACCAAACACCCAATAGTTCGATCTTTATCATGAGTTTAAATGGATACAGTACAATGGTGTCGTCATATTGCACGCTACGACGCCACTGATTTCCATCATGTCTGCCTCCGTGCTGCCTCAAAAGCACGTCCCAAAAATCCTCTCAATTGCAATAGCTCGGTGGCAGTGGCAGGTAATAATCAACCATTGATGGACTTTTTCTAACTATACACTAGAGATGAACGGTGCACAGTCGGTGGTCTGTTGGATCATCATACATTCTAAGATATCAGCATTTTAGTACGACTTGTTTGAACTATTTCCTGGCGAAAGAAAATTCAATTCCGTCGAAGATTTTTCAATGTTGCTGATTTTTTGAAGAATATATTTGCCGTTGGTTCGTCATCGTCTGTGAGATTTTCCTATAGGGCTCTTGCAAACTTTTGCTAAAAGCAAAATAGTAGTGCAATCTGATGTAAAGACCAGCGAAAGTCATGAAAATTACACTAAAAAAGTCTAAAATTCAATAATGAACTCATATAACCGCTGTAACGGCAAGATCGGAATGGCGGTTCAACGCACGTATAATGGCAGATTTCTGTCAAATATGTCACTTTATGTATCTTTATGTCACTTTATGTAGAGGTATGACTCGAATTAGATAGGAATCTCCCATGATATCTGCGTCCCTCCGCCATTAAGCCCTATTCTGAGAGTGAATATCGTGATTTTTCAGTGTTCTCATCGTCATTTTTACAGGTTTTTACGCAAGAATCAACACTTCAGTCCCCTGTAAAGAAGGTTTGCAAAAGCCTATTATTAGGACAATCTCGTGATGTCGACATTTTTCAAGTACCAGCCCCAAGTTTCGTTAGGAGGCGCGTCCCCGCCGATGTTTGGAGGAGGTGGAGGTTCATTTCAGTTGTCCCATTTTTGTACAGGTACGAAGGAGAAATTGGGCAGTGCGGGTCCACCACGAGAGGCCAATATTCTCAGGTAAATGTCGAGTTCACTCGGAGAGAGCGCAGAGTGAATCCTCGGTGGGATCTTTGACAACCCGTTTTGATCCAACAATCATTTGATCAGGTAAAATGAATTGGGTTTCCTTGGAGAGGAGAGTCCATTTACCCACGTCATAAATTGGTGAAATGAAATTTCCCGCTCGTTAAATCCTAACCCGATTGTCTTAATTACTAGGCCCCTTTACTAGATTTGGCAACCTTGCCTTAAGGCCCTTGCATCCCATTTTCGCCCGAGCAATAATGCGCATCACGAATTTTAAATGCACACTCTTTAGCATCCCACTCGGCACTCATGCCCATTTATCGTCTGTAAATGCGCCCGGAAAACAAGGAGTAAGTGGTTTGTAAACGGAGGACTTTCTTTCCGCCTCTCTTCTTGGGTTTTTTTTTTCTCTTTTTTTTCTGAAGTGTGTTGTGGGTTGCCAAAGGAGAAAGTGGTACTGAGTTTTTTTTTTTTATTTATTTATTTGTGAACTGCTGGAAAGAAATCAATAATACAATATTAAAAGCGTCTAGTGCAATAAAGTTCATATGGGTCGATTGTTCTACTGGTTGCCTAAGGAGAAAATGAAAGTGGTTCTGCCTTTGTTGTTGTTGTTGTTGCTGTTGTTGTTTTGAACTAGTGGAAAGAAATCAATAATATAATCTTAAAAGAGTCTAGTGAATTAAAGTTCATATGGGTCGATAGTTCTGCTGGTTGCCTAAGGAGAAAATGAAGGTGGTTCTGCCTTTTTTGTTGTTGTGATCTTCTGGAAAGAAACCAAGCATACAATCCTTAAAGAGTCTATTCAGGGCTATTTTGAAGCATTCTTTGAAAGATTCTACATTGTCATCTTCATTCAATTGCTTGACCAAGAAGAACAGTTTGGCCAAGTCCCGCATTTTTCTTCTTATTGTGCTGGTGGCGTGGATTTCCTTGTGGTTTTGGTGAATCCCCAAACCGATTTCAAAGATCAACTCGTCTTTCATAGTTCGTGCCTTTTCGGCGCCACTGGGCCTGTGCACTGTGGGGCCAATGGCCAATTTAGTCGGTTGAAACCTCCTCGTTGTCCACCAGAATGGCTCAAAGGACCCTGTAACGATCTCAAAGAAGGTATACATATAAGGTTTTGGAAAGGTTGTAAATATTTTATTGGTGCTCCTCGCGGCGAAACGTAAAAACTTTGAGCAACATTGCCGGACACGGGGGGGGGGGCGAAGTTGGCTATCGCCTTCCTCCCCCGTTCGGCCGAAAAAATGGGGAAAGAAGGGGGACTAAAGGGAAATAGGGGTAAACAGGGGCGAAAATCCCAAGCCCCCCCCCCCTCATTCTCGGAGGCTGGATCCGTCAATGTTTACTAATCATTTACGTGAACCGTCTCCGTCAAAATTTATGCTTTCATTTTTATCTTCGATAGGTGTAGGTACCTGATAAATATTTAAATAAAGGGGTGTGAAAATATTCGAATTGACAATTATATGGCTGAATCAATGACATGTTTCACCTAACTTCATTATCTATTGTGATAGTGGGGGATGTTGAGGGAAACACCTAAGAAGGGGAAACTTTAATTCCTCGGTGACGTCCGTAGCAGTGTTTTTCATGATTTGTGTGTCCATAGCTAAAAAGTTTAATGTGAAAAATGTTTCTAATCATGAGTTGTTCGAAACTAGGTACAATATTTAACAAGTGGGGGAGAATGAAATTAGACAGCATTTAATGGATTCTGACAAATATGTTATATGTAGAAATTATGCATTTGAGAGCGTGGTGTTTTTTCGGTGACGTCTGTACCGCTTTTTCTTTTGCTCACAACTCCCACGAAAGTGAAATGCTTCAGTTAAAAATTTCAGGAAGTAAATGTGACAGCTAAACTGACTTACTGAGTGTTTTATACATTTTTCATTCCAAAATTGTTGATGTTATTGAAAGTTGAAGTGGTAAAATTTGATGTCCGTAACAAAAATAATGGCTGTCCAGTTACATAAGAGATTGAAAGACTCCAACCATATGACAATGAGGAACACAGAAATGAGATGAAGGATGCATATGCATAGATGACCAAGACGTTTTACCTTGACAGTTGGGATAATGGCATGTGAAATAGCCGACTTTCCTTTCTCCGACGCCTCCTCTCCGTTAAAAGTTGTAGCTGTACCCGTCGCGTCGTTGGAGGAATAAAGATGTCCTCCAGCGCGGGTACCAGGGAATCTAATATTTGCCGTAAATTTCGCGAGAAACTAAAGAGAACATCTATCGAAAGTTGTAAGTACTAGGATGCATATGCATAGATGACAAAGACGTTTTACCTTGACAGTTGGGATAGTGGCATGTGAAATAGCCGACTCTCCTTTCTCCGACGCCTCCTCTCCGTTCAAAGTTGTAGCTGTATCCGTCGCGTCGTTGGAGGAATAAAGATGTCCTCCAGCGCGGGTACCAGGGAATCTAATATTTGCCGTAAATTTCGCGAGAAACTAAAGAGAACATCTATCGAAAGTTGTAAGTACTAGGATGCATATGCATAGATGACAAAGACGTTTTACCTTGACAGTTGGGATAGTGGCATGTGAAATAGCCGACTCTCCTTTCTCCGACGCCTCCTCTCCGTTCAAAGTTGTAGCTGTATCCGTCGCGTCGTTGGAGGAATAAAGATGTCCTCCAGCGCGGGTACCAGGGAATCTAATATTTGCCGTAAATTTCGCGAGAAACTAAAGAGAACATCTATCGAAAGTTGTAAGTACTAGGATGCATATGCATAGATGACAAAGACGTTTTACCTTGACAGTTGGGATAGTGGCATGTGAAATAGCCGACTCTCCTTTCTCCGACGCCTCCTCTCCGTTCAAAGTTGTAGCTGTACCCATCGCGTCGTTGGAGGAATAAAGATGTCCTCCAGCGCGGGTGCCAGGAAATCTAATCTTTGCCATAAATTTCGCGAGAAACTAACGAGAACATCTATCGAAAGTTGTAAGTACTGTTTTACAGCAATAGTGGTGGCTCCACTCATTCACTAGTAATCGTTAATGGCGCTAGCCATCGGCCAAGAGAGAACAAAAGCTAACCTAATTCACACTATACACCAATGGGTCAAAGCACCGGGTAACTAACTCCGTTTATTTTTCACCACTAACTTCCAACCACCCGCACCCGAAAGAGTAACGCGTTCAACTGATGGAGGTCTAGTCCAATATTGACTCCCCAAATGCCTGAGAGAGCACGAGATAGCTCCTTTCTTGATGTTTTTTTTTTTTTTTTCAATTTGGAGAATCAACATTTGCGAGATGAGTTTAACCCCCGCCACTGTAATTACATAATTTAAAAAAAGAGAAAAAACCAACGACACTGCGACCGGACGATAAGGCGTCTGCCTCAAGAGCAAGCGTGGGGCCATCCCCCACCAGGCAGCAACAGGTAGGAGTCTGGTGGGGATAGGGAAATCCCAAATCAGGAAATAAATTTTGATTAATTAAGTTGAAGAAACTTGGAGACTAAAAGATTAATTAACCCTTACATTACCAACCATTTTTTTACACCACTTACCAAACCGGGCCTCGGAGGCCCGTGTGTAAATCTTATGGGGTTTGCATATTTTCCATTTTTTTTTTTTTGTTTTTATTCAATTTTCAGTATCTAATATTCATGAATGCCTTTTTTACTGCATAAAAATGATTCTTCCTTGTCAGAATTATTAAAATTCTTATTCAAGACATATTTTCTTCTGCTTGGACCCACTCCCCCCCCTTTATTACAAAATGTTTGAAAACTTTGATTTTTGCTTTATTCGTAGGCGCAGCTTATTTCATTTCTATTTGATTTTCCATGAGATATTGTTTGATTTCATTATTTATTATTTTCAATATTATAATAATAAATAGTTTGCAGTATCCTTCAAAGGTATTTATGAGGGTGAGAGTGGGGGGAGGGATTATAAAGGAAAATGTTCAAATGCTAGCCAGTCCGATAAAATAAAGATTGAGACTATCTCTGATGTTTTAGCTCCAACTTTACTTTCTCTTCCCATTTTATTTTTATAGAAGCTCCTGCTCCTCCTCCTCCTCTCACCCTAATCCTTCAACAATTCAATCAACCTTCCAACAGCTCCTTTCTTGTTTCTTTCATAAATGGTAAAGAAAAGGGCTAATTCAAAAAAAAAAAAAAAAAAAAAAAAGAAATTGACATCATAAGCGGCGGTAGCCGCACAGGCCCAGTAAGAAAACACCGATGGAGCCTGGGAGGGTACACCTACCGCTTATTATACACGAAACAGCTCAAAACTGCGTTTTCGTGGATTTTCGAAAATGTCCACCGATTATGTGAACACACCGTAGAATAAAACCCATAAGTGTGCTATATATTTGGGTTCAGCGTTTCACAGAGCTGTGACTGACGAGAGCGATTTTTATTTAATGTCGATCTGAGAGAGTAACGGCCAAAAAACTGCTTCAGATTGACGAAATATCGCAAAAACCGGAGTTCGCGCGTGCTCGATGATTCCTATTCATTTCCTCTGCAACCGTGAGACGGATCGTTAAAAACTTGGTCTCATTAGAATCGTATTTTATTCACGTACGGTGCTTTTTCAAGAAAATGTAAATCCATAAAGTGTGGAGGGAGATATTGAAGAAAGAGTGCCAAAAAATGCCCTTTTTAGGACCATACTTTAGTCACGGCTGCAGCGGTAACTATAGCGCGTAAGGGAAAAAACTTGGTACGGTTGAATTCCTCATGCTCTAAGGGAGAAACCTTTGCCAAGTTGGCTAAATTCCATCGCTTATTAAGAAAGTTACAGCTTCAAATCAGATTTCAAGTGGAGATCCAGCCAAAACTTTCAGATCGATACAATCGATATAATCGCATCACGATTGTAGGTTAGGTTTACCCTTTACTCGTGGTTTCATCAACACGACTATTTACCCCCAAATAAAATCATTTCAATTCACTTTATTAACGTGGTAATAAAGATTCAAAGTTCTTATTAGCTTTCAATTCGCGATCAACTTCTTCGCCGCTTCACTTTCTTCACTTAAATGTGTGAAAGCTAGGAAATGTAAGGTTTCGTTCATCAGTTTCCAGAGAAGTCACCAATGGTTCCTCACTGTTAAAGAGGGTTAGATGATTAGCAAGAGCAGGTTATTTCATTTTACTCTATGAAGTTTTCTCTAGAAACTATGCAAAGTGCCTCACCGATCTCCAGATTACAGACGGTGTCCATTCAGTCTTCTTTGAAAACTAAGCCTTTGTTGTCCAAGAAATGTTGGCTCCAAAGAGCTTTCCTTGGTAAGAACGTCATGATCATGATAAACTTGTATCTTTACCTGCTTGAATCATCATCTGTCGGTGAAGAACTATAACCCTATGATCTGTCTTTGGTTAGAACAAAGGCTTATTAGTCCTTGCCTGCAGAAAGTTTTTTCGTCGCTGGACTCCGCTACTTGTAAAATTCGTGTGTTATTAGTCGTGAGTGCACCAAAATTGAAGACATGCAATGCGAGTAAGTTTTGGCTCTTTATTTTTCTTTTTAAGTTTACCTGTGCTCTCTGATGCGTAACTACTTCTCTCACCCCGCAAAACTACTCAATCCAACAAATGTTCGGTGTGGACGGACATTGTTTTTGACTCCAAGTTGCCAATTCTCACTTTTGATCATAAACTGCGGCAGATTGTTCCGTCACAACTATAGACGTTGTTCCTTACACTATAGAACAAGGACTGTGGTCCCAAGCCAAGGATATTGCTGTATCTTGCTCAGTGAGTAGCGGTCGCTGCCCAGGTCTATGCGGATTATAAGCGGTGACAGCCCGGGGCAGCCATACAATTTAAGACAGAGTTTTTCCGAGTAATTTCGAAAAGAAAAGTCAACTATTGGGCAATGGCTAGAGTATACTATAAGACCCGAGTATTCCCGATCAATGCTTCTGATGAGATGAGGCTAACCAAAAATGGCGGCGATCAGCATATCAGGAATGTAAACATTGAGTGAGCAATCGCATTTCTTCAGTCGTTTCTTATTTATTGGTAATTTTTTCGGTGCAACATTAATCATGGTTGTGAATTTAAAACAGCACAATGAGTTAATCAACATATTTTGATAGCAGGGGAAGGTTGCCTCGTCTTATTTGAATGACGGGCCAAAACTGTCCTCTAACCGCGCGATCAATTTCGCTAACCGAACATGGCGTTGTTGAGAATATTTGGGTCTTATAGTATACTCTAGCCATGGCCATTGCAAAATCTTGCTGAGGGGTGTAATTGCATTGAACCACCCCTGTAAGTAGTATAATTTAAGAATGACGCAAGGCAGCGGTAACTGCCTATACCCCGGCTGATCGCAAGCCAGCGTCAACAGTCGCCCAAGCCCATACAATTTAAGACAGAGTTTCTAAAGTGATTTCAAAAAGAAAATGTTACAAACTGTGGGCAAATTCTTCCCCCTAAGCATGTAGCAATAGTACTCTGGAATCAGAAACTTGTTGAATGTTGACTTCGGTGCGGTCACATGATACCCCGTACCGCAGTGATTATCAACGGGATGTGTATTACTGTATTCATTTGAAACGTCAGATCTTTTCAAATTGCAAGTGGCAATATTTCATCATGGTCTTGTCTCTATACAGCTGATGTGCGGTTGGGAGACAAGTTTAACTTGGCTGAGAACACTCAAATTACCTAAGGAGCACCACTGGCCAGCTGGTAGTGAGAATGCCTATTTGCTGTTCTACCGCAAAGTTGATAGAGGAAATTATTAATATTATTATTCATAGTACTCATAAAATTAGATTTGCTCCAAATCCAATGGACACCAAAATACTTGGTGCAGTTCAAGTTCATGTTTGGATCGGAGAAAGAAAAGTAGGTGATAGTAAAAAAACAGTAATAATTTATTTTGAAAGAAACCAAAGCAAAGTTGCCACAAAACCGGTTGTAGCTCTGCATCACATTTCCAATCATTTACAAGGTTGATACGAGGCTCGACGAAAAAGCACTGTGGTAGTGTTGAGAAATTTGAGAGAGTGAAGTATGAATGACTAAAATAATAATTATAAGATAATTAAGAACTATGTTTCATTGCAGTACGATTCCCATCGCGTTTCGAGGCGTAAGTGTAACATTGTCATGTAAACATAGAGTTAATGTGACCAACAAAGATGAAATTTTCTCCTTACAGTATCTATAATCTTTCTTGCAATGACCTACTGACCAATGTACGAAATGCAATGAAGTCAGCTGTGTTTCCTTGTTTATTATTATTAGCAGTGAAGGCAGTATGCTGTGACGGACAAATTGCATATCCAGCTCCTTCCAATTTTACCGCACCGTCGCGTCGCGTCCAAAGACTTGTCGCGTCGCGCTTTACGCGCACTCTACAGGTTTAAAGTCGGAAGATTAAAGTGCCGCTAGTGCAAACTTCCACTAACAGAGTGAGTTGGTGAGATCTTACGCAACCTGTTTGTTATGAAGTCCCGACACCATTGAGCTTCAATTAAGGTCCCTGTCACAGTATATACAACAGGGACTCAAGGTCAGATAAGATACACTCTAAAGACACAATACTGAACCGAATTTCCTTTCATTATTAAAAAATAGAAAGGGAGAAAATTACATGGGACCAAATAATGTTAGGTCCCGAGCATTGAATTGCGTGCATCTTGCGTGCAGTTTCGACCAATCAGAGAGCTTACGCACGGTCATGTGACCGTGCGTAAGTTACGCTCGGGACCTAACATTATTTGGTCCATGGTTTGTTGCGGTGGTCTCGTTCATATTACCCACTTATAAATGGAACTGCAACTGTCAGTCGATCAAGGCACTTAACTGCAGAAGGTGAGGATAGGAGCAACTATCAGGGAAATGGAGGAGGTTGCTCAAAATAAAATATAAATAATTATTAACGTAAAAAAAAAAAAGAAGAGAAAAGAAAGTGCATTTGCTTGAGCACTGGAAGAGAGATGTAAAAATAAATGTTAAGTTTTTCTTCTCAAAACTCCTGAAATTTTCACCAAAAAACTTTTTCACAAAAAAAGTAGTCGAGCGGCCCAGTCAGAAAACGGCGTTCAATTTTGCTTCTTGGCAGGTTATTATTCTCTTTCGGCGTTCAAAGGTACTGATATGTTTCATTGAACGCCCAGTCAAAATTATTTCTCCCCTCCCCCCTCTCGGTTCCTCCCCGCTCTTCCCTCTAGAACTTGGTACAAGTAGTGCAGTTTCTTTGAAAGAAAGTAATTCTCTTTCGGCGTACAAAGGTACTGATATATTTCATTGAACGCCCAGTCATGAATTTTCCCCCTCCCTCTCTTTCTCTCTCTCGACCCCTCCATCCCCTTTTTATTTGGTGCTTCGTAAAAGATTCTACGCTGCATGTAAAGTTGCATTCGCTCTCCAAGTATAAAAGCGAAAGAAAAAACGTAAGTAAAAAACTAACTAAAATAAAAATAAAAATTTCAAAATTACAGGAGGGGAAAAAAACTGGGCCGGTTGTTTTGTATTACCTGTCCGTAAAGGAAGAACCCTCACCTCTCTCCTTTCCCTTTCACTTCTTTCCTTTGAATCTTTCACTCCTCTCTCTCCCTCCCGCTCCCAGTCTCACACTGTTGTTTTATCCTGGGACCAAGTTGCGACTTGCGTGCACTTGCGCGCGGTTTCGACCAATCAGAGAGCTCGGGACCTAACAAGATTTGGTCCCTGACCGATACATTTACCCTTGTGGCAACATTTATTTTATTTATTACTGGCAACATTTATTACTCGGACCAGTTTTAAACCGTCTGCGGAGTTTTTGAAGTGCCTTCATTGAGAAAGTATGCAATTTTAGATGCAGCGTAGAAATTTCTGTAAAAAGCACCGCAGTTAAAAAAGGTAGGGAAAGAAGACTGGTTGTGGGGGGGGGAGAAGAACAACCGGCCCAGTTTTTTTCCCCTCCTGTAATTTTGAAATTTTTATTTTTATTTTAGTTAGTTTTTTACTTACGTTTTTTCTTTCGCTTTTATACTTGGAGAGCGAATGCAACTTTACATGCAGCGTAGAATCTTTTACGAAGCACCAAATAAAAAGGGGATGGAGGGGTCGAGAGAGAGAAAGAGAGGGAGGGGGAAAATTCATGACTGGGCGTTCAATGAAATATATCAGTACCTTTGTACGCCGAAAGAGAATTACTTTCTTTCAAAGAAACTGCACTACTTGTACCAAGTTCTAGAGGGAAGAGCGGGGAGGAACCGAGAGGGGGGAGGGGAGAAATAATTTTGACTGGGCGTTCAATGAAACATATCAGTACCTTTGAACGCCGAAAGAGAATAATAACCTGCCAAGAAGCAAAATTGAACGCCGTTTTCTGACTGGGCCGCTCGACTACTTTTTTTGTGAAAAAGTTTTTTGGTGAAAATATTTATATTCCTGAAAAAAGCAAGTAAAACATATTGTAAACATAGAAGCCTGCTTGACTTGTCCAATAGGAATATTGTACAGAACTTGAACATTTCTTTTTTTTTTTGCAATTTACTTACTGAAATTTATTTCGCTGCGCACGAAACTTCAATTTTTTTGCTTTTTTTTATTTTTTAGTCCCAGTAACTTTTAGGTTTTCTTTGTTTTAAATTTTGTTTCAAACAAATAGAGGAAAAAACAACAAAAGCTTGTTTCTATAAAAATTTTATTGAAAAAAGCCTTGTTTCCATTATTATCATTTTCAGTCAAAAGACGCTTCACAGTCACACAACATAACTCCATTGCAAAGCGCGTCTCTCTTTTCAATAAGGTACTTTTACTGCGCATTATCATTCGTGGCGTAATAAGCTGATTGGCTAAATGTCTTAAAAAAATGCTACGACAGTTGCGGATGCTATGCCAATTAAGTTCTGGATGTTGCACTTCAAATATCCGAAACACATTCACTCCAGCAATATCTAGAATATAAAAAACTAACGGCCACCTTCTTGACAGACGCTTTACTGAGTATGTCCGAGCCATTTGGTCAACTAGATCAACGCCCCCTTTTGTCTTATTATAATATGGTCATAAAATGGTCTCGTTGATTATCAGTTTATCAAATTTTGTTGATTTCCACATAACCTCAAAATTTAAAACAATAATAAACTCTAGTGCTAACTGTCTTGGCCAAAGAAAACTAAAATTCCCACTAAATTGATAGTAGGGCCTGAGAGGCCCACGTTGGTAAGTCTAGGGGTAGCGATGAAAAAAAAATTCCTACACCTAGAGAATTTTTTGTTGTTGTTTTAATTTATTAAATTTAGGTTTCTGAGGGTTTTTTTAGAGATGTCACAAAAGCTCAAATTTTTCAAACGATTTGAACGGAAACGGCACAACAAAACAACAAGCCTAGGGCCTCTCAGGCCCATGTTGGTAATGTAAGGGTTAAAGGAGAATATTGCAGAAGAGGGGTGTTTTTTAATTTAGAAAATGAAATGTATTAAAACTGAATTGCAAAATTTGAATGGTAGGGGGTGGGGATGGTGAGAGTCACAGCCTGAGGAGTTGATTGCATAAAAGAGACAGCGCGCGCGCAGTACTCCTAACTGTGGCGTAGCGTGAAATTTGGCAACGTTGCAGTTAATCCATTTCAACCCATGAAAAATATTGAACTATTGGGTGTTCGGTGAACACCTTCGCTTTCGACTTTTTACGTGGGTTTAAATGGACACAATACAATGTTGCCATTGTGCACGCTACACCACTGATCTTGCGTATTTAAACGATCTTCATGGGGTTAATCGAATCTCTGAGAAATCGATACTTTTGCATATCTTCAAATGGAAAAAGACATGGTTGCCGAATAGAATGAGCTGCCACTGTTCAGAAGTGTTTGTTTCAGCAAGTTCAACAATAACGAAAGCGTAAATTACTATTACCATGGTTATTGCCGCCGGAAAAGTTTGCTTGTTTCGACTCATATAAAGCCACATATTAATTTCATCGATTCGTTAAATTCACGGTCCGTAAAAACGTATTTATTACAAATATTCCTTCACTTTATCACTTGATATCTTTTGATACGTTCTTATGACACGATTTCTTCGAAATTTTTCGGCGTTGGCAAAAAAACATGTTATTGAGGAAATAACCCGTATAGTCTCATCGATGGACGAATGTTTCCACTTTACGCAGTATTATATCCATTCCAGAGCTGAAGTTTTGCGTATAATTAATGGCATTTTTCAATTCACCGATGAGTTCACCTATGATTCATGAAAATATACTAACATCTGTAATCTTTTCTCAACTGGTGGAGTCGTCGATGACGTAAATAAACTTGCGGATATTTTAATTATTAATCCACCTGTGTTTCCGCCGGTTAAGAAAATATTACAGATTAGATTATTTTCTTGCATTTCAGTCATACACTGAACTGAACTGTGTAATCTTTTCTCAACCGGTGGAATCTTCGATGAATTAAAAAATTACATTAATTCTACGCAAAACGGTAGCTCTAATCCATTGTTCTTGTCGTAATCTAGTGTTTTGCCAGATCCTTATGCGGAGCAGATATTACATCCTTTGTTTCCCGTGAAACATCAAAAGAGAATTATAAGTTTCCGAGATCGTTTTCTTAATGGGGGAACGTTCCAATACTGGTTCATTAATACATTTCGTCGAACCCTATTAAATCAAGCCCATTTTTTTTTCAATGCCCCCCTCCCCCCACTCTTTGTGCTTTAAACCATTGGAGTACTCGAAGTAATTAGTGGCTGATTTTCTTTTGTGTTTCTTTTCATTACAGATGATTCCGTCTCATCTTGTCGGAGCGATGAATCAAGATAATATTTCCAAGCTGCCTTCTTTACTTTGTGAGTTTCATTAATTATCCTCAAACCGAACCACTCTTATTGAAAATGTAACTTCGAGGGCAATATCGTAGTGCTAAGCTGCCTGCATCAAAACGTTGGCGTACTTTGGTCTGAGAAATGTATGCATTAGTTACACAGTAATAGAACCTTTACGACCGACAAAAGACTGTCTTCCAACGATTTAATTGCAGCGTCAAAAACAAAGATTATGAGTACATTCAAACCCAACGAGCGGATAGAGAAAATTTTCAATGCTCTAAAACGGATTGCTTTAATCAGTTGTCTAGAACAGAGAAAATATAGATTTAATAAGACGAGCTCACGAGCGAACCAAGAACTATCTAACATCATAACCAAACACCGATCCAGCAATCTGGCAACTGTGGACTGTTCCCATTTGAATGTATGAAAAACAATCGATTAGTAAAGGGGCTGTGGCGTGTGGCCCCTTCAAGAATCGATTGTTTTGTGTGCGTTCAAATAGAATGGTTTCATGGTTGCCAAACTGCTGGATCCGCCCATGACCATAACAGACACTATTCCTTAGCATCTCAGTGAAGTAGGGAGCAGTGATAAAAGATAATGCCAATCCGCAGCAAAAAATAGTGTCCACAGGATGTCATAGAAACTACGGACGTATCCAGCGTATTAGCAAAGCAAAACAAAATGTCAAATCTATTAGTTGAAGGTTCATCATGAATTCTCATAGAATTTTAGGGAAAAATATGAAAAAAATAAAAAATAAGCTATCAAAATAAGTAACAAAGCGTTTGAAACAACCGACGATTATACTTGAACCTCGAAGGAGGTGATCAAACTGACGTTCAACGTGCGCCGACGTAGAAGTACCGTTGATTTTAAAATTCTTCGCGGATATTTTTTAAAGCATCTTTTGCTCATTTTTCGAATAGCCTTTGTTGAAGTTCTGATGAACTCTCAGGTGTTGTTTATTTACTTTTCATCCTGACCTCAAAGAATCGCTAGTAGTGAGATTTGGCAGTTTCGTTGCACGGAGAAAAATTTCTGATTGAAATTACGGAACGTAGGAAAAAATTGCGGTGAAAAGAAATTACCTTTAAAATAATAAGAATTCTAATTGGTTCAACCAGAAGTATCATTGGTCCAATTGAACGTTCTCATGATTCAGAAGAATCGCAAGAAAGAATCGTTGGATCAAGAAGAATTCTGGTTGAATCAATAAGAATTATTATTATTTTAAAGGGAATTTCTTTTTACCCCAATTTCTTCCTACGTTCCACAATTTCAATCAGAAATTCTCCGCGTGACCACTCGATTGGACCACGACGGTCGAACGTCCAGTTCAAGAATTTGTCGTTTAAGTAATTTCGCACTGCTATTATAAATCGATTAAGTGCCGCATTAATTTGTTGAAAAATTGAAACGAAATCCTCCGTATCATCTTGCGATAATGCCAACAAAAACCGTCTGGAGAGAGAAAAAGAGATCATCGGAGAGAAGTGAATAATCTCATCCGAGAAGTGAGACTTAACAAAATCACAGATGGGCAATTGTTGACAAAAAAGTGAGGACCCATAATCCATGTGAGACATTCTAAAGTAAGTAATGTGGGCATCGGGCGGAAGAAAAACCATTTTTCCTACACATTCATTTCATTCCCACTTTCCATTATTATTACTATATTTGACGATCGTTTCGTATTCCTCTTCACCCACATTCAACCACTTGCAATGGCACCTGATTGGTCAGGAGAAATAAAGAGCAGATGTTTTCATTCACGCTGTACTTACAGTTGTCAACTCTACCATTGGGTAATACTGAGGGGGGGGGAGTAAATTAGGTGATCGCCCCACGCCTTTCGGCTAAAAAAAGGGGGGAAATGGGGGAAGAAAGGAAAAGAATAGGAAAAAGAATAAGGGGTTCCCGGGGGTCAAACAACCCAAGTTCGCTCTCCCCGTTCGCGGGGGCTAAATTCGCTAATGATCGAATCGCAAAATACGATATATGGCTTAAAAAAATGTGGGTTTTTTAGAACCATTTTCTCAGTATCCGTTCACTTATCAGATGATTACGAGGGATAAAAATGTTTCTGTATTCTTACCGGAATTCGTCACTTTGAAGCGAGTTTTTGTGCAAAATCTTGAGCTTAGTTTGATAAATTGTGAAGTTCTCAGAAAACAATATATTTTTTCCTTTATAGAATTATTCATCAAGGAACTCTGGTTTTGACGGGTGCGGGTGTACAATCGGAGACAAAAAGAATGGCATAAGACTCCCTAGATTTTGGCTGAGGTATGCCACCCGCAATGCGTAAATTCTTTGAGAGAAGTACTGCGGGTTGCCTACCTCCAGGAGTTATCTGACATTCTTTTTTTCTCCGATTGTAAGTACTTTCCACCGTCTCGACCTTTGTGTTTTATACAAATCCTGCGTTTTGGTTTCTTTTTGTTGTGTTTTACATCGTGTATACCTTTAGAAAATCCTTTTTAGATTTACTGTCGTTTGTTTTCCTCAATGAAGAGAAACTGAACTTTTGAGACTGAAAGCTTGTGCAATGTTTCAAATAAAAATGAAATCGTATAATGAGGCGTCGAAGTTAACGTAAGATCAGTGGTGGCTCCTGCAAAATGGCAACAACGGATTCTCTCCATTTAAAACTACGTAAAATAATCGATCCTCAAGGGATACTTTGTATCCAGAGGAATCGATATTTTTGCATAGGTTTATATGGCAAATAAATAGGGTTGTCAAAAAGCACGAAGTGCCACTATGAGTAAAATGCTCGTTGTAGTTAAAACTTTAAATCTTTTATTTATGTCGATTTAATAAATTATTAACATTTCATCCGATGAGAAAGAAGATTAAAAAAAATGAAATTTCTGATAGCTCTTTTTTGCAAGCTTTTTGACATTTTCCCTTCAATCCCCTCATTAAGGTGATTCCCAGGGCTCATTTGTTCGAACCATGGCACTATGGTCTGAGATCATAGGCGGAGCCAGCAACCTGGCAACAGTGTATCTGTCCCGTTTGATTGCATGGAAAATAATCGATTAGTCACAGGGCCATGGCCTCTTCAAGAATCGATTGTTTATCATACATTCAAATGGGAATAATGCGCAGTTGTCAGATTGCTAAGTGGCCACAAATCAGAAAATAAATCTCTCACCAATTTCATCATTATAAACTTTCAAAACCAATTTTAATTACAAATTACACTTTCATCAAGTAATTTAAACCTAGAAATGTCACTGGAAAGTTTTAAGTTGAGCCTAAAATGTAAAATACGATGGTATTTGATGACATTTTTTCACTGATTTTTGGCCACTTTTTCACGATCTCAGACCATAGTGCTTGGGCACCTCGTCGCGCTGCTCAAAAAGTCATCTAAATGACTAAATGTTTTTTGGCTGAAAATTGATAAACTTACTCAAAAAGCACAAATTTAAGGAAAGTCGGCACCTGCGAGCATACTTTAGGATGATACCCTGAAAGTTCCAAGCCAAAACAATCAAAAATTAAGCCAAGATTTTGGTAAACAAAAATTTCCATAAGCCTCTATGAGTGCGAATGAGACAGATAGACATAATATCACTCGCATTCACTCGTTCTTACGTAGCTTATAGCAAAAAGAAATTCCTAAATTCCGGCTTTAAGTCTCAACCAATTTTGTTCGTTTAGGGCTCAAAAAATCCGTAAAAAAATACGCAAGTGCCGACATTCTTCTCTTTTGCGTTTTTTGTTTTTGTTTAAAATACCAAAAACATCACTTCCCCCGAAAGTGACGCGTGGCGCTATCCATCGGATTGAAATTTGAAAAAGTTTTGCCTGGACTCATCTTAACTTCCTGTATGTATGTCTGTAGCGCTGCCGCAGTGCTTAAAGTTTGTTTACCTTAGAAGTAGCGCTTGTTATCGGCCAAATCAGACGTTAATGGTATTAGTTGATAATCTACTCGTACTTTTTCGGTGGTATTTTTCTGAACGAATCTAAGTATCGGAACTACAGACTCATAGGCGGATCCAGCAATCTGGCAATTGCGCATTCCTCTCATTTGAATGCATGATTAACAATCGATTCTTGGAGGGGCTACAGCCCCGTGACAAATCGATTATTTCTCATGCAATCAAATGGGGAGAATACACTGTTGCTAGATTGCTGGATCCGCCAATGACTACAGTTATCGGTTGATAATCTTTACTTACCATGAAAACTAGACCGTCCGTTACTTTGGTGTAGTACATGTATCTCTTTTTAATTACCCATAGAAGCTATCGATCGGGATTCAATTTTAAAGCCATTGATCGAAAGCTTGAATGTCAAGCAACGATAAGCGTACGTCGATTGATATGAATTTTAACGATTCGCTTTGAGAAAAAGTAAATGATCGGTGCGTAATCTTATCGCAGTGGCGTCGCATGCAATCTAACAACGTTGCATTTGGTCCAATTTAAGCGTATTAAAAAGGTCGAACTATTAAAGGTGCACAGTGCAATCCCTCTGTTCGATATTTTAAATGGGTTTAAATGGACCAAATGTAAAGTTGCTGAATTTCTTTTTGAGTTTCGCTAAACGGCAGCCCTAGCTGCTTCTACTCTCTTTTGGTCTTGATGAATTGTTTTCGTTCTAAGGTTGACCGAGATGATGACTTAGACTCTGCCGAAATGTCGAACACGGATTTTCCTCTCTTCAAAAAAGATTGGAAGCGTCTAAGTCTTCGAAATCCGAAGAGGACGGATAGTGTGAGTGACTAATCATTTTCATAGGTGTGAATCCGTGTTATGTGTTTTACTTGCACGAGCTTTTATTTGGTAGTACTCCATAGTTTATTTTAAGATACGTTGTATTTATTTTTTATTCATTTACGTATTTGTTTGTTGATTGCTTTTTTTGCCGTTGCAAAAGAGTTTGAGGTTTAAGTGCGTTTTTTGTTTGTTTTTTGTTTTTTGTTTTTAAACGCGTTGGCCCCTGTACGAGGTCTCAGCTTTGGGTGTTCAGAAGTTTTCTGTAAATTTTTGTAAACGTAAAAATTATGTGTTTATGCATTGAAACTCCGTATTCGAATATACTCGGACGTGATAATGAAAGGATCAAAAGTGACCGAAAGAACCCCCCCCCCCCACAAATAGATGGCATGTCCGTGATTTTGTACTTTGCACTCTTCTTATACTGCAGCTTTATGGCGGTTTCTCTTGTTTGAATGTCTTTGGTTCATAGTTTATTTGTAGATGCACTTTTCTTCTCCTTCATTCCATGTCATACGCTTTTTTATTTATTAATTTGTGCTCTTGCCAATCATTGTCGTAGCTTGCAACTTGACATCGTTATATTTTGTCCATTTAAACCCATGTAAATGGTCGAATGCGAAGGTGTTCACCGAACACCCAATGCTTCGATCTTTTTCATGCGTTTAAATGGACGAAATGCAACCTTGCCAATTTGCACGCAACGCCACTGTTGCCAATTCTTTCCTAGAAGGTAAGGATTCAATTGAAACAAAAAAAAATCACTTTAAGTACAGGATGTTTTGTTCTCAACCACCGTACATTTAATTAATTCTCCACACGATTGCTTCTGAGGTCAAAGCAAGTGGGTAGTTGGTAAACTTGTTTAACATGGTTTTCCTCGCTCTTCAGGAGTCACGGTCTCAAATCAAAATTTATTGTTGTTGTTATTTTTTATTTTTTGTTTTTGAAAATAAGTTATGGCTCCGGCTGTATGCAGTCAAGAAAATTCAAACGAATCAACCGTGAAACTGTTTCCTCTCCTCATGATATGATACTCTCGTTTTTTTTATTGTTTTTCTCCTCTCTTTGTGTGAAATCCATTTGGGTTAAGGGTATGCCATTATGACATTATGACATTATGACAAAGCTTTAACTCAATGAGTAAATTGACAGAAGTGTTGCTGTCAAGAAGCTATCTACACTTGCACCCCACCGCACTGCCATCGCCTGCCGCGGCGCGGGTGGCGGGCGCCTGCCCTACATCCAGTTGACTCAATTAGTCACCCTTAAATGGCGCTTAACAGGTTTCAAGGCCGCATCAGTACCCTTCAATTATCTAGATGCAACATCATCATGTTCGGTTATATTCATTCGTTTCAAGTTCCGTTATTCAGCTCAGACATATGTACCGTATGTCCGAGAAGTCCTTATACCATACCATAGGCGGATACAGAAGTTTGTCTGTCTGTCTGTCTCCCTCCCTCTCTCTCTCTCTCTCTCTCTCTCTCTCTCTCTCTCTCTCTCTCTCTCTCTTCTCTCTCTCTCTCTCTCTCTCTCTCTCTCTCTCTCTCTCTCTCTCTCTCTCTCTCTCTCTCTCTCTCTCTCTCTCTTCCCGTTTGAACGCGTGCGTTAGAAAAGGGTAGAGAAATGGGCTAAAGTCACGTGGTGGCTTCAACGTAGTGTAGCAATAGAGAAGCTGATACGTCTTCATAAGTCCTATCCCAAAGTGAGGCAGCATGAGGGATCTGAATCTGGTTTTTTGCCTCATATTTTTTAACCTTAAATCAAAAATTGTAATTAATTCAAATCTGTCTCTAACGAAAGTGCAAGTGTTTTAGAGTGGCTATCTGGACACGGAATTTCAATACAACTGTCCAGATGAGGAAAATTTGGTTGTTTCTGTCATGTTCCAGTTTTTTTTATCGTGCAGATCCGTCCAAAAGAAACAGTTATTTCGATTTCTGTGTCCAGATGTAGCCACTCAACACAACTTTCACTTTCGTTGAAAACCAATTTCAAATGTTTTTATCACAATTTGTTCGCATTTTTTTTTTTTAAGCGTGCCGTATATATACGGTGCGCTTCTTGTTTTCATTTTCATATCTAATATATAAGTCCAATGCCTTGCTTATGGCAAAACCTTGGCGGGAAAGGTTTGAAAAATTAAAAACGTGTTTTCTTAAAACTGGTTTCATTAATCGTTAATTTATTGCTGCAATCCAGGAGGTCTCGGCGTCTATTTTCTTAAAATTGTAAAAGTTTTGGTATTCCTGTTAATTTCAATAAGTTATTAAGCGTCAAAGTCGAATTCCTTCAAACGAGAATTCCATACAGGTCCAGCAACCTAAGTCATTTGTGCCAACCTATGAGTCAAAATTCAAAGGCAGGAGGGGGGTGGAAACATCTCCCGCAGGAACCCTCTTTGCCCCTCGCCTTTGGGCTCCACCGGTCACAAGATTTCTTCACGGTGCATTAAGCGGTCGTAAATGTGTCAACATCTGTTTGACGAGGGTACATCGATAAGAAGCGACGAGGTATTGATGAAGAGCGGGAGGGGTATAGAAAAGAGAGAGGCTCATTCATATCCTTAAGGTACCGTTCTAGAATTCATCCCTTTATTGTCTCGATGCAGAAAAGATTATGAATAGCAGCACTTTCCAATGTACATAGATATACAGTATCACAGGGTAATGTAATCTTTTTTGCACGGATGCAGTAAATGGTTGAATTCTAGAACGCTACCTATGTAGACTTGTTTAGTGATGACGTCACGATCAGAATTAGTTCCAAACAAATGCTCTATCTCGCTCACTCTCGTGGATTTACCAGATCCAAATTTTCGAACGCAAATTCATGCTAGTTAACCAACAGTTTTCTCAAATTTTATTGCACCATTAGATTCCACTTGCCTTAAAGTATCTTTTCACTGTAACATAATTCCTAAAAGATCACAAGCGAATTTACAATCACAGTTATACCGAAAGATGTTCTACGTTTTGTCCTTGTCTTACTCACGGTCTCTTATGGTAGTATCACCGCCATGACACTCAATCATTCTAACTTCTCTTCGTATCGAAGCTATTGTTCGAGGTACAACACATGCCGTGATGGTGCTGATGAGCCTATATCCTAGAATTTTGTGCTCTTAAGAAACTGATAACTGTGATTGTGCATCGATGCGCGATGTTTCAAAAAGTTTGTGATAGCGGGCTCATATTTTATCACTGAGAAAAAAGTGGCTGTTAAAACTGTAAGAATAGAACCATAGATGATTTCGCCTTATTTCAATCATGAGACCTATCGTTGCTGTAGTCAGCGCGCTTGAATCTACACGAATTCTGATTGTCTCTATGGAATTTCGATTATTTCTATGGGAAATAAAGCGCGGGAATATATATCCAATCGGAAAATTTTTTGAAACAATCGGAAATTTTTATAAGGGACGTGGAACCCAATGGTGAACGTGTGAAGAACGTGTTGTTTACTAGCACTTGTATTTGAAAATTTGGACTGTGTTTCGTATGGGAAAACCCACGAGAGCGAGTGAGACGGAGCCTTTGTTTGGAACCAATTTTTTTCATGACGTCACACTAAACAGGTCTTTGCATCGGAAACATTTGAAATTCTGGGGGATCGGCAAATTGAAAGCCCCTCAATGAGCGTCGATGGAATCAAGGGATTTTTGAGGACATTTTTGGCGTTTTGTTGCGAAAAATAGGTGTTTAAAATCCAGAACACAGGGAGCCAGAGGGGTAAAATTCGCATTAATTGCTCTAAAAAGTGAGAGGGGCTGTCACGTGTCTTCCACCCCTGGACAGCTTCCTCGCTGCGGCTATGGAATTGACTCTGGAATAACTTATTTACCTATCCTAAAAAGTTCGTTGCGTGTACAAAATTTTTCACTGGAAGCTTCTTCAAATTTTGAAAACTATAGGTCCATATGGAACTTTGCTTTTCCAACACGAAAAATGATATCGACCGACGGCAACAGAAAAAAAAAGAAATAATATGACAATGCGTTATAGTGAATAATGGCATAGTTTTAACTGTAAACTTTCGATACTTTTCAAGAAAATAAATGGGGAGAGGGGGAATTAAAATCCACAAACCTCTTAAACCTCCACACCTACTAATCTATACCCCTAGAATGCTTGATGTGTAAAGGGCACTTGAAATGGTTAGTTCTGTATATTAAAGGATTATTGTTTCATGAATTCGCAAGTGTTCCATTTATGCATATTACGTATCTACATCGTGACAATCGCAACAAGTGCTGACAGCACCTAAAACGGAAAAAAAGATAAAAAAAACTGTTTATTATTTAGAATCACGGCTTTTCCGAATATGACACTTTTTGACTTCAAAAGAACGCAACCTCATGTTTGATCCCTGAACAAGCCGTTTAAAAGGTGGAGGGATTTAGAAATATCTATTGTCTATAGTTTATGTGGGTAAAAAAGATCGAGCCTTATCAAATAATTTTCTCTTTTCAGCTTTCAATGGGTTTGTTGCAAACTTTTGCTACAGTGCTATAGAGTTTTGATTCTGATGTAAAATTGTCTGAAAATTACATTGGCGGCATCAAATAGTCATAAAATCCACTAATAAACCCAAAAAACGCATTATAAAGAAAGCCAAAATTGCAGTCGTAAAGCCGAACAATCTGTGCACGCGCACGACGAACATCAGAGATAGGTGACCCATTCTCCCCTTTTTCGTTAAGGGGGGGGGGGGGGAGAAAATATCTCTACAGTCAAACTGTGATTTTAAAAATGTGCATGGTCAAGATGTTGTCTTTTGTGAAGGGGGCGGGGGGGGGAAGCAAAATATCAAGAACAGGGTGTTTCAAAACTTGAGTGCCAAACTTATGGAGTGTATTTTTGGGGTCAACATACATATATATAAGACTTTATTTTCCTACATGAGTATGTGCTGCAATTGTTTCTCTTCTGAGCTAGAGCCCTCCAAAGTTTTGAAAACAAAAAACAAAAAACAAACACAAAAAAACAACGCCTTTGACTCATCTCCTTATAGATACATCTGATCTAAATTTATTTTTTTCATAATTTCTCACCAAACAAGCTCAATTGGACAGCACTTGTCACAAAAGAACCGAGTGACATTTTTGATAAAATTGAGTTATTGATTGATAGAGCTAGCAATACTGAATCTCGAAGCAACAAGTGCTTCTTCTGTAATAACAACTATTTCCCGTCAAAATTCCAGGTAAAAGTGAGCTGGTGAGCCTCATTGATGTCATTGTCCATATGATGAAATAAAATGAGAACTTGGTTCCTTTGGCTGATTAGGTTTAACCTTAATCCGAGTCACGTAAGGAACCAACTCCGACTTGGTTCCTTTCAGTGGCGGCTCGTGCGATTTGGCAACCATGCTTTTTTACCATTTAAACCTATGCAAAAGTATCGATATCTTGGGGGTGCATTGCACCTCCTGAAGATCGATTGTTTTACATAGGTTTAAATGGAGGGATTCCACTGTTGCCACATTGCACGAGCCGCCACTGGTTCCTTTTATAGAATTGGGAACGGACTTAAGTCCGGATTAACGGATTTTAAAATAATCAACAGTGTAAACCAACTCTGCCGTTTGGTTTCTCTTAGAGTTTCGTTTTTCGTGATTATGCCAAAAAAAAAAGAAGAAAGGAACCAAGTCACTTTAAACGCTAAAAATTAAGTACCTTTCCTACATAGTAAATTCCACTTTTCCGGTGTTGAAATGCAAAAACACAACACGGTAGTTGAATGAAATCAAAACGTAAGGAATTCCAAGTTTTTTGTTTAAATGCTAGCTCTTCAACTTTGGACTCAATTTTCTCGAGATCAGCTCCATGTTGAATGCTGTCTAATTATTATCATTGCTAGCAAAAGCATTAAAGCTGTTCAGACTTTAGTGGCACGCTTTTCCAACACCTGCGTGTTGGAATTTTCCCTGCTTGTTTTTTTTTTTTTTTTTTTTTTTTTTTTTTTTTTTTTTTTTTTTTTTTTTTTTTTTTTTTTTAAATTAAGGTTAAAAAATATGAGGCAAACAAACCGAGCCCGTGTGAAAAACGATTTTTACGCTTTAAGGACATAGATGTCCAATGTCCGCTCCCCCCCCCCCCCTCGCTATGGACATACAAAACAAGGGTTTCTGGACACAAACATGGAGTTTTTTCTTTTAATTGGACCTGCAATCGCGTAAACAGTCGCATATCCGACGTAAATTGACCTGCCGAGTTCGAATTTGGCCTTAGTTTTGATCGAAATAATCTAGTTTTTCCACAATTTAAACTTTATCATGAAAAATGTTTAAAAGTAGATTATGCGTAAAATCAGGACGAGTTACGTTGAAAATGATGTATTTTTTTTTACATCAGCGTCTCAAATACTATGGAGCAGCACAATTTTCATGTAATTAACAAGAAAATTCATTGAAATACATTAAAATTTAGCTAAAAAGAACACTCATTTGGTGCTTATTGCGGATAGTTATGTCGCTAAAGAGGCCTACTTGTGAAAAGCGTCCATTAGAGATTTCCATCATGGGCTACCCTCGTGAAGTTTCAATATCGCACCCCACAAATCCTCTCTATCGCTATTGTTCGTTGAAATCAATACACGATTTTGCCGACCCGGAACTAACGAGCAGACCCATCTTGTTCATCGTAGGGAGGCAAGTACGTGATTTTAAATTTTTGGTATATAAACTCCTTGGGCTTACTCTACAGAGCGATCCATAAGTCCTTGGATGGCGTCATAACTTTTTAACGGCTGCAAGTAATAAACCAAACTTGGGGGATGGCTGTGATTTGATGGGAACTTCTTTTTGGCGTATCCAAAATATCCTAGGAGCGCCCCGAAGGAGGGTTTTGCCCCCTAATTCAAATTTTTCAAATGGCAACCCCCATCTTGTGATACCTAGAGTAGTCAATTTTATTACTTTTGGAGCATTCATATTAAGTCCAGAGACTGTATAGAGACCCGGCACAAAGCTTTCGGCAGGTGTTCACTTTTCTGGCTCAATTTTCGTCGTCGAAACAACAGCCAACATTCGCCTATTGTTGACTGATGAGCGCGTGGTTTGCATTCGCCAAGCCAAACCTGTTTCCGTTTCCGGGACCGCGGACCAATCACAGCCTTTTGTTGAGCTCACCATCCAACATTAGGCGAAGGTTGATCGTTGAGGCCGATTAGTCCCGACAATAGTGGTTCACGAAAAGTGGACACCGCGCGCAACTACGGGAAGAATAGGGAGTGCACGGTCTCTATTTGTCTCTGATTAACAAGGGGAGGCTCAGAAGTCGCCGCCTCCGATTTTGAAAACAATTGCACGAAAATGTAGCTAAAGTAAAACTATTAGACCCGTGTTTCTCACTTTTTGCCAATGGGCCTTCTTAAAGCGTCAGGAATTTCTTGAAAGTTTCCGAAATTCACGTAAATATTCGGAACGCTCTCCGCTCGAGTTTTTTACTTGAATTTCGGCAACTTTCAAAAAATTCCTGACGCTTTAGGAAGGCCCATTGGCAAAAAGTGAGAAACACGGGTCTAATAGTTTTACTTTAGCTACATTTTCGTGCAATGGGGCTATTGCACACTTTTTCTATAAGCTATTTAATAGTCGATTATGGCGTAAAAACCTCAAAAAATGACGATGGCGGTATTAAAAACTTCCAAAACCACTCCTAAACTCAATAAATGCAGTTATTTGCGCGAGCGTAATGGTGGCCGAAGGCACTAACAATGGGAGATTCCCATCTAACAATTCTGAAACTCCATCAAGAAGTGACCAATAAGAGACTACTTTCATTTGACACCGGTGTCACTAGGTTTTGCGGCACCATTCATCGGATGTGGATCATCACTCTGATGACTACTTACTCTGTGAATCATCCTTTTCAACATAGAGAGAGTGACGAAATTAAGATAGGAATCTCCCATTGTTAGTGCCTTCGGCCACCATTACGCTCGCGCAAATAACTGCATTTATTGAGTTTAGGAGTGGATTTTGGAAGTTTTTAGTACCGCCACTGTTATTTTTTGAGGTTTTTACGCCATAATCGACTATTAAATCGCTTATAGAAAAAGTGTGCAATAGCCCCATTGTTTTCAAAATCGGAGGCGGCGACTTCTGAGCCTCCCCTTGTAAGTCATAAACATCCCGCAAGTTTGGTTTTTTTTTTAGCGGCAAACAATAAGAAGTTATGAAGTCGTTCTGGGACTTTCGAACCACCCTATAAAGCTTCACCTTCCCACATTCTCCCTCCCTCCTCGGCATCTCAATAGCATTGATCTCAGCCGACGCTCGATGCTTATATTGTTTCCCTCCCGTTCACATTACCCTCTCTGCGAAATCGAATCAACGTCGGATCTTATATAAGTATCAAGATGTTTCGGGGAGTAGGTTTTGGGTGTGTGGAAGGTATTCGATGACTGATCATCCACTTTTCCGTGAAACAACTGCAAGAAGCGAAAGGCCTCCGTCCGAGCTCAAACAGTTTGATCAAACATGCAGGTAAGGCAACATGACGTACACTTTCAGAATTCAAAAATAAACACAACGAAAGCCGTTCTTTTCGGACTGTTGATGATGGAACTGAGGTTCGATGATGTAATGGGGCAGTTGCAAGGGTCTGAAATGTTGTGTTTTTTATGAAGAAAATGATAGTACTTGATGAGCTGAGAACAATGGTGCCTTCGGTTTTTTCATAAGTGTCCCGGTTTCGGAGATACAGACGTGTAAAGTTGTACAAAATCGTGTGTGTAGTGACGTCACTACGCGGAATTCCCATTTAAAACAATGTATTTCGGGCCAAAATCTCATCTCCGGAACAATGGGACTTGAGGAGAAACCAAAGGCATCTTTGTTCTCAGCTCATCTAGTACTTTCATTTTCTTTACAAAAAACTCAACATTTTAGACCCTTGCAACTGCCCCATTTGAAGGCTTTGTTTGACGGACACCAATGGAATTTATTTTCGACCTCGACGTATCAACGCGCTTTATGACCTGAGAGGGCCTACTACAAAATTGTCATAAGCTGTCTTATTTTATGATCGTAGTCGTCTGCTAAGACGACATGTGTGTTCATGGAGTGTTACGAGCGATTATTCGAGAATATCGCGACCTTACGAGAAGGCTTGTGGCTCTTTGTGGACGATGTTCACCGATTTTATTTATTTATTTTTTAATTATTTTTATTTTTTTGTTTTTTGTTTTTGTCATATCTGTGCTCGAAATAAATTTTCTTGATGATTTTGGCCCCAGAAACCCGGAAAAGCCAAAAATATTATTTTTTTTCGTCCACAACCGTTCACAGTTTTCCTTAAGACTCCATGAAAAATATTTGCAAAACACTGCAAACCGTGAAAGAGTAAAGAAAGAAGGCTTTTAGAAAGGCCGTAGAAATCAGAAGCCTGAGACTTAACGGAAAAGCGTCACGAAGATCGGAATATCGTCATTTTAATCGATATTTTGATTTTCAAGCAAAAAAGCTGAATACATCGGCATCATTGATGCCACATCAAATTATGGCTGTAAACATGACGCTTTTCGGTTAGAATGTTTTCTTACAGTACACGGGAGAAAAAAGAAGAAAGAAGTCACTGCGGTGCCCTAAGGTTGAAGTAGGCGCTGCGAGATTTAATTTCAAGTGGTACTAAACATGCTTCCCAAAATCTTTCTGAAACCTCTGCACAATGAGACCGTGATGAGAATAATGCAATCAAAACGGAAACTCTGTTGGATTTTGAAGCAAATTCATTCCGCGTCCGCCATTTTTGGATATAGGATGTTTACATCTGGATTCGTACGCGAAAAAAAAAAAAAAAAAAAAAAAAAAAAAATAGGACACGATACGCGAAATTTTCATTCTGGAATGCCAGTAGAATAAAAGTGAGGCCAGAATTTAAGATTTCTTTCCAGAATTTACTGAAATAAATGAGTTTCAACACAAATCACACACGTCCGCCTTGTTGGGATGTAAAACCACAGTGTTGCCTATTGGTGCCGTTTAATTTCAAACTTGCTTCCATTGGCTCTTACGGGAGTTTCCGTTTGCTTCCGCCACGCAGACTGACGCTACAGAAGTTTCAGATGGTTTTTTGGACACTTGCGACTACTTTGTTTGAAGTGTTTGGTTAACCCGACACATAGTCAGCGTTACGCTTGAATCTCTTGGTTCCGTGCTTTCTGCAACCGATTAGTTAATCTGAGCCTGGGTGTGAATTGATTGTCAAACGATTCAGTCCACTCGTTAACCGTGTGCACTTTGCAGTCGAATGAGGGAAGTTTGATTGTTGATCAAGGACTCTTGGGGGGCGCGGCGCGGCGTTTCGAGGCTTGGGTCATTTTTTCATTGATTGATCACTGCAATTAGAGTTATTTTTCAATCAGGGATTGCTGTAGAACTGAACTTGCGTTCATTACTATTCTAGAAGACGCCAACGTCCCAACGTATGCCGTTTTTTTCTTTTTTTTTTCTTTTCTTTTTCTTTTTCTCTCTTTTTGCGAAGAATATTGGAACTGTTACTAATAGTAGCGCCGCGCCGCGTCGCATTATGGTCCGTCTATTATTATTGACCCAAGTATCTTATTTATTTATTTTATTTTTATTTTATTTATTTGGTACAGTTTAGCCTTAGAAAAGGCTTGGTACAAGTCATTCCAGAAATAAAGTAAATATTAGGCAATACAACAAAAGCAAAGAGTTAACATGATCTCATAGTAAATAGATTAATTAAGGATAACATATATTGCAAGTTTTAAGATTCAAAATATTCCTTGACGTGATAAAATGCATGTTCGATGAAAAACTGCTTGAGATTTTTCAAGAAGACTCTGTTTCCTGAGTCTAATAATGCTATTTTTAGGCCTTCAGGGAGTTTGTTAAAGGATTTAATGCCTGTTTCTCTTATGTCGTTTTTTTACATATCTTATGGGGACATTGGTTTTTAAGAAAATTTTCCTGGTTTTTGACTTCTCTTTACTTTCTTTGACCATCCCTTGATCAATGAATCCTAGTAAAATTGATTGTTTTATTGTAGAAAAGATGTTTAATGAAAAAACCGTCATAATTTTAAACTCAGGGAACAGAGTCTTGCATGATTCCATTCTACCCTTCTTTCCAATAATTCTCAAGATTTGTTTTGTCTTTTGAGAAGTACGTCAAGCTCAGATGAACTGCCCCGCAGTATCTTATGATTGTGGAGGTCCTTTTTACTTAAAAGGTCACTTGAGGTCACAGGCTCTGGAGTAACGTCTAGTTGTGGCAACTTCCCCCCTGACTTTTTGCTGGTATCTTCGCCGCACACTTTTTGATGTTACAACCGCCTTCACAGTAGAGTAGTTCAACGTTTCATCCTCCATTAGTGTGCTTCAAACGTAGATCACCATCTTTTGGAAACAGCTCAGCAAAACGATCGTGGATCCAATTGTTTTGACCTACGGAGGCGTAGTGTAGGGTGATGTTTTCTCAGTCCGGGAAGTCTACTCTGACACGTCCTGTTAACGCTGTCATAATCTACAAGAAAAAGAAAGCAAACAAATAAGTTTTTTTTTTTTTATTTAGAAAGATAAAAGTCTTTCTAAAAGTAAAGGAAAAATAAATTTAATTTTCTTTTTGAAGTAGCAAACAAAGAACTTTGTTTTTTCCTAATTTTAGAAAAATTGCGTCGCGTCGCACTATGGTCCGTCTATTATTTCGTATTAAAATCACAGAAAATAAAAAGTCACAGCCTTCTAAATGTAAATTAGCAAAAACGATAATGGGAGGGGGATTATTCCTTGTGTGTGTGGTATAATCAGGCGAAATTAAAAGTCACAGCCTTCTAAATCTAAGTCAGCAAAAACTATGATGGAGGGGGGGGGGGGGGGGTCAGTCCTCTCGTTGATGGTGAAGTTAGATGAAATTAAGAGTCAAAGCCTTCTGAATCTAAACTAGAACAAACGGTGATAGGAAACAGAAAAGCAGGAATTTCCATTCTTAAAAAAACAAAATGACCATAGATTCAACAGCTATGCAGATAGTTTCATTATTTCCATATTGCGATGAAATGCATGATGCAAGCGATGCGTGACAAATACATACCTTTTGTGAAATAATAAAAGATATGTCATTAATCCTGATGAAGCTTGAGCCCAGGGCCGGATTAAAGAATTTCGGGCCCTCAGGCGCAGCTTGTGGTGCGGGCCCTCTAAACTCTTGCCTCGCCGGGGGGGTCTGGGGGGTGGCGCCCCCCAGCAGGGGGGGGGTCCGGGGGTCCTCCCCCAGAAAATTTTGGAATTTTGAACCCCTCTAAACGCAATTTAAGGCATTTTCAGGTTTATTTTCTCTCAATTTTTACGTGGTAAAATCAATCAAATTAAGGGGGGGGTGCTCTTTGCAGTACTTTTTATCATATGAAACGACCATATTGGTCTAATTTTAAAATTTACCGAAGAAAAGTTTTCTAATTTAGTTAAAGTTAGATTTACTAAAGAATGAAACGGACAATTTGTAGGAAATAAAATTTATTGGGTTGCCACAAAACCATGTTTGTAGGTACATTGGCATTTTACAGTCAAATTTTTTTGCGCCTATCTTTCGCATTGACAAATTTACTGATAATATCCTCATGATTCAATTGTCTTAAAATGTCACTTTCAATACTTAGTAAAGCCGAAATGTTCAGCCTATCTTGAACCATAGAGGTTCGGAGCCTGTTCTTAATCAATTTTAATTTTGAAAATGACCTTTCAGTCTCCTGACTCCTGAGTAAACACCCTTCCGTCTCATTAAACGAAAACTCAGCCAGTGGGCTTAGCTTAAGCCTTAATGGGCTTAACTAGTGGGATAATTTTGATGATAAAAAAAAAAAAAAAAAAAAAAAAAAAAAAAAAAAAAAAAAAAAATTGAAAACTGAAAACTGAAAATTGGGAGGGGGGGAAAAAAAGCACCTTGTGGTGCGGGCCCCCTTGTGGTGCGGGCCCCTAGGCGCGCGCCTGGAGCGCCTGTTCCTAAATCCGGCCCTGCTTGAGCCAAAAGAGTCATATTTACCCTCAATGACGTGTGGTGATATCTCTTGAAGCAATATGATGGGGAAATGAAGCCATGTCTTAGGTAAAAGAATAAATTGAGCTAATTTATTTGAGATTTAGATGGGTCGAAAAAATTAAAAGTGACTCAAGTGGAAAAAAGTATAGTCCATTTTATTCAAATTCAGTGGCGGCTTATGCCCATTGGCGAATCCAGCAATCTGGCAACAGTGTAGGTACTCTTCCAATTTGATTTCATGAGAAACAATCTATTAGTAACGTGGCTATTGCTCCTTTAAGAATCGATCGTTAATCATATATTCACATGGGAGGAACGCGCGGTTGCCAGATGGCTAGATCCGTTTATGCTTGTGCCATTTGGCAACGCTGCATTTCGTCCATCTAGATCCACATCAAATATAGGTTTCAAGGTAATTTAATGTAAAACTAAACATATCGACCTTTTCCAGGGCTCAAATAGTTAAAGAGCTATGACGGCAAATTGCACCGCGTCATTGCTCTTTAAATTACAAGCTCTGATTAACTTTGATTCACAATGATAACATTGGAACTATAACATCATGATATAAATTAAATGAACGCTATTTAAATGCATTAAATTGCCGTCAAAGTGAATTTCCAAGGCGATAAAGTCAGTAGGAATAACAGGACTTACGTGAAACACCTCAAAAATCACCTACATGAATGTCGAAAGTGTAGCGTGTAATCTGGCAACGTTATTGCATTTAATCCATTTTAACCCAGGTGAAATAGCAATTCAAGGGAGAGCACTATGCCTTTCCGATGCCTTAACTTATTTCATTGGTCTAAATTCAAGAAATACAATGCTGCCAAATTTAACTCCACGTCACTGATAAACGGCATGAAAAAGAGCCCTACAGAAATGTAAAAATAACACCCATTATATCTCAAAAGAGGTGACGAAAAAAATTCATAACTTCTTTCGGCGACAATCAGCGACACTTATGAAGGCAAAGTGGTGAAGCCATGGGTCTTTAGAATGACTTCAGCTACATTTGGTGACGTTACTAAGTGTTACACAATTCGCAGCGTACTTTAAGTGGACAAATTTTGGCCAGATTCGTTTAAATTTGACTAATGTCTATTACTACCTGTACTGCACACAAGTTCCATTCGAATTGACAAATATCTGGCCTAAACTACTGCACTTACCTTTAGAAAGAACGTCCAAAGGCAAAAAAATGGAATTCAACGATGAACTCTCGAAAAAACACGGTTAACGTAGGCCACTGCAAGCTTTGACAAACCGAGTGTAAAAATCGTAAATAAGCACACCTCGCGCGGTCGCAGAAAAAAGCTCGCCAAGTCCTTATCAATGATAATCATGGAAAACCCGTTTAGGCGGATATACTCCATCATATCTAGTATCACACAAAGAGGTCGGTTTCCATGTTTCCCAACCTTGGATTTTAGACTTTTGTCTAGCTAATTTCGTCGCCTGGACCATAGTGCGTCGCTTGCAATCCTGCAACTCTGCTTTTTGACCATTTAAACTCTTGTAAAATGTCGATTCAAAGGAGCGCCCTGTGCACCGCCAGTAGTTCGACCTTTTTCACGTGTATAAATGGGCGAAATACGATGTCGCCGAATTGTTGGTCCGGAAGTTTCGGACCACGTGAAGCAAAAACAATTTTTACTGGCTAATTCACACACAATGAAATTAAACACACGTTCAACGGCGTTCATAAAACAGTGCACTTTCGTTGGACACTGGCAAATAAATTACTTGCTGTCGATCAAATATCGCACTCGCAACAGAATCGTTTTGAATGCTTCGTTTTTAGATGTCAATTTAATTTCACGAACTTTCACCTTTTCCGCGATATGTTTTTCGAACTTTTCCTTCAATTTTTCTTTTGTTGTTCCATCACTAGTACAGAAATACAAGCATGGAGAACATTGATCTTTTTTGGGGGTATGAAAATCCAAGCTCATACTATTAACACTCGCGTATACGTTGAAAAACTCACACGTGTTTCGTCCGAGTGACTCTTCAAAAACATGTCGTAAGTTTTCGGTGGATTAAGATTTGAATGCAAATATTCTTTAGCTGATGATCTACGGCAGTAGTGCTATACTGCATTGTCGAATACTAGCAAGCTACTATATTGAAATTGCTGAGTTCGAAAAGCTAGCTGCTAGCAAGTTCACAAGATGACTGGGTCCTCTAGAGAACATTGACAACATATGCCACATTGACTTTAGTGGTGCCAGGCTCGTCGGTGACAACTGAATCGGTGACGCCAGATGGTTTCGCTTGTGACTAGTATCTTGGGGTTTAATTGCCGCATTAAAATAATCACCTAGAGATGGCTGATATTTTTTTGAATTTTCTTTTTGTAGCCTTACGAGCAGCAACTTTTGGTTCTGCAACAACTGCCATTATATCGAAATCGATTCGATGCAAACGCGTTCCAGTCATAAAATATATCGATACAACCACTTTCGCTGAAAATTTGCGCTGGTCGAATGCCCATCAGCAAAAAAACTCAATGCAAATTAAACACATTCAGCGATTACCGCAGCACTATACATCAAAATGAAATCTCACTAAAACGGCAAATGTAAGGAAAGATTGCACTTACGACTGATTGTCATCTTGGGAGGGAACTGGGCTCGATGGCTTGCTCTTTCTTCCCGTCGGAGGGTTCGACAATTTCAATGGCTTGGATCTGCGGAAGGAAAAAGAAAAAAAAAAAAATTAAACGAAAACGTGTATGAGAAATGAGTAGTCTAG
The DNA here is from genome assembly GCA_011764245.1 of Trialeurodes vaporariorum. Lineage (NCBI taxonomy): Eukaryota > Metazoa > Arthropoda > Insecta > Hemiptera > Aleyrodidae > Trialeurodes > Trialeurodes vaporariorum. Next base: position 43,202,351 of record VMOF01000379.1, read on the forward strand.
TACATTGTCGCACATAGAAAATGGTTGCGCAGCAATTTGTAGTAGGGAAGAATAGTGGTCTTGAAATACTAACTTAAATTTATGAACTGTATTATTTATAACTACTTTTTTTATACTCTCATTTCGTCTCCAGGTTTTAAATTTGAAGTACCCTTTTCCCCTGCTGACCCTTATGTGTTTTCCGTCATTACTTGCGTACTACCATACAAAAGAGGAATAACTGGGACCGGGGGGGGGGAGGCGATAATTCGCAAGACCCTCATACCGGAAGCGCAAGTTGAACGCCCGCGTTTTAAAAAAGTTTTTTTTTTTATTTTTTTCCCTTTTTTGGGGGTGAGGGGGGGGGGTAAAAACAAATAGCCAATTACTTACGTCGATGATTTCGGCGAATTAATTGACGAAGTACGCTCAGATCTAAAACAAATAAAAGAACAAATAAATGAAAGTGTTGTTAATATTTTAACCCATACCCATCCTATTTTAATACGACGATTGATTTATGACAACGTCAATCGCTCGTATCGCTATCTACCGCTACTTGTTGTACTTCAGCTTCGACTAAAATGCGATAGGGGGAGGGAGGTCTGAGATAACATTCTCAGGAGCACCAAATTTATCGACAAATGAAGAAATAAATTTTCTTGTCACTATGACGCCAGTAGCATTTCGAGTTGGAAGGAATTGAACAAATTTGGAAAAAAAATAAATCTAAAACTAAAAATAAAATTTGCACCTATCATTTTACGTCCTTCATGCACTATCAGATTTTTGTAAGTGTTCGGGGACACCCCCCCCCCTCCCCCTCCCGACGATCATTCTTTAAAACGCCACTTTAAGCGTCCTATTTTTCAAGCACAGTTCGTACCATTCTTTCGATGATTACCAAAAAGTATATTAAAAAAAAGTTGTTTGCAGACGGCCACTGAGCAGCCACTGAGTCATGAGCGGATCCAGCGATATGGCAACAGCGTATTCTTCTAATTTGAATGCGTGAGAAACAATCGATTAGTCAAGGGGCCATGGCCCCCTCGAGAATCGATTCTTCCTCATACGTTCAAATGGGAAGAATACATGGTTGCCATATTGCAGGATCCGCCCTTGCACTGAATGGTAATCGATATTACACGGTTTTCATTCTTCGCGAAGGTTTACTTATCTGAAGATTTTTTTAGGTGTTTTTTTCTCATTTCTTGGCTACAACTTGTATGTGTCCTGCTATGTAGTCTCTTTGATTTTTTATGTCTCCTATTTCATAAGAAGAATGAAATATAAGTTTATGGCGGTCTTTGGAAATCACGCGGCAGCTTTTGCTTAGTTTTTCACTAACATATTGATATTTTCAGCGGTACGGAAACAACCCGAATAATGCGTGAAATGTGTAAAAGAAAAAATACAAAGTGGCATCCTTGAATGGATCGTAAGTGTCATAAACCTTACGGCCCTGCCCTTCCCTCACCACTCAAGTCAGAATCGAACGCTCGGTGCATGTTGTGTCAGGTCAAAAAACAAAAGTTTGAGTGGCGAATCTTATGGTCTTTCGGCCCAAACAACGCAAGACAAACAGCTAGTGACTCAAAGAAAGGATGAAGGAAAAGGGTCGGCGCGCCAGCGCATGTCAGCATTGTCAGCGTCAACAAGCAGATTCTACTCAGACCTAGACGTAAGCTCAGGCGTAACTCAAACTCAAACTTACGCCTTTACTTCTGATTAACCTCTCGGATTTGATGACTTACGACTATTCGTTTTCGTTTTTCCGTTATAACTTGAAAACTATTCAGAATTTGACATTTCTGATATCTCAGATCGAAAGAGCGTCGGTTTTTACATAGGAATCGCTGAATAAGTCAATTTGTCGAAAATCTGACTTACGCCTATGCTCAGGTCCGTCGCATGGGTTGTGCGCTGAACAAGTCAATTTGTCAAAAATCTGACTTACGCCTATGCTCAGGTCCGTCACATGGGTTGTGGGGGGGGGGGAGAGGTGAACCGACTTTTTTATTTTTATCGTATTGAAATTAAATTGATGTTTGCCTTTAACATCTTGAAAACCCTTGGATCCGTAGCAATACTTTTAATTTACATTAGTTTAATTAGAAAGCGTTTGACTCTGAATGGCTGGAAGTGATAGTTCCGAAGGGAAATGTTAAAAAAATTCGCAGTGTTGGGGGGGGGGGGAGGGGCTATGGAGCCCTCCTTTCCTGGCCTACATCTCATTAGAAAGGGGCAAAGGGGGCCAGGAAACCTAATTAGCACCGGGGCCCGGTAGTGAGATGTGACGGGCCTCCCTATGTGTCAGATGGACGACGATATGGCCGTGATGATCTCGTCTTATCTATATTTTCTTATACTGTAGTATGCTCGCTTCTTTTTGGATACAAGTCAGTGGCGGCTCGTGCAATCTGGCAACCGTGCACTTTTGCCATTTAAACGTACGCAAAAAGATCGATACTAGGTGAGGCGCTACGCCTCACCAAGTAATCGATTATTTTACACAGTTTTAAATGGAGGGAATCCATTGTTGCCACATTGCACGAGCCGCCGCTGATACAAGTAGTCTTCAATTGCTGCTATCAAAAAAAGGTCGGTGGCAGCTATAAAGATTTATTTATTTATTTATTTATTTATTTATTTATTTATTTATTTAACTGTCACAATTTAGCGATAAATTGACATCGCAAGAAACGGAGACTGAGTCCGAGCCCGGGTCCTGTAAACCGTACATCCGTCCAAGACGTCATGAGGGCGCGCGGATCCATTTGCAAAATCACTGTTTTTGAAAAATGCGTTGCTTTTATCATAAGTTTTTTCTGCATTCGTGCACGCAAGGACTTGCACTGGCGCGGCGCACAGTGGAGCGAGTCAATGGGAGAATCTGGACATGGCGTTGCAACTTTAAATGCGTATATCTTTGTTCTTGCCCATTTTAGAAGTTTGAAAAGGTTTCCATTGGTTTTATTGTAAAATTTTCTTTAAGAATCACCCTTTACAGTTGGCTTTTTGACAGTAAAAATATTGACCTCCCATTGACTCGTTCCACTGTGCGGCGGAATGAATCTCATCTCAGAATTGTTTATGATGTATTTGATGGAACTGTTTTGATTGTTAGCTTTTTTCCTGTTGTATCATTGCTTTGTGTGCATGGACGCTTAGATTATTTGTTTTTGTATCCCTCTGTATGTGCCCTAGCTATTCTTTTTTACGGAATCGTTTATTCTCTTTTGGACCTGCTTACATATGATCCACTAGTGAAATCCCAGGTTTTTTCTTACGTCCTATAATGGGGCTCTTGCAGACTTTTGTTGCGGGCAAATGAATCGTACAATGACGCACAATCTAACCATCGAAAATCACGAAAATCGCACTGAGAAAGTCGCTCGCCGAAAATGTGAACAAACCGTGGCGTTGGTGGGCCAGTGTATGTATTTTAGCAATGAAGGCGCTCAACAAGATTTTTGCTAGTGCCATATCTGGAGTATACATATAGTTCATATTTGGTTGCTGTATATGATCACCAATCGTGTTTGATTAATTTACCGCCCCCCCCCCCCCCCTTCAATGCAGTCACTTTCGGACTGTGAAGTTTTAATATTATTTTGCATTGTCGGACTTACCGGTGAAATGAAAAGTGGCATTAATTACACACGTAACGGTAATTCTGAAACAACGAGGTATTCGAGTTAAATAGATTGAGTATTCACCTGATATCTTCAAAAAATATAATATCTAGTAAAAGATGATGATAGCTATTACGGGGACCGGCCCCATCTTCAGAACTCATTCTGATCTGAAGATGGGGCCGGTCCCCGAAATAGCTATCATCATCTTTTACTAGTTATTATTTTTTTTTGAAGATATCAGGTGAATACTCAATCTATTTAACTCAACATGCACCCTGATAGAAATAACAACAGATTTAACGAGGTATTCATTTATCTGGCAGTCTAATGGGTAGCCTGCGCAACCACCGTGGAAGATTATTATAGGTTGGATGTAAGATGTGATTATGTCCATGTATTCCTATGTATTGTGATGTAATGAACAGATGGTTTCGCTCCAGTGTGCGTCTACACTAAAATACATGGGGATACATGGACAAAATTACACCTTAAACATAACCTGAAAATCCTCAATGGCTGTTATGCACCATTATGCAGGTTATCTATTCTGTCGTGCTAAGGAAGAACGCCGTATCTCCACTGCACATGAAATCGAGTAAAACGCGTTCAAAGTTAAACGCATGGCCCTCCTAACTGGTTTCGATTTTGGCCCGTTTCGTACGTTTCGTACGTTGGATTTTTATTGTTGTAAAAGGGTGCCAAGTAAAATATTTTTGCTCCAAATAAAAAAAGATCGAAGGAAGGTCGCAGAAACGATGGACATACGGCTTTTTCCCCGTCTGGCGGGGCATGCATTGTTTTGTAAAGGGTCGCCGAGGAAGCGCCCGATACACAGGTAGAACGCCGCATCTCCACTCAGCTCGGCTGGAGATACTGCATTCTGCCCGTGTACCTGGCGCCTACGGCGTTTCTCCTGAGTAAAGGTACCGATTTCGGCGTACTTACGGCAGGCAGCCCCTCTATATCTCAGCAACTAATAGAGATAAGGGAATTCTGATTTCACCACGTGAAAGTGCTTGTCAAAAATAGTATATTTCCGTGTCTAACTCAATTTTTTTATTTTTTGCTTTTACGGCGTTCTTCCTTAGCACGGCAGTATTAGACTGCCACTCGAGGTAAATAGTGGGTTGCTCTGACATTTGTACATCCTACAGCCGGTCGAATGTTTCAGACGTTTTTCATTAGTATAATTAGCCGATGTTTGAATCACCTGTCATTTTTCTAAAACGGCAACGTGTGATTTTACCTGCCACATTGATTATGTATCGATCCGATTCAAGATTGTGCCATTCAGCTTCTTTTCAAATTCGACGAAGCTACATTTTTTTTTTTTAAACTAACGAATTTGTTTCGTTCCTTTCTCTCTATGAACACAGGTCAAAAATCAAAGCGGTTGGCTCAGACGGGCAGAAAGTTTGAGGCGAGCCTCGGTCGTTCTGGAGGTGCCTTTGGATGTTCAAGAACAGAAGAACAACTGGGAAGTCTTGGATCGGTTAAAAAATAGCTCCACGACTGCCCTCAAATCAGCCCAAACGTCCAGCCTCCTTAATGTAAGCCATGATTTTGACTTCCAATATTTCAAGCGAACGGTTCTAGACATTCGCTATCAAAAATGCACCTTAACCCTTTCACGGGAAGTGGTACACATATGTACCATTTTATGTAACAAGGGATTTACTGTCATTTAAATGGAAATTTTACGGACAGTCGAGTGACCCATCAAAGTTCTAAGAAAAGTGTACTCATTTGCACGGTTTGAAAAAATCTCTAAAAAATTCAAACCTCAAAAACGTGCATGAAAGGGTTAAATCACACTTTAACTCTCCGTTGACTCTTAAGTTTTTGACTAATTGTAGAGGAGCATTTATTTCAGCCTGTTGAATTACAAATTAGCCTCGGTGTCACAATTGAACTCAATTCTGCACTAAAAAATAGAAAAAATCTACCTCAAATGGACAATTCATTGAACACGAAGAAATTTGTTTTGTTGAAATCAAGTGACGCTATTGAATCAGAGACCGATTTGGGGCAGACGCCTTTCAGAAACCTTTCAAAAACTTTACCAGTCGGTTTTCCAAAGGTTAAATGTTGAGCTGGAGACCTATTTACTTGACGAGCGACTGAAAATTGGTTCTCGGAAGCCTTCCGCCCCAAGAAATCGGTCGCCCACCCGATAGCGTCACTTGTATTTAGTTTTATCAATCAGTTTAACTATGAATGAAGTCCCCGATTTGCTCGCAGACTGTATTATGTTTTGTGGAACTATCTGTGAGTTGAAAAAACAGCATTGAATCAGTGGTGTAGCGTGCAATTTGGCAACATTGTATTATGTCCATTTAAACCCGTGTAAAATGTCGAAGGCGAAGGTGTTCACCGAACACCCTAACATTCGATCTTTTTCATGGGTTTAAATGGACGAACGGTAACGTTGCCAAATAGCAAGCTACACTACTGCAATGAATATGCACGAAACGGTTGCTCAGCCTAAATTTCAAATTCCAACTCATTTGTTGCACGAACGTGTGTAACGTGAAGGAACACGTTGTAAATATCAAATGCTTGCATCGTTTTTTTTATTTTTGCCAGAAGTTTAAAAACCAGCCCGGCTGGCTCAGGAGAGCCGACAGTTTGAGGCGCGCCTCAGCAGTGCTGGAAACTATGCCTTTGGACGTCCAGGAACGTAAAACCAATTGGGAGGTCATTGAACACTTCAAGCAGAATCCTCATCCCGCCTTGAGGTCAACTCAAACCTCCAGTCTATTAACTGTGAGTATCTGCTAAATTCGTCTGTTTAATCGATTTATGATCGGATTAATGTATCTGTCCTTTTTCTCTGCGGGATTAAGGCAGTGGTGAGTGGCATTACGGCTCGACCGGCTCGTGCCATTTGGCAACCATGTTTTTTCTCAATTTGACTCAATGTAAAACAATCGAATGCTGACGAAGCGTTGCTTGACAATCGAATCGATTGTTTTGCACAGAATCTAATGGAGGAAAATATGTTTGCCAAATTTCGCGAGGCGCAACTTAAAAGGGGTCAATTCAACATTTGAGTCTCTCTCTTCGACTTGAACATTCCAGTATAGTTTTTAGAATGGATACTTTGAAAATTTTTCTATGAAATATAGTTTTCCCTCTAAAATTTTGCTAGAAAATTGATGGGAGTTTTGGAAAGTCCCAATAGTCACGCGATCACGCCTTAGCTAACAGGAAAGGGCTTAAAATACGTCAAAATTGGGTGTCAGTAGTAGTTTCTAATAATTCGACCCTTCTTTACCGAGTGAACGGAGACCCGAAGTGAAAATTGCATGTGCCAAACAAGATGGAACAGCCCCATTGTAACTTACACAAATGTCAGTGTATTACGACCTATTTTTAGTTTAATTTTTTTTACGGATCTCCCCCTGCTTTTGATAACCCTTTTTGTTTACCGGGGATGTTCGATTAGTTGATTAATCGATTAATCAAAATCAGTTCATTCTCAAAATGAACAATCGATTTTTCGCTTAATCGAAAGAGCCAACAAAACCATAAAGTTTTCGTGAAAATACCTCAAATATTTCAAAAATTTTCTAAACTTTGCTGGATCAATTGATCGTTTGTTTAATTTTTTAAAAATTGATGTTTTTGAGCCAATCGATATTTCGACCGATCGGTTGAAAGGTAATCGATGGACTAATCGATTAATTCGAGAACCAATTAATCGATTTTCGGAACACCCCTATTTCGAAACAAGTTAATCAATCAACTCCACGCGCACTTCCTGCAATGAAGCGAGTAGATAAATATTCGTACTCGTGATACTTGTTTTTGCCTACACCATGAATTGAAGGCGCTCAATGAAGAAAAGCGTACTCTTTCGAAATGACCACAACTAATTGTTCCAGTTTCTCGTATTTTATGAATCGGGAACGAGTGAAATCGATTTATCAACCATTCATTCGATTAATCGAACTTTTTTGTCACCTATTTCCACCAGAAGCATCATATTTTGTTTTTTAATTTGTATCTTATAGAGAGATGGAAGTTGCTCTAGGGACGAGACGAACACGGAAACAGAGTCACCAAACGAAGCGACTGGGCCCCAAGACTCGTTGCTCATCAACACGAAGAATGGTCGCGCCAAATCCGTCTTACTTCACCGTGAATCCTTCTGGAGGAAACTCCGCAAGAGATTTTGCATGTCTCAGGGATTTAAAAACTTACAGGTCAGTCATAATACTTTTCCGATTATTACTAACCAATTCACTTTAGTCAACTTCGTACACTTTTTGGTATCTCCATTGTTTTCAGTCTTCTGTATTTGTTGAAATTTGTTTGGGATTAGTATACGTTGGATTTTTGAATAGTCTTTTCCTCTCTGAGCCAATATTTTTTATCTGCTCGTGCAAGGCTTAGGGGAGAAAGAGGCGAGGCTTTCGGTGAGGAGTTTTCTTTTCCGGTCTTCTCAGCCTTATTTACAGTCATTAATTAATCAATAAATGTTGTAGCTATGAAAATCTCGTTCTACCGACAAATTGTGCTATTTCAATGTGAGTCGTGTGCGGGAGTAATATGCAATCTGCGTCTCACAAGGGCCGATCATTTACTTTTTCGTTAAACCGATCGTTAAAACTGTCTACGAGTGATGCTATTGGTCAAAAATTGTATAACTTGGCTGTTGCTATGCTATAGCTGTTGCTAATCATCGTTAAGAGTCTCGTTTTATAAAGGCTATTCATAAGTAACCTTTGAAATACGGACACTATAAGGATGGTTACCATAGCTAAGTTTTACAATATTCGACCAATGGAATCACTCATACACCAGTGGCGGCTCGTGGGCTTTGGTATTGAGGAGGCTGTGGGGGGGGGGGTTCTGGGGGACCCCCCCCCCTGTCCGGGGGGCCACCCGAAAACCGATAACACGTAGTCAAAAACAAACAGGCGCGGCTGGTCCGACGACTGGCATGACGCGACGGTTATCCGGCTACTGGCTCGGCAACGCTGCGGGAGTCGTAGAGGATAGGAGCCTCCGATACCTTCGTTAGTGCGTGCACACAGTCCTTGCTTGGTTGTGTGGGTATGTGCCGAACACCACTTGACTTGACTCGACCGACTCGGAGTCTCGGAGGCACAGACTCCGGCACTGCTGACTGCTGTCGTTTCGCGACTCTGCGAAATCTCGTTCCCCGCCCGCTTATAACTTCCTTCTCTTGCGCTCTCTCCTAGTGAAGATTGACTCAAGTTTTAGAGTCACGGACATCGTGATTGCCTAATTTTAATATGTTGTCTCTCGTTACTGTCTTGTCGACGTTATTTTTTCTTCCCTCTGAATGTCTGGGGAGGCACAGCCTCCCTTGCCTCCTTAGGCGAGCCGCCACTGTCATACACAGTCTTAACGATCGGTTTAACGATGAAGTAAATTATCGGCCCGCAGTAGGCACGGACTTTACCACCAGAAACAAAGTTGACCTTCCTATCTCTCGTTCAGTTGGTTTCAAGGTCACTTTCGATATCGAGTCTGGTGGCAAAATAGCTGGTTGGGTGAAATAGAAACCATCAGGAACAGTTAGGTTATGTGGGGAAATTGAAAACTATATGACAAGAAAAACAGTATTTACCGTAGCCACAGCCCCTGGTTTAGTATCGGCAAGTCGACCGGTATCTTGGTTTTTGGTGTAGCTGATGGCTTGATGGCTGAGCTAGGGCCCGGCCAATACCGCCTCTACTCATACCCGGCTGCTCTGTTTTGAGATCGGGGAGGTTATGTTCGTCTTGGTATACGTAAGCTTATGGCCCGCTTATAGAGTTATCGAGTATTATGAAAGTTTTGGGCTTAGTTACTTACATAAAGTATTAAAAGACTTGAAAATCATATTTAGAGAGGATAAATCACGATTTTGATTTTCATCAACATTGCACTCTCCATAAGCTCTGTATACCAAGATGACCCTAACCTCAAAGAAGCAGCTTGGTATGTGTAGAGGCGGTATTGGCCGGGCCCCATAATTTGCCGTGGGTCCCGTTGGCGTTGTTTCTGTAGGCGAGTCTGTAACGACTCAGTTTTAGGTTTTGAAATATGGAATTTAAATTCTAACAACGCTCCATCACAAATTAAACCTCAAAATATTTACCTTCTAATGTAATGGAAGCCCATTTATACCAACTCATGGACTAATCCCAACTTCTGACCATTTTGCGGGGTCCAAAACCGGTCTTTTTGGCACTTCTCGTTTTGACATTTGACACTTTTCAATTTTTCCCACTTTTCTTCAAGCTCTGCTTGTGGGTTCTATATTCGTAACACCGCTTCAAATGCTGTATTGCTTTCTTCTGGAGAAACTGCGCTCGGAACCTGCATAATTACGAAACAACCCCCACCTTTTTCTGCTTGTTCAAAAAGTTTGCAACAGACGCTTTTCTCAAAACCGAACTTACTTCCGAGAATTCGCAAGCGCAAATAATATAAAAAGCTCGAAGCGTCCGTCACAAGAAGCAGTACTTCGGCGCGTCAAGCTCCGGCCGGTCTCCATGGAAACGAAGTGTTTCTGTTTCTTTTCTGTTTCTTTTCCTTTTCTCTGTCGCTCTCTTTTCTTTTTATAGGCGCTACACTGGTTTGGTTGTAGCACTCGGAAGAATAAAGGTTTTAAGAACCACTGTCGTGAATGAAGTGATTGATCATTGGTCGTGAGCAGCATGAGAGAATCCAGAGGCGGAGACAGACGGTGAGACACCCCCCCCCCCCGAACCAGCTACTGTCGGCCACCGCCGCGTGCGACGCGTCATCGTGCCGTTACAAAGAGATGTAAACTATCTGTCAATGGAAAGCGCGGATCATTTTGCGTGCGGGGCTTGTTACTCGGTGTCGAGTTGAAGGAACGCATTTCAACGGAGCGTCACGGAGCTGAAGGGTGATGATGGGGAGGGGGGGTGAGATTACGTTGAACGTCGCCAAATTTAGATCGAAAATTTGAGGCGGGCGATTAGTTGAAAAAGCGATTAATCGAATTTCGATTAATCGGGAATTATAGTAATCGGCCCTTACCGATTAATCGGAGAGTAATAATCGATTAATCGATTATTAATAGGGTTTTTCCAGAAATCTGAGAGCATGAATGTACACCCGACAGTGTTGCCATTTTAAGTAAAAATGAAGTTATGATCTCAATAAATGCCCAAAGTAGCGTATGATTATCTTATATGCATGTCCCAAACATGCTATTCTACAGTCCACACTTTCCATTGACCAAATAAGCTCCATGCAAGTCTGAAAGTAAAGAAAGTTAACACAAATGAACATGAACACACATCGATGGAACTTGGAGGATCGGTTTGGTTAGGTTGCGTTTCCGCGCATCCCCGGGCATTTTTTAAAAATATGAAAAATCCGATTAATCAAGAGCAAATAATCGATTTAACGATTAATCGGAGTTCAGATAATCGATACAATTAATTGATTTCTGACATGCCGATTAATCGATTATTAATCGACTAATCGCCCGCCTCTATCGAAAATATCCAAGGGGTGACTCTATGGAAAAATCATTCTGTATTTGAGCGATCATCCTAGTGCATTTTACCAGTTGCCAATGTCAAGGTAATATCAACACCGAAAAAGTACGCTATTAAAGATGGAGATTTCGACAACTTCCCTCTCAAAAGTCTTATCCTTTTTTCGCTTTGCCATCGCGATGGCGATTTTGATTCGGGTCGGTCATTTACTTCATCGTTAAACCGATCGTTAAGACTGTGTATGAGTGATTCTATTGGTCGACAATTGTAAAACTTGGCCGTTGCTACGGTTAACCATCGTTAAAGTGCCCGCTATTTAAAGGTTACTCATGAATAGCCTTTATGGAACGAGACTCTTATCGATTGTTACCATAACAACGGCCAAATTTTACAATTTTCGACCAATAGAATCACTCATATACAGTCTTAACGATCGGTTTAGCGATGAAGTAAAAGATCGGCCCGCTTGATTATTTTTTACGTAACTATATTTTGTCTTTTTGTAATTCTCTTTGCAGTCTCAAAATTTGCTCGATTTTTTAAGCATTTAAACGCCAATTTCCGAATTTCTTCGATGACAAGTTTCAGCGTCTGATGAGGTCATCGCAGTTGACCATTTTTTGAAGTGCCTAACCTTAATGACAATATAACGCCGAAACTTACCATCGAAGAAATGTGGAAATTGCTATTTGAATGGCTATAAAGCTCACAGTGTTCCGAAAACTGAATCTAAGTAAGCACATTTGAAGCGTTCCAACAGAAATAAAATAAGACGAAACATTTTTACGTGAAAAATAATTAATAGTATCGAAAAATTGCTTTGAAACTTTGATACTTTAAAACCTTGAAACTATTTTTCCTCAAAACTAAATTGAGATGTTTGCTTATACATACACCCCTCTACCGACAAGGTCTTCAATTGAGGCATGATTAGTCGAAGGCGTTGGTCGACAATAACGTTAGCAATTTCCATAATATTCATGCATTCTTGTTAGCTCTCGGTTGTTCGAATGTCTCATCGTGAATTGTAAATTCTGCCAACGAAAAACTTGAGTAAACTCGTTATTTATGCAAAAGAGGTGTACTTACATGTTTTTTGGCACAGACCACTGTTATCAAACAATCATTATTGTCATTTCGTTGAATTTATGCCGTGGATTTTTTCTTCAGAGGGAAGAAAATACAGAGAGAAGGAAATAAATAAAACCAGTTAAAGAAGAAATAGGTGAATTGAGCAAAAGGGTATCACTATTATACAGGGTGTTTCTAAAACTTATGTCATCCTTTCTACCACGTATTTTTGAGGTCAAAATAAGACTTTTTTTTCCTATAAACGTATGTCAGAAAATGCCCCCCTTTTGAGCTACAGCCTTCCAAAGTTTTAAAAATTGTTGGTTTTTTTGGAATATGGACCAGAATTATGAACCGAATGTCATGAAAATTGGTGTCCCAAGGTACTTTTACGTGTAAAATCCATTGATGACTTCGAGAAATTCAGAAATGAGGTCTGACTGTACTTTTCAGGCAATCTTATACCTTCAACGACACAAATTTTATGTTACGGAATGGAAATTTGAAAAATGAATAATGGAACCAGATGGGAAAAACTCTTAGAAAGATATTTGGTCCTCTCTGTTTTGGTCGATACGACGCGTATTAAGCGAGATAATCGCTGCACAAGGTGGAAAAGCCAGCGCTTTTACTGTAGCGGGCGGCCCGAAGAAGCAGCGGAGTGGCGCGGCGGGTTGTATACTTCCTGCCGCTCCTCGTGGTAAAAGCGCTGACTTTTCCACCTTGTGCAGCGATTATCTTGCTTAATACGCGTCCTATCGACCAAAACAGAGAGGACCAAATATCTTTGTAAGAGTTTTTCCCATCTGATTTCATTAGTTATTTTTCAAATTTCCATTCCGTAACATAAAATTTGTGTCGTTGAAGGTTTAAGATTGCCTGAAAAGTACAGTCAGACCTCATTTCTGAATTTCTCGAAGTCATCAATGGATTTTACACGTAAAAGTACCTTGAGACACCAATTTTCATGACATTCGGTTCATAATTCTGGTCGATATTCCAAAAAAACCAACAATTTTTTAAAACTTTGGGGGGCTGTAGCTCAAAAGGGGGGCATTTTTGGACACATGTTTATAGGGGGAAAAATGCTTATTTTGACCTCAAAAATACGTGGTAGAAAGGATGACATAAGTTTTAGAAACACCCTGTATTTTGCTAAACGGAACTATTAGATGCAAAGAGGTTGCGCGTAGTAAAAATAAAAATCTTACCCACTTTTAATTGCTGTTGTTTCTTCTCGTGTACGAGGGAATTTGATGAATTTCCTCGCCAACTTAGTCAGGATTGCGTTCATCACTTTATGAAGCGAGTCTCAAAGTGATGATTGCGCTAAATTTACGAGATTTTGCTCAGCCACTGTGCCTCTCTGGTGGCTCCCATTTGCGAAGAATTTTAAAGCTCCAAAAACCTGTAAGAGAACAAAAGAGTCAGATGCAATCATCGCGAACTTCATGATGACAAAAGATTAGAAGAAGTTTTTTTAAACGCCTGTTTCATTTCTTTTATTAGGAACTCATTTGAAGCAGATTATTTTCCCTCCGCCGTACAAACTTTGACAGAAGTATAATTACTTCTGGTGAGAATGGTGAGAAAGTTTTTGTAAAAATATTACTCAATTTTTCATGTCTAGCGTCTTGGTAATTCATAGAATGCTGATCTGTTAGGATGCTTGTAATGCATACTTTTCAGACTTCTTTGGCAACAAAAATAGAACATTTTTTTTTTGAATGCTGAAGCTCTGGTCTGGGGCAAGTAGGGGCTCGGTCGCTCAATTAAAGACCGAGCAAATCGAGCAATATTCTTGGACACTCTGAAATCTTGCATAAATTTTGCCCTAGGCACTTTAAACGGGTCCTGCTAGCTGATCGGGGACTTCATAGTTAAACAGATCGATAAAACTGAATACAAGTGACACGATTGGGTGAGAGACCGAAGTGGGGCAGAAGTCTTTTGAAAACCATTGTTCAGTCGCTCGGTATGTAAAGATGTCTACGAAGCAACCTTTACTTACCGAGTGACTGGACAATGGTTTTTGAAGAAGATCCACCCTGACTCGATTACTCACCCAATCGTGTCACTTGTTTTCAGTTTTATAGATATGTTTAACTATGAAGTCCCCGATCAGCTCACTGACTATCTCTTAGCCTTTTCCTCGTGATCCTCCAGGAAAATGTTGAGGTACCCTTCTGTAATTCATAGAATGCTGATCCATTAGGATGCTTGTAATGCATACTTTTCCGACTTTTTTTGGCCCAAAAAAAAAAAAAAAATAGAACATTTACTTTGAATTGCTTTGATCACTCACTCGATGAGACGGATTGAATGCTGAAGCTCTGGTCTGGGGCAAGTAGGGACTCGGTCGCTCAATTGAAGACCGAGCAATATTCTTTGACACTTTGTAATCTTGAATAAATTTCGCCCTTGGCACTTCGAACGGGTCTTGACTATCTCTTAGCCTTTTCCTCGTGATCTTCTAGGCAAATGTTGAGGTGCCCTTCTGTAATTCATAGAATGCTGATAGGATGCTTGTAATGCATACTTTTCAGACTTCTTTGACAACAAAAATAGAAGAACATTAACTTTGAATTGTTTTGATCACTCACTCGATGAGTCAGATTGAATGCTGAAGTTCTGGTCTGGGGCAAGTAGGGGCTCAGTCGCTCAATTAAAGACTGAGTAATAATCTTTGACACCTTGAGAACTTGAAATGCCTGGATGGCTAACTGGAGCGCTCTCCGTCGGTGTACTATCGACGAATTAAAGATTGTCGCGAGATTTTCACGTTCTAATTTTCGCCTTCAAGATTCTGGTTTGGCCACTCTTCATACTCTTCATGTACCTTGCAGGCGAGAGGCCAGTGAGGGTGGGGCGGGAAAGCCTTTGCAGATCAGTCCCACACTCACACCCATAGCTGTAAATGTGTGAAAATCTCGCGACTATCTTTAATTCGTCGATAGTACATGTACCGTTTTTTGTGATGTTTGTTCTATTGTTGAAGCATTTAAAAGCTTGCATGCCCTAGGCACTTCGAACGGGTCTTGACTATCTCTTAGCGTTTTTCTCGTAAACCGCCAGGCAAATGTGAGGTGCTCTTCTTTGGCCTCTTCATTAATCAAAAGCGACAAGCTTCAAAAGAGCTGACATCATTTTAAAAGCCATGACAACACTGTTGAAATCGATGTTACAAAAAAAAAGGAAAATTGAAAAGGAAGGGCTAGGGAAATAGATAGTCTCATATCAGCGAGACTATTTATGGCGAGTTTTTATCTTATTATTCATCGGATGACTATTTTTTAGCGAGCAGCAATAAAATGGGACTTGACTGTTCAACCATTATCCATGGGCAAATACAGGAATTTGTTTGTCTCTCTCTCCTCCCATTTGAACGTGTGTTTTAGAAAAGGAAGGAGATAAAAGCTAAAGTCAAAAGCTAAAGTCACGTGATGGTCCCTTCCGCTATCCTTTGCTAATACATGAGTTTAAACGGCAGAGAGAGGGAGAGAGAGAGGGAGAGAGAGAGAGAGAGAGAGAGAGAGAGAGAGAGAGAGAGAGAGAGAGAGAGGAGGGGGAGAGAGAGAGAGAGAGAGAGAGAGAGAGAGAGAGAGAGAGAGACAAATTCTTGTATCCGCCCATGGTCTTGTCCTCATCCACTTTAACGTACTCCTGTGTAGCAATTTAGTCCCAAGCATTTTCTCAGAATTCATTTATGAATAAAAAAGTGAATAATCATTCGGAATCATTCTTGTAAGTGGCATATTTCTATTATTCCGACGGGAGAAATAAGGTGAGACTGGAAGTAAGAGTGCATCAAGAATCAAATTTGCTCCTTTCCATGAATTCCAACGCTACCTTAATGTTAATATGCAAGAAAGAGCCCACCTGAAGTTTTGTTAGCCTTCATTCCATTCATAGCGCCTGAAATTTTACCTCGGTTGACGACTGGACTCGGAGACAAAGGAACCGAAACTTCTAGAGGGATCACCTTCTCTGCTCCCTGCTCTCTGCGCCGTACACCTCCGCAACCATACACGCAAAGATGTAATTACTTTTGCAGAGTTCGCAGAGTTTCTCTCGCTCCCGATTTTCCGTTTCTGTAACAATTTTTTTTTTTTTCTTGCTGGAGCAGTCATTCAGGCCTTTATGAAGAACTCAAAAAAAAGGAATCATATTCAAAGCTTTGATCAGAGATGACTGTCTCTGGCCGAGTAAATTTAATTACGCTTTTAGTCAGGTTAGAGAGGGCCGGTGGAGAGGCGAAGGGTTTTAGGGAGAGGGGGGTTGTATAGCTATAGATGGTGGCAAAAAACTCAAGCGTGCTGTGCGCCCTCCTTCTAAGTGATGCTATGCGAGTAAAAATAAATACTAAGTCGAGGATGTAGCGCACAGTGGTCAAAAAAGCGCTACTAGTAATTCGTTTTTTGTCTTTCTTTCTCTCTCCCTCTCTCTCTCTCTCTCTCTCTCTCTCTCTCTCTCTCTCCCTCTCTCCACTTAAATGTGTACGCCAAAAGAAGATGGAGATAGTGGGACTGATATCACATACGTTTCACTTCTTCTATCCTTTCCTAACAACTTCATTCGTATGGACGAAGAGAGAGAGAGAGAGAGAGAGAGAGAGAGAGAGAGAGAGAAACTCAGGTTCCTGAATGTGGTATTCCTCGGCAAAGTGGTACTAGATCTTAGATACTCTAAACATCTGTTGACTTAACCCGACCTTCAACGTAAAATGTTGAAAGCTGAAAATGCTTTTTAGCAATGAAAGAGACACGTTTGTAATACTTTTACAATTTGGCTGTTGCACACTGTTGGTTCCAATGGTGGATGTTCCATGGTACGGAGTTCCAATGTTGCCAGATGGGGGTGAAAAGGTCGTACGTTTTACATTGATTTAAACGGGGAGTCCCTTCACATTTTTGTGTTCCGCATAACAGCTGTTGATTCCGCCGAGTGAACCGCACGGCGGGGGTGATGATGCCCAGCAACCTGGGCGGGGGATAGATTTCCAGCAACTCGGGGAGACGTTGTGCTACGGAACGCGTTAGCCTTACCTACTTGCTACTGCTCTGACCAGGTATTAATAGATCTTGGGTTTTAGTGCGAAGTCAACGGTTAGCCATCAATCACAACAAAGCACTAATCGGTCGCAAGTGGTTGTGATAAAAATCGCGTAGCGTTCCAAACCATTTCACTCACTCTCCCGTACATAAGAGTCTCCCGTAAATTCGTATACAGGGTTTTGTTTTACGACGTATTTTTATCAAAATTGCAGTAAGATGCCTCGACGAATTCATCCCTGCCAAAAAATGTCATCAAACGTGTCTCTAGATACGATTTTTGATGGTTAAAGCCGGAGGCAAGTTTTGTTTTGATTTCAAAGAATGAAAATTGAACACTCGCCAAAGATTATGGTCCAGGTGCGCTCCTACTTTTGAAACGAGCTCTACTTCAGAAGCCCAATTCGTCAAGGAATGTTTGAATTAAATGCTGGAATATTTACCTTATCTGGATTTTCAGCTATGTTTCACTTTTACTTTCAACCACAGAATAAATTTCTCAAACCTCAATCTTGTCGATCGTCTCTTCGACTTCAGGTTGCTTTAACCTTGATTCCTGGTCTTGCTTATTCTTCGGAGAAGCCATTGGCGGATCTTTGAATCCGTCCTTCTCTCTCTTTTCCCATTAGAATGAATGTGTTAGAAAAGGGCAGAACAGGGGCATTCACGTGATTCCCCCCCCCTCTTCTATCCTTTTCTAACACGTGTGTTTTAATGGGGAAAAAGAGAGAAGGACAATTCTCTTGATCCGCTTGTGGGAGAAGCCGCGGGGCAGAGCAAAAAGGCGCCAAAAGTAAGTAAAACGGTTCTTGACAACGGTGGGAACGTAAACAAATAAAAATCATGATTTATATTTTCAAGAGTGTTAATTTCTTCTGTTCCAAGAAATGTTTCTTTTGTTGTCCCCATGTGCGGCATTGGCCGAGACATGAAGTGCGAGGGCGTTCGCTCGTAGCCCAGAAGAACAAAGGAGGGGGAGGGGGAAGTTGCCCATTGTTTACATTTTGCGAAAAGATATAGTTTCTTTGCCGAAAACTTAATTATAAATGAGCTCGAAATACACCTGAACTTTGCCCGTTCCCCGAAATCTTTCACGACCGTGTGTCCGCGCTTAATCAGCGTATCCCCTCGTTCTTTCGCCCCTCCCCCCTTTTTTGGAAAGGAGGTTCTTGGATACGAGTCCCTCATAACGGCCTTCTCACGCGCTTATCGCGAAGTAAAACTGGAGTTCACTTAACCTTTTATGGGCCAAGCCCGATTATACTCGTTTTTCTCTTCTAGTCGATTTCACATTGGTTTAGTCTTCATTTTGGATAAACGCGATTATAGATGGGCGCACTACAATAGATAAGGTCTCGTTCAGGCGCCTTCAATCCGTCGTATAGGCAATTCCAACTCCACCAAGTACGAACAGTTAACTACCTTCCCTATATAAACGAAGGAGTGGAGTTCTCTTGAACTAACCTGGTCTTTAAAGGGTTAAAGACGTTAATATGACTCCAAGCGGAACTTTTCCATATTTCAAACCGATGGATAGCGCCATACTCGTCGCATTTGGAAAAAGTCGTGTTTTTGAACGCTTAGAAGACGTGCCTGCCTCAGTGCCTGTAAAGGCACGTGGGGAATCTCAGTAAAGCCAATAATTGTTGTCGATGCATGATTTTCGATACACGGAGGGGGGGAAAGAAAAAAAAAACGGTTATAATAAATGAACTTCGGCTCATATGGAACACTGAGGTCTGAGGTGTTCGGTTACGGTGACCAAAGTTTTCGGTTGTGAGTACCGAACTTCGGTTAGGACTACCGAAGGTTTCGGCAAGTGTGACTAATACTATGACTCACATTTCGTTCCACTGAACCACTTCGGTACTCCTAACTGAAGTTCGGTACTCACAACTGAAAACTTCGGTTACTCAACCACGGCTCTGCACTGAATTTTCGCCGAGATGTCCGCTCGGAACGCTAGCGCGCTCTACCCATCACCTCAACTGTGGAATTATTTCCGGTAACCTCGCGCGCGTATGAGGTTTCACCAAAGACTTCTAGTTGCTAAGGCAAATAATGCCTTTCGCTAGTGGCGCAGTGTCGGTATTGTTCCATCGCCGCTTTTGCAACGAAGTTAGTGCCGTAAAGGCGACGCAATTATGCCACTGAAGCATATGTTGCTCCTGGAAGTTTTTTATCGCAGCTTGTTTGACGTGGTCACTCGCTTTAAGAGCTTCCGGCAACAAAATGGATGAACTTTTATTCAGGGAATGACCGATTTTTAGTGCGAAGGAAAACCGCATTTTATAATAATAATAATAATAATAATAATAATAATAATTCTTTATTCATAATTCAGATGTGATTGAACATGGAATAGCGTCAAAGAGCTTACACAAGTAAAGTAAAAAAAAAAAAAAAAAAAAAAAAAAAAAAAAAAAAAAAAAAGGGAAGGGATCGTACATTTTCTTTCACAGAGCAAACAGAAAGTTAAGTTAGAAATCATCTATTGAATATAAGGGATTTGGAATTAAGATATTTTTACATTCTCTTTTGAATAGATTTAACGAGGTCTCAATTTGAAGGCTTTTGGGGAGCTTGTAGAAATAATTCAGTCCAGTGGACATTAAAAGGTATTTATCCCATTTTGAATTTTGCCGAATGCTTCTTAATTTGTCCTTGTTCCTGGTATTATATTCATGGAATTCGCTGCTTGTTTTTAATATGTGCTTATTTTGGAAGAAAAAGAGCAGCATTCTGTATACAAAAATTGATTTATCAGTTGAATTTATCAAATTATCAGTTGAAGTTTGGGAGAAAGCCATCAATCTTACGGCTTCCACAACGAGATCAAAATCTGCGGGGTCCAGTACATTTTTTAGGGATTTAAATTTTCCTGGATGAGCCTCCCGCAACTACAGAAGCAACTGTTCTACTATTCGGAGGGTGTCCCTTACTGGCTGCGTAAGAATGTTGGTTGAAGAGAAAAGAGGAGGGAGAGTCAAAACAAAGAGGTGGTGAAAATGCCGTAGAGTGAGTGAGAGAGATAAAGAGAGAGTTTGGAAAAGTGGGGGTCATGGTGAGAACGATGTTATATGCACGGAAGGGATACTTCGGCTCGGCGCTGAGTTAGAAAGAGATAGGGGACATAGATACTCAGCTAACCCCCGCCTTAAATCCCTGCCGGCAATTATCAATATTCTTCATCATGTTATAATCATAATTTCTTCCGCGGAAGCTCCTTCGCATCCCGGGTCTCTGAAATAAAAAATAAGCGAAAGCATAGTTGAAATTGAAAAGTTTGATTTCGAGCACTCATTTTCTATGATTAAAAACGAACACTCATCACTGTAGTTTGTTAGAGAGAAAGTCATCTGCAGGGTTCGACATTGACATTGAT
The DNA here is from genome assembly GCA_011764245.1 of Trialeurodes vaporariorum. Classification (NCBI taxonomy): domain Eukaryota; kingdom Metazoa; phylum Arthropoda; class Insecta; order Hemiptera; family Aleyrodidae; genus Trialeurodes; species Trialeurodes vaporariorum. The sequence continues at coordinate 43,222,968 of VMOF01000379.1, forward strand.
TATTGAATTTACAAGTTTTACAACAAAACAAAAACAACAACAATAAAAAATTACGAAGACATGCCGTTTTGCTTTTCGCAAAAAACTTTTTAAGGGGTGTTTTGATAAAATCTTAGTATAGTCTGTAATCAAATATTTCGTCCGTAACTGAAACTTTGCGCCGTTAACACTCTTAAGGGAAGTGGTACACATGTATATCAATTTTATGTCACATAGGATTCCATGGAATTTAAATGGAGCTTTTGCAAAAAAATTAAGTAACCTATCAAAGTTCTTAGAAAACCTCTTTTGAATCGTCTAAAAATATCTTAAAAAAACTTGGATCCCAAAATGCGTGCAAGGAAGGGTTAAATGTACAAAATTACCTGAAAAGAGCAGTCAGACTTATAGTTTCTGCATTTCCCGAGGTCATTAATGAATTCTAGTTGGTCATCCCTGGCACCAAGGCAAAGCGATTAAGCCCGAAAAACCTTAGATGGAAACTTGTTTTGCCAACATGCACTTAATTCTCGGACTAAAAGACAATAACACAGTTGGACAATTTTTACTTTTTCTTTCCTGAATTCATGCGCCTTTTTTTCTCAGCACTGCGGAGGTCTTTAATCTTCTCCGTAATTGCAGGACCTATTTTGGCTGTTCTAGTGTTCTCGTTTCTTTTTCAAAATTTGAAGGAGCAGGAACCTCTTTGGCCAGCCTCTCTTTGAATAATTCTTCAATAGACCAACACAAAATAAGATTAAAGTCAACATTGCGATTATATTGGGGGGGGGGGGGGGTTACAGTTTTGTTACACCCTGTACTTGTGGCAGACGTTCATGGAGTTGTTTTCGATGTTTTGTGTTGGATTTAATCAGGTGTACGGTGTATTTATTATCAATGTACGAAGTTTCTAGTCATCTAGTGCATCAACCATCAGACTTAAACGACGCTTGAGTAACGCTATCGATGGTTTCTATCCGAGCTTCATTGATGTGTAAACGGTGCTCGAGAACGGTGAGTGCTGAGATAGCGTGCGTGAGCAGAATCATTATTCGCATCCTGAGAGCTAGAAACTTTTCAAACCCCCATCGAATATCCAGAGCATGAATTGTCCAAAGAACAATGAAACGTTTTCCGAGTTCATTTAAATGGTCGATGGGGAATTGTAATCAGAAGACTCGGAAATTTCGCGCTCTGTCTTCATGGATCGTCAAATGCACCATCCATTACGGTTATTGGTCTTTCGATGTTGCAAAAAATAACTTCGCCTATTTAAAACAGTTGTAAACGGGAAGTAGGCATCCCCCCCCCCCCGAAACTCTTGCTTCGGTGACACTTCGATCACTACTAGGCTGTCATTGTCACCAATTGGCAGTGCTGGAATTGAACTAAATGTTTCCTGGTTTATTTTCGCCTGTTTTTCTTTCTTGTCCTTCAATTTTTTTTCCTCATCCACATCGGTGTTGTTAGCTTTTTTTGTGGACATTTTAAGAAACAATTGTAGCAGATCCATATCACCTGGAAAGAAGGAGGAGTACAGTGAGAGATTGTAAGATAGAAGTGCATAGAGTATTTGAAAACTAATCAGAAGATAAACACTGAAGGTACCATGAGGTCATCCAAAATTAAGAATATCAGTTTTTTACTCAGTTATTAAGGAGCCTAGAAAAAACTACTTTACTTATACCAATTTTCCCCTTAAACTCACTGAAAGTCAACAGTCTAACATATTTTTTTCGAAAAGAACCAAATTGATTGAGTTATCAAACATTTTCTGAACCCATGTTGTAGTATTTCCTACCACCTCTGACTTTTTCAATTTTTGAAACTGCAGTTAAAAATCAACCACAGAAGACTTTTCCATGTACTTACATCACTTTCCAATGTCACCACTGTTTAAGTTAGAACATTAATAAAATCCTATCAACCAGATTGTCACTGATTACAGTGGGCTCCAGCCCAAATATAACTGAACACACACTTCAATCCTACCACCATCATTTAAACAGCACCACTTGCTCATATTTGCTTCATTATTGGTATTTTCACCTAAACTTTCACAAATTTACAAAGAAAATTTGGCAGCAAAACATTTTTTGCAACCAAATGAACGTTTGAAGTAAGTATACGAACGGACGGGAGAAAAGTACGCATACGCATCAACGGCCCAAGAAGACTGAACTTGCGCGTTGACAAGCAGTGTTGCCAGATTGGGGTGAAAAAGCCCTACGCTTTACATTGATTTAAATGAGGGCGGTACGGTTTTTTTTTTTTTTACCCTCAATCTGGCAACACTGTTGACAACGGACCGCGGGCACCGGAAGGCTCGCGTATTGTCGACGAGGCGAGGGGAAAGGACTGACCGCGCGAATCGAAACAGCGGGCCGATCATTTACTTCATCGTTAAACCGATCGTTAAGACTGTCTACGAGTGATTCTATTGGTCGAATATTGTAAAACTCGGCTGTTGCTGTGGTAACCATCGTTAAGAGTCTTGTTTTATTCAGGCTATTCATGAGTAACCTTAAAAAACAGACACTATAACGATGGTTACCACAGCAACAGCCAAATTTTACAATATTCGACCAATAGAATCACTGATAGACAGTCTTATCGATCGGTTTAACGATGAAGGAAATGATCGGCCCTCTGGTGTCGCGATCTAACAGACTAACGATCTAGCGAGAGGAAAGAGATCACTGCGTATACTACTGTGTAGGACGTAGGTATACGAAATTGCCTATACAGCTATCGGCAGACTTCTACATTTCTTATTGAACGTTCACGCTATGGCGGGAACAGTAATAAACTCACATATCTGCTGTAACGGCAAGATCGTCATTGCGCTTCAACGCAGTCATCATAGGAGATTCCTGTGTAGGAGGGTGAAGGGTGCCTCTGGCCAGACGTGTGCCTTGACTGCTGCTCCAATGAATCTAAAACGTGGTACCTCCTACTGAGGAGTTGCAGAAGTTCCTTATTTGAGGGTGGGGCCCCGTCCCCTTGGGAGCAGTAATTCTCCCACTCTGCCAGAGTTGACTCGTCAAATCTTGAGACAATTAATTGAGTAAGTTATTATTGGGTCCCATGTTTGCGTATTGACATTTAGTGATGCTAACGCTTGCTGAGCCTGGTTGACGGGAGACAGCATGACTTCGATGGACTGAGCGGTTAGTTGTTGAGACTTCTTGCAATCGCAGGTTACCCCGAGAGTTAGTAATGAGTGTACATGTTTGAAAACCAACTTCTTGTCATCATGTTTTTCTTTAAGGAGTCTTAGGGCTGGCCTATAATTGTGTTCTGAGAAATTTAGATGTTGAATTAATCTTGCAGCGTTTCCAGTTACTGCCGATTTAAGGTAGTGAAACTTGAGGATGTTTGTCAGCGACGGATTTTAGTCCACAAGCTGAAAGAATATGGGCCATTGATCTAAACTCCCGGTAAATTCCGGCTATTCGATAATCATAGGAGATTCCTGTCTATTATGTCACTTTCTCTACAGAAACACAGAAATGAATGTGTCTCAATTTAGGTGGGAATCTCCATGATACCTGCGTTTTGCTGCCATTAAGCCCGATTCTGAGAGTGAATTTCGTGATTTTTTAGTGTACTCATCGTCATTTTTACAGGTTTTTGTGCAAGAATCAACTCTTCAATATCCTGTAGCAAAAGTTTGACTGCTTTTGCTGTCTGGTCTTTTCTGGCTCAACAATGATTCCAAAATAACAAGAATTGTATGCATCCAACCGGAACATTCAAATGTTTGTAAATTCTGTTATGTTTATACTTAAACGCGGATTCCGTCTATGTGCCATTATGCTCGTGCTAATAGTGTTTAGTGTAACGTAAACTGTTTGAAATTGAAGTAAATTTCTGTATCAATGAGTGGTTTTTGAACTTTTGAATTTTTTTTTTTTTATTTTTTTTACGACAGATATATATACGAAAGCAATTTTCCTTGCGCTCAAAAAAAAAAAAAAAATCAAAATTTTTTAATCAAACAAATGAAATTTGAATTAAAACAAATTATTGCAAATAAATGAAAACAATGGAACGAAACAGCATATCCTGCCAAAGGTCAAAAACACCGAAAAACAACGGGAAAAAAAAATATCGACAAACAAGAACTAAGCTACTACTTATTGCAAAACACACAAATATTATCAGAAGCATCCGTCTGAGTTGACGCATCTTTTCTAACAGCAACTTTATGTTTTCTGCCTGATCTTTTTCCACGTTGTCTCTTTTTCACATTATCAACCTTAAGCTTCTTTGAAGCAGGTGCTTCAATAATGGTTGAAGCCGATGATGAGCTAGAGGAGGATGACGATGAGGATGAGGAAGAAGACGATGAAGAGGAAGAGGATGAAGAGGAAGAGGATGTTGAATTGGAGCGAGGGCGAGGAGATTCAATAAGATCAGATTTGGCAGATTTGATAGGGTCAGAGGGTTTAGGTTCAGAGATTTTCGGAGGTTCAATAGGTTCAGAGATTTTTGGAAGGATAGTTTTGGATGTTACAGAATTTTGTAATTTTGGGATTTTATACGAGGCAATAATTTTATTAATAGGAGGATTTTCAGGTGAGGGAGATTTTCCAAAGAGGGTTTCCATTTTATTATTTAATGTAGGTTTGGTGGACCGAGAAGAAGGAACAGAGGTCTTTTTCGAAGGGGGTTTGTTGACTGAAGAAGTGGTTTTTGAACGTTTCTAATGTGTGCATTGTTATTTACTCCGATTTTTCCGTTAGAATCGAGGTTCCATATCGCTCTAGCCAAAGCACTCAACAGACTCATAAGGTGGAGAGAGGAAGACACAGTGGCAGTGGCGGCTCGTGCAATTTGGCAACCATGCTTGTTTACCATTTAAACCTATTCAAAAGTATCGATATCTTCTGGTTGTAATTGCACCTCCTGTACATCGATTGTTTTACCCAGGTTTAAATGGAGAGCAGACGTTGTTGTCACATTGAACGAGCCGCCACTGAAAGTAACAGACGAGTGGCATTAGTTCCTATTATTCCACAAAATCCTGCCAGATTTCTCCCTGATACGCGCTAAAGATGTAGTTGGACTGAGCTCTTAACTAGATGAGACGCTCTTTAGGGATACCGCGAAAAGAACGTAACGCGTGTGAAATACTAATCAGATTAAATCGACCGATGATCCCTTTCATTCATTGACTCTACCACTAATTAATATTCCTTAGCATATTTCCAACACCATAGCTGCATATTGAATTGGCATTTTTACAATTCTCAACTGAAATGATCTCTGAACGTATCGTTCAAACGAACAACTTCGCAAATTGGCCTGAGATCTTCGTAAAGTGGGCAACAATCTGAAAGCACACTTCTCAGAAATTAATCATTCATATGTATAAGCTTTCAAGACTAATTTTTACCGGAGAGAACACTTTTAACTAGTTCTATAAACGTCACAGGAAAGTTTCGAGTTAAGCTTTGAAGGTTGAAAGCTGTTATTTTTACTGGAGTAAACTGGAGCCCCGTGCTATATTCAGCAAGTTCAACAAAAAACATGGTGTAGGTCAAGGTATTTATATTTTAACAGGTATACTCGACTCGCTTCCCGCGTCATCTTCAGTGTCGCGAAAATCGAAAGCAGATTCCAAGATGGCCGACAAAAGAAGAAAACACTGGACACTTATGTCAGTGTAAAAGAATTTACAGAGAGATAATCAAATCAACTAAAATCGACGAAGTGAGGAAGAGCACCAAACAGTGAGTTCCACTTCCATCCATATTCATAAGGAACTCCTGATCATGCCGCACGTCATTTACAGTGTTTTCTTCGTTTGTCGGCCATCTTGGATTCTGATTTTCTTTATTTTCGCGCCTCTGAAGATGACGCGGGAAGCGAGTCGTGCATACCTGTTAAATATAAGTATCTTGGTCTAGATGAGAAAACCCTTGCGTTTCATTGAAAATTCAGTTTCAAAACGGGGATTCACCGACTCAAAACGCCTCAGTTATGATCTTTCGAATTCACAAATGTCGTCTTTAAATCCTAGCGACCCGATTTCTAGATTATTTTACGGGCTCGACCGTAGCATTGTTATACCTCGAAGGCGTACTTACACTCACTCGTACAGTCCGATCCGTGCTGTCAACTGTGCAGTGGCGGCTCGTGCAATTTGGCAACAATGTTTTCCCTCTATTTTAATGTATGAAAACAATCGATTGCAGGTGAAGCGCTGCTTCAGTATCGAATCGATTGTGTTATATAGAATCAAATGGGGATAAAACATTGTTGCCAAATTGCACGAGCCGCCGCTGCGACTTTGCAACGTAGGCGAATGAGCATTTGGATGGTGCAGGAGAAGGGAGAGAGTCGCGAATGAATATTTCTCTGATCCGTTGAAAGCGGGATCAACCTTTTCAACACACGGTGGGTCAAAATATGAATTTTACAGGACATTATCTGAAAGTAGCGGCTCTTGGAATGCGATATATCGATGTCTACTCCGTTCAAAACTATAGAATAGAATCGATCTTCAGGGGTTGCAATTGTGAACCCCAGAGAAATCGATACTTTCTTATAGTTTTAAATGGAGTGAACGTCGATGTATTTCATTTCACGAGCCGCCGTCACTACTATCTGATTAACATAAATCAAGATTATGAACGATAGATGTCGTGGTTACTACAAACTGAGTTTACATTCAATTTTATTTCTTTGCTTAAATCTTAGGCACGTTGAGTGGTTTTTGCAAGAAAGTATCGACGTTCGTTCAAACTTTTCTGAAACAAAATGAAACGGTTATCTATTGCAGACCCATATCTATTGCAGAGTTGGGCAAGTATGAGTGTAATCTATTGCATTATTACTAGGTAATCGGTAATCGTCAAACCTGGTTATTAAATGTATTTTTTACTGATAAATAGTAAACTTTCGGGTCTTTTCGATTAGATTTGATTTTTCTGCAACTAATATGATAGATGGATTGTAAAAAATCAGCCCTGATTACCTTAGTATCTCCTCCATTGCTGGGATCATCATTTTCCCACAAAAAAAACGTTCCAAGAAGTTCAAACTGCTATATTGGAGGGATTCGACCGCCAAGCACACGTAATCCACAGTCCCCCCCCCTTTTTTCCAGACATTTAATTTTTGACCAAAAAGAGGGCCGAAAATGGCCCGTAATGACACAAGTCATTTTACTGTCAAGGTATATGGAGAACAGGTATGGACAACACTCGACTCAGGGGGCGTGGCCACTTGGGAAAAAGCGACTTCGCCGCCATCTTGTCTCCCATTTACACCGTGTATTATTTCGCATTGTTGTTTGTGGTTAGGTTTGAAGGGGAATTTTATCTGAAGCAATACTTTATTTATTTGAACAATGCAATGTAATTTTTATCTTTAAATGTTAATGTTGTGACTATGTAATGGATTAACATCATCAATTACGTTGTTCACTTTCCTTTTCAAGATGTGCAATCTAAGTTTGAATCGCGCGGTCAGAAAAATGGCGGCGGAGTCGCCCTTTTCACAACCGATCAGAGCCAACCTCAGAGTGTTGTCCATACCTGTTCTCCGTATACTTTGTTTTACTGTGCGCCGGTTGCATATAGAGATGCTTCGTTCGTCTTTTTGGGCTCCATCTATGCCGAATCCTCTCAGAATAGGAGTCGTGAGATATCTTGCAGTTGCCTTTTGGGTTCGATTGGTGTTTCTCTTTGCGTGTTGAATATTGGAAGTACGTGTAAGTTATATTTGATGCACAACCCCCCTCCCCCATTCGAACCCCTTTTCTATCTTGTTCTTCACCTCAGTTCGAAGTCTCCTATTTCTATTTCTCCCTTGCTCATTTTTTTTAAACCCAACTAATAATCTCCCGAGGCGTTGCTTATCTCGGTGATTAACTCTTTTCATAGCCGCCTGCGCCCTTTTTTTTATAAGTACGATGTTGAATATTGGTTCTCTTTTATAGGGTTGGTTTCACTATAATGAAAAACCGTTTTTTAGGTTTCACACCAGTGGTGGGACACCACTTTGTAGTGAGATCTGAAATCGCCAGATAGCGCCACCTGTCTCTTTTTCTTTAGTTTTTGATTTCGATGCGCCTTAACCCTTTAAACCCGGACCCTATTACAAACCCTTCTCACAAATGTTTTATCAATCTCAATGAATTGAATGAATTTCTCTCGTTTAGTTTGATGTGCATATAGATTTGTCTTAAAATGCATGGAAAACCATGTTAATTTGGTGGTACAAATTTGTACCGCCAGGAGACTAAGGGTTAACTTGTCGCGTATTCTGTCTTCCTCGTCCGTTTCTGTAGTGGAATCGTCATCCTCCATCACATTAGTAGTCTCAGTTCAAGGTACTTATATTTAACAGGTATGCTCGACTCGCTTCCCGCGTCATCTTCAGCGGCGCGCAGTTCAAAATCTTCAGCCAAGATGGCCGGCAAAAGAAGAAAACAAACCGACTCACTTGGGCGACTCCGAGAGTGTCACCCGAGTGAGGTCGGCGAAACTCGGAATCGCCCGAGTGAGAGTCGGTTTGTTTTCTTCTTTTGTCGGCCATCTTGGCTGAAGATTTTGAACTGCGCGCCGCTGAAGATGACGCAGGAAGCGAGTCGAGCATACTTGTAAAATATAAGTACCTTGGTCTCTGTTTAAGCTCTGGAGAGAAGTAGAGGACCACCTGAATATGGGAATCAGGAGGGGGGGAGAAATGATGGGGAACGAATGAGGGGGCACAGGGCAATCCCTACACAAGTTCAACACGTAACAAAAGCAACGGAAATGGCAATGAAAGTGTCAGAGCAAAAGAAAAGACAAAGCAATTAAGTCATGATCAAGCTTACCTTAATAAAATAAAAGGGATCAATTTGTATTTCACATGCTGATAACCTACTCACATGCCTGAAAAGGGAGGGGGGCCAAATCGTTGGGGATTAATCATTTATTTTGAAAAGAAAAGCGGGGGAGGAACATTCGAAAGCATGATTTAGAACAAGGGGGGAGAAAAGGAAGCAAAAGCATATATGTATATTATTTCAGATACTTTCAATCCTGGTACGAAGTACTGAGACAAAGCAGCCAACACACTAGTTCAAACGAGTTGGTACACGCACTAGAACGTAGACGAGAGAGTGAAGTAAAGCACACGCTTTTTCGGGAGAAGACAATCAGTCTCTATGCAAACGGGTGCAGGACGAGGGTATGGCGTCAGAACCTCCAACTACTCAGTCTGCCAACTACTGCGACGTCACTAAATTGACCGTCACCAGACTTACATTTTCACTATAATGACAGGTTATAAAATATGTTCAGAGTTATTCATACATACTCTCAAATTTTTATGTAGCAGGTATACTTTTTCTCTCCAAAAACTCAAACCTCGCATAAACAGACGATGATTTGACTAGCCAGCAGCTGAAAACCCACTTTTCTACCATTAGCTAAAATCCACCCGTAAACATTTTTACGTATCAACTAAGATTAGCTAAAATCCACCTGTAAACATTATTGCGTATTAACTAAGCCACGCCGAAGCCGCTGCTTCCTTTAACCCCTGTTACAAAGTTTTTCCTGAATTTATCATAACTTCGGTTGGAGACGGGGAGCCATAGGGTAACTGCACATGTATTTGCTCGCGGATATATTCCCCTGCTCGCCTCATGGTCGAACCTTATGAACGGCTGAGATTTGTATCCATAAGGAGGTACACGCTGACAACGTACGCTGGCACACGCTGGCAAGGTACACGCTGGCAACGCTGCCTTATTCCTCACACACGCGCGCGAATTGCATACACACCCGCGCGACATTCTACACACACCCCCGGAGCTCTTCACTCTCGCGAAGATCTTGCACCCGCGCGACATTCTACACACACCCCCCGAAGCTCTTTCACTCCCGCGGAGATCTTGCACCCGCGCGGCCTTCTTGTATCCACGCGCGAAGGTTGGACGGTTCTGACGACATACGAGGGACCGACGCGACAGGGGGGAGGGGCCGTCTAGCGAAAGATTGCGATGATTTTTCAACCGCGATCAAGGTCGCAGATCAGCTCACCTACACGCACATTCTTTAGCGCGGGGTGAAGAAGGGAGGGGGAAAAAGTGCAGAGCGAATTCGGTCGCACACGCATGATGATACCGTCTATTGGCGGCAACAGGCTCAGTTAATGTTAATGTCAGTGGCGTCGCGTGCAATTTGGCAACAATGTATTCTATCCATTTAAACTCATGTAAAAGATCAAATTCTGGGGGTGCACAGTGCACAAGGAAAATTCGATATATTTAATGAGTTTAAATGGAGCAGTTGCATTGTTGCCAGATGGCACGCGACGCCACTGGTTAATGTGGTACCCGATGTTGATTTGGTCATTGTTGAGCCAGGAACATCAGTGGATGACTTGCTGGTAACCATTCTTCATGGGGCGGTACTAGAAGTCGTCGTCGGCTCTTCTTCGTCAATGTCCGATTCTGTAGTTGATGCTATAGACTGCTTGGAGAAAGTTTTCTCTAAGTCTATTTCGCTTCCTTTTCGGCGTCCCTTTACGGCACTCTGGCACTTTTAACGTTGACCTTTATCTTAACCGGTGACTTTTCGACCTTGTGAGAGTGTCTGTTGGATGGTAGCGTGTCGCCGTAGATGTTCCTCGTTTTCGTACTATAGCTTTCAAAAGGAAGTATTCTGAAAGAAATTTGTATAATTTCATTGTTTTTTTCAACCAATTTGAGAAATTTTACGGTTTTCAGGTATTCCAGAGTCTCACATTATTGCCACTTGTGACACTATGCCTCAAAAATGTTTAAAATGATGGAAAATAAAAGAAGAATTCACGAAGAACAATTTCGATCACAGGTTTTTTTTTCTTTTGAAAGGCAAAGTACTTATTGGTGCGAAAGTCGATTGGTACTTCTACTGATTGCCAAATTTGTAAATTCCTTTGGAACAGCAGAAATTGCCCCAAATTTGCTGTCGGATGCCGAAACTCTTCAGCGGGAAAATTTCTGAGACAATCTTCGGTTATTTCCTCGGCTAGAAGAAAGAGGGGGGAACATCAAAACAGGAGGATTGGTACTTCTACTGATTGCCTTTGTAAATTCCTTTTGAATAGCAGAAATTGCCCCAAATTTGCTGTCAGATGCCGAAACTCATCAGCGGGAAAATTTCTGAGACAATCTTCGGTTATTTCCTCGGCTAGAAGAAAGAGGGGGGAACATTAAAACAGGAGGATTGGTACTTCTACTGATTGCCAAATTTGTAAATTCCTTTTGAATAGCAGAAATTGCCCCAAATTTGCTGTCAGATGCCGAAACTCATCAGCGGGAAAATTTCTGAGACAATCTTCGGTTATTTCCTCGGCTAGACGAAAGAGGGAAGAACATTAAAACAGGAGGATTGGTACTTCTACTGATTGCCAAATTTGTAAATTCCTTTTGAATAGCAGAAATTGCCCCAAATTTGCTGTCGGATGCCGAAACTCTTCAGCGGGAAAATTTCTGAGACAATCTTCGGTTATTTCCTCGGCTAGAAGAAAGAGGGGGGAACATTAAAACAGGAGGATTGGTACTTCTACTGATTGCCAAATTTGTAAATTCCTTTTGAATAGCAGAAATTGCCCCAAATTTGCTGTCAGATGCCGAAACTCATCAGCGGGAAAATTTCTGAGACAATCTGCGGTTATTTCCTCGGCTAGAAGAAAGAGGGGGGGAACATTAAAACAGGAGGTTTGGGTTTCTACTGATTCCCAAATTTGAAATTCCTTTTGAATAGCAGAAATTGCCCCAAATTTGCTGTCGGATGCCGAACTCTTCAGGGGGAAAAATTTCTGAGACAATTTTCGGTTATTTCCTCGGCTAGAAGAAAGGGGGGGAACATTAAAACAGGAGGATTGGTACTTCTACTGATTCCCAAAATTTGTAAATTCCTTTTGAATAGCAGAAATTGCCCCAAATTTGCTGTCAGATGCCAAAACTCATCAGCGGGAAAATTTCTGAGACAATCTGCGGTTATTTCCTCGGCTAGAAGAAAGAGGGGGGAACATTAAAACAGGAGGATTGGTACTTCTACTGATTGCCAAATTTGTAAATTCCTTTTGAATAGCAGAAATTGCCCCAACTTTGCTGTCAGATGCCGAAACTCTTCAGCGGGAAAATTTCCGAGACAATCTTCGGTTATTTCCTCGGCTAGAAGAAAGAGGGGGGAACATTAAAACAGGAGGATTGGTACTTCTACTGATTGCCAAATTTGTAAATTCCTTTTGAATAGCAGAAATTGTCCCAAAATTGCTGTCAGATGCCGAAACTCTTCAGCGGGAAAATTTCCGAGACAATCTTCAGTTATTTCCTCGGCTAGAAGAAAGAGGGGGGAACATTAAAACAGGAGGAAAATCATGATAGTACTGGTATTCAAAGTAAAAGGCTGGCCCTGCATCTAATTTAAAGGTTCAACTTTTGCTTCAGCATTAGTTGTACACATTGCTTTCAACATTGAGTCATGTTAGTAATGTTTGAGCTTAGTAATGTAATACAATAGAAACAATAGTTTCAGGTTCGATGTCGCCAGATGGGTGGTTAATAGAGTTGTCATGAAAGTATAGTAAAGTGCCAGTTTGCAGGATGTTTTCCAGAATTCTTGTAGCCCGGTGAAAGCTCACCTCTTTACTTAGGCGCACAAAACCTTCAGTTTGCTGTAATTAACAGTCACAGTATATCGAAGAAAATTCTACATATATTTTGTTATCGTCCCATTCACAGTTTCTTAATGGCACACAATGGGTCTGTTGCAAACTTTTGCTACAACGATTAGGAGTGTTTAATCTCATTATTGTGTACTCAATATACAGGATTTTAGGCAAGAATTAACTCTTCGATCAAATGCCCCTGCCGCAACAGTTTGCAAGAGCCCCGATGTCGCACGCTCTGCCATCCGAAGCGTATACATATGTTTGGATACAGGAATTTGCCTCTCTCTCTCACTCTCACCTACCCCCCCTTCTCTCTCTCTCTCTCTCTCTCTCTCTCTCTCTCTCTCTCTCCTCTCTTCTCTCTCTCTCTCCTCTCCCCTCTCCCTCCCTCTCTCTCTCCTCTCTCTCTCCCTCTCTCTCCCCTCTCTCTCTCCTCTCTCCTCTCTCTCTCTCTCTCTTCTCCCTCTCTCCTCTCCCCTTTTCTCCTCTTTTCCCCTCTCCCTCTCCCCCTCTCTCTCTCTCTCTCCCCTCTCCTCTCTCTCTCTCCTCTTCTCTCTTCTCCCCTCTCCCCCCTCTCTCCCCTCCCCCTCTCTCTCTCTCTCTCTCTCTCTCTCTCTCCAGCCGTTTGAACGCATGTGTTAGAAAATGATAGACGAGGGGGCTGACTTTAGCATGTATCACCGTCCTTTTCTAACGCACGCGTTCAAATCAGGAAGGAGAGAAACAGACAGATTTGGTATCCAACAATACCACAGCAAGAGAGGCGATTCGTCGTAATAGGATGGGCAAAAAGGAACCCTTTCAGACCAACTCTGTCACCATTGCTGAAATGGGGCAGTTGCACACTTTTGCTGGGCGCGATTTAAGGGTCAATTCAGTTGCATTGTTGCAAAAACCTACGCAAATGTAACGATGGTATAGGACTGAAAACTCACAAAATCCCCTCAGAAACTCAATTAATGCATTTAAATGTGCGAGTGTGTATGATACTAATAATGGAAGATTCCCATCTAATAACACTTCAAAAATTGACCAATAAGAGACAACTTTCCTTGACACCGGTGCGGTGGTGGTGACAGGTGTCACGGTGCCATGAACTGGATGTGGATCACTACACTGGTGTCTTATTACTGTGTGAATCTTACTTGTCAACATAGACACATAGTGACGCAATTAGGATGGGCGCAAAACTCTCATTATTAGTGCCATACGCCGCCATCACGCTCGCGCGTTTACATGCATTTAATGAGTTTCGGAATAATGTTATTGAGTGTTCAGTGCTACCATCATCATTTTTTCAGGTATTTGCATCGGAATCGACCCTTAAATCGTTTACAGCAAAAGTGTGCAACAGCCTCGTTCTTAATGAGAAACCTGATATCGTTGAACGATTCTTTGAAACCTGAACTCGCGACGCTTCATTGACGTGGATTTTGTTCAAGAAAAACAAAGCTAAATAAGACAGTGCTGCTATCATTAAATGTTTACCGTTGCATGGTAACCGAGGAAACGGCATTTGAAATGGAGACTCACTTTGGACTTTGGATATACCTAGAGTCCCTGTATATCAAAGAGTCTCGACACGTGAAGAAGAAATCGAAGGAGGCGTCCACTCTGATTGGTTCGGTTCACCGAGAAGGCGTGTACGTCTCCTTGTAGGGATGTTTTAACGGTTCTCTTATGGAGAATAACACAGAACGCCTCCTTGAGCTCCGTGAAAGCTTAAAATCTAGCAGCCAATCAGAATCTATACCCCGTATGGCGAGACTCTTTGATATACAGGGACTCTAGATATACCAGCTGAGCTGCGTATGTGTGCACTACGGTTCAGAGAAAATTCTTACGGACGCACTTTCGGCCTCGAGTGTTCGACTTCATATGTATAGACTCTCGGCAACATTTAAACAATGGTGCGACTTTCAAGTGTTTAAAGACCAGGGCTGCCGTTTTGCGTATAATCAATGCTATTTTTCAATTCACCGATGATTCCACCGGTTGAGAAAAGATTACACAGTTCAGTTCAGAGCATGACTGTAATAAACTAAAATACTCGCATCTGTAATTTTTTCTCAACCGGTGGAGTCGTCGATGATTTTAAAAAACTTGCGAATATTTTAATAAATCATCGGAGTTTCCATCGATTAAGGGAAGATTACAGATCAGAGTATTTTCGTGCATTACAGTCATACACTGAACTGAACCTTGTAATCTTTTCTCAACCGGTGGAATCATCGGTGAGTAGAAAAATAGCATTAATTATACGCAAAACGGCAGCCCTGGTTTAAAGACTAATTAGAATGCCTCTTTCAGGCAATCGAATCGACGAGCAATCGAAACTTATGTATTGAAAACAACGGGGAAATTCAACATTAAGAATTTCAACCGGGGTACTTTCTTTTGAAGGTCATAGTACATATACCCACGGCGCGCACTCATAAATTCGTCCAACTTTTTAATTTCGAATGTAAACCGAAGCTTTCTGTCGAAGCAAGCGGAGGAGAAACCGCGTTGCCAGATTTGGCGGGAAATTCAAAAACTTCGAGTGAAATGGGAAACCACGCGAGGTTCATACGCGGAACGGCAGCGCTGCGGAAACGCCAGCGGCGGTTAAAGCGAGTTGAATGGTGGATTCCGATCCCGGCGTTCCGTTCCGTTCCTCGATTGATTTTCAAGTGGTTCGGCAGTGTAAACATTCGGAGGACGCTTTATTAATCGCGGCGTCTCCTTTTTGAGGTACCTAATTAAGGTTTATGGAGCCGTGTGTGAGAGCGCGTCGTCGCCAACCAGGAAATCACACAAAAGGAACAGCTAAGCTTCTTGATGCTGAGGTATGACGCGCGTTGAAGGTATGCTGAGGTATGACAAAGCGGAGCGCTCTGACTGAAATACGCTCGCGAGAATGAGAACAAACGAGTACTTTTTGTCAGGAATATCGCATGACCGTATGGATGCAAGGTTTCAGAGAGAGCTTTATCATATCTTTGACTTCAGTTGGTGTACACTATACAGGGAGTTGAAATATCCAGAGCTGTCGTTTTGTGTGAAAGGGTCTGTCCAGTCTGGTGCTTACTTTTGCTACTTATGTTTCGTTCTCGTTGGCACAAGAAATTTATGGCACCAATAAAACTTATTAGGCACACTGTTCTGACAGACGTGTTAGTTTTAAGCATATTTTTTTAAATGATTTAGAATTGCTAATCATTATGCACGGGTTCGTTTGAATCCTTTTTTCGGTGGTGGAGGGGAACTCGAAATCTGATTCAGAATCCAATAATAAAATGGGAAGAATCTGCATCCACTCCTCTCAGCTGACCATCAGATCATCGGGTGGTCAACGTTGCTGAGCGGCGTGCATGCAGACTATGGCTGAATCCGAGTGATTTAGCTCACTCGCTGGTGAGAACTGCTTGCAGTTTTCTGAATCCAAATCACAGTAGTGATGTCAGGTATGTCATCACGGAGAGGATTCAGTTAACAAAATGTGTTAGATCCACTTTTCAGATTGATTCTGATTTGAATCATTTAATGAAATACGCTTACTGTACTCAATGTCTCTTATCGGTGAGTGAAGCTTATTTCTTCCTTATTTGAAGGTAACACAGCCTCCATTCACCGTTTGACCCTTTCATTTTAAAATCCAAAATACCACGAAAGACCCTTTTCAAAAATACTAAAATGAATCTTCACATCAAATTTGGATGAGTGTAGCCCATTAGTTTAAGTTTTGAGCCTCAATAAGGACAGAACAAACAAAAATTTATCATTTAGATCAGGGAAGAATTAGGATATTCTGTGAGAGTTGGGCATTGTTTGATAGGTAACACTGTTTTGAGCAATATTCTTATCCTGCTACAGTTGGAACTATAAACTCAGTAAAAACATACCACTTTCATCTTGAAGTTTTCATCTGCCCCCGATTTTGTATCAAAACTGATGAGGGCTTCAACGCTTTTCAGCGGCACTAGGTCTTCGATCAACTTAAAGTCGTCGTGGCTGTGTTGGTCCTTATATTTTTGGCTACTGATTGCTGGTAAGACCTCATTGACGATGAGGTCTTTTATGACTTCCACAGAGATTTCTGAGAAAGAAGAGAGAGTTTAAATAGTAAATACTTGAAGTGAATGAAAGCAACGTGAACTAAGTGAAGTAAACATTGATTAATGCTTCATATTTTTCAATTAGAAAATTCAAAATCAAAAGAGGCATAAACTATAACCAGTTGAATACAAGGTGCGAATAAAATGTTCCCGAACCTTTCCAGGGTGTATTCTACAGCTAAAAATGATACTTTTTTTCTCCGTAAACGTGGGTCCAAAAAATCAGCCCTGCCGAGTTACAGCGTTGCAAAGTTGCCGAAAAAAAATGAAAAATTGTCATAACTCATCCGTGAATCGTCAAAGAATACATGACTTTTGGTTTGCAGGGGTAATTTTAAACATTCTTTCTGCTGGTTCCTTTGGGACAATGTTAGGCCGTATAATAGGGAATTTGTGAGGACTTTTTGCGGACCAAAGTAGGACTTTGCATTTTTTGTCGGGGAAGCAACGGAGGTATCATAGGATCTTCCTATCTAATTTAAGACTTATATCTGTATTGCCGTCGAGAAAGTGACAAATTATACATGAATCTCCTATGATACCTGTGTTGCTCCGCCATTTTGATTTTGCCGTTACAGCTGTTTTCTGATTTGATTACTGAATTTTAGATTTACTAAGTGGAACTTTCGCGATCCTCGCCGGTTTTTACATCAGATTCAACTATTTATTCGCTTACAGCAAAAGTTTGCAAGAGCTCCAAACATTCATTACTTCCGTCTTCATCTTCTCCCGAATCGGAGTCTTCGGTCGTATTTTCCAGGATTACACGAGTCAATCCAGGATAAAAGCTATGACTGCCATATGAACCACTTGAAGGCAGTGACGAAGATTCCATCGGTTGAGAAAAGACTACAGATCACAGTATCTTTCTGCGTTGAACTTACCATAACCATACCACCTCCATTATGGTTAGGTGGATGTCACCACGACAATGCTGGCGCACATATAATACATGCCCCAGCAAAGATGGTAACACCTCAGCGTGGTCCCACGGTTATGGTGTGCGCGACAAGTGGGTTAACAAAAAGATCCACAGTGCCGCGGACTTTCGGAGTTCCGCGGGCACCGGGTTAAATTGTTGTTTATAGGTACAACCATTCACGAACTTTTTCTTCTGGATCTGGGGGAATAAGCCAACAACGGTGTCGAAGAATCCCTCGAAGGGATGATCCTCGATTTCCCGGGTGATAACAGGGAGCACATATCTTACTTGGCTCCCCCCCACTCGGAATACCTCAATCATCACCTCTTCGAGGGATGAGTCGTCCATGGCCGCGATATTCAGCGGGTCCAAGGGCACAATGATCGCAACGGTGTCTTCGATTATCTCCACTCTTTGTACACCGCTGCGATCGTTGTTAGACCAAACTGAATGTGCAGAATTACGGTCAACCGTTGCGTTGGAAGTATCGATTATCGGTGAACTGTGAAGTACCATTAAATACACACAAAACTGCAGCTCTAGAAATACTTTAGCAGGGTGAAATAATTTCTACTCCTTTTAGTAGCATTGTTCTCTTCTTGTGGTTGCAGAATATTGTGTAATCCGCCGGGGCATCGCACAGTGGCACGAGTCAATGGCAGGGGTCGGACATGGAATATTTGATTAAAAAAGCAAAGAATGTTTTAACAGAAGTCGCCATGCCTTGTCCAGACTCCGCCATTGACTCGCTTTACTGTGCGTCGTTAGGAATTACTAGTGTTGCAAGCTGTTTGAAACCGTTGGACTTAGTCCATTTAAACCCATGTAAAAGGTCGAATGCGAAAGTGTTCATCGAACACCTAATACTTCGATCTTTTATTTGGATTTAAATTGAGGCATTTTTCGGTAAATGGGCGTATGGCGATTTACGCCCTTTTTTTGGAGAACTCGTTTTTGAAATCCTGACGATAAGACCTAACAGGTGATATAAAGTTATTCATATGTTGAACGGAAAATAACCACGAAACAATCGTTCGAATGGACGCACCTCGGCTGAATTCAGAAACGTATGGGCTACAGTACCCATTTCGAGCGGTACTCGCAGCGGCTCGCGCTCGGTATCTGTACTTGCATCGTATCTGTATCTGATATTGATAAAAGCTCAGTGGATAAGTCAGTGTGTGTGTTTTTTGCGTTTTTGGCTCGGTCTCCGATGACAACAATAAAACCTTCCTTTTGGCCAAAAATAGGCCCAAAAACCCCTTAACATCATCCCTCCTTCTTACAATGGGATAGTTGCAAGGGTCAACAATGTTGTGTTTTTTATAAAGAAAATGATAGTACTCGATGAGTTGAGAACAATGGTGCTTTTGGGGTTTTCCTAGATGTCCCGGTTTCGGAAATACGCGCGTGTAAAGTTGTAAAAAATTGGGTCTGTATAGTGACGTCACTACGCGGAATTCCCATTTAAAACAACAATGTATTTTGGGTCAAAATCTCATCTCCGGAACAATGGGACGAAATTAGAAACCAAAGGCATCTTTGTCCTCAGCTCATCAAGTACTTTCATTTTCTTAACAAAAAACACAACATTTTAAACCCTTGCAACTACCCCATTTCCTTTTCTCCAGGTTTGTGACACAAATCTAACACAAGCAATACTTGTCGGATAGGCTGGGAGGGGAAAAAAACGTTTTTCGGTAAAAGGGCGTATAACACTTCAACTTTGAACTTTCACTGCTCAACTAATTTTCCTTCTACAAACTTGAAATTGAGTAGAGTTCTTCTTGAATATTTGTTCTACAAGCCAGTCTTTCAAATTTTGAAAAATCTGCAGTAGTCTCTAAGTTATAACGTTTTAAACTTTCAAACGCGTTTTTCTCGAAAGTCGTTTTTTTGCCATACGCCCATTTACCGAAAAATGCCTCAATTGGAATCGGACTTGCTTCAATGTGCGTCGGAGACCTTCGGAATATGTATACTGACACCTCTCTCAGCTCGACACCTTCGGAACCCATAAAAGTGTCCGGCTCAGAGAGTTGTCAAGCAGTGTCGGGCAAACAGTATTCTTCGACTAATCACGAATAAGTTAATTAAAAATCATTCAATTCATTCTTAAGTTATTCCTACCAGTAAATCGTATTTTCAATTCTATCAGTCATTAATATTATGGAAGATAAATACATCGGTTAAGTTCAAACTTCGATTTACTGTTAGGAATAACATCAGAAAATGTTTTCAAGAGTCCCATGAGAGTATTTTCGTATACATTGCAGTCTTACGCTGAACTGAACTGTGTTATCTTGTTTAACTGTACACAAAACTACAGCTTTGATCTAAGCTCAATAGAATTAGAATATTGCATTCATTGATCCGGACTTTCCACGGCATTTTGAGGCCGATTTAAGTTAAGAAAGTATACACTGGTGATAACCATTTAACCATTTGATGATAACAATACAGGGCAACTGACAATGAAGGCCTAAGTTTCGGTAATCAGTGTGGAAGACAAGAGTACACTCAGGACAGTCTCTTCACAGGTTTGAGGTAATTATTTGCAATTCAGGCATACGATTCCAAGAAAGTGAATTTGCTTCATCTGATGAGAAATATGGTCTCACTAAAGTGCATCTCGCAGATCTCCTAGTCAGACTAATACCCAACGAAGAAGAATTAAATAAATGGTGGATAGATGAATAAACTAAGAAACAAGAATAAAATGAAAGAATGAGATGAGTGTACTCATGAAAAAAGAAACTGCCGTGGTGCCATACCATGGCATTGGCCCATATCTTCGTCCTTTTCTGATGCATTCGAATGTGCAAGAAGGGAGAGAGAGAGAGAGAGAGAGAGAGAGAGAGAGAGAGAGAGAGAGAGAGAGAGAGAGAGAGAGAGAGAGAGAGAGAGAGAGGGGGAGGGGGGGAGGAGGAGAGGGGGGAGAGGAGGGGGGAGAGGGAGGGGGGAGAGGGAGGGAGAGAGAGAGAGAGAGAGAGAGAGAGAGAGAGAGAGAGAGAGAGAGAGAGAGAGAGAGAGAGAAGTTCTTTGATCCGCTTCTGTTGATGGTCCATTAAGAAGTCCGGGAGCGACTCCGCCGCGGGAACTTCTCGGAATCCTTCCGTCATTCTGAGTTGGGGAGTAAATTTTGAGAAGTCTACGACAAACACTCTCAAAGGAATTGACGCTTGAGCACCGGCAGAAGTGAGGCGGCTTAACTTTAACCGCATCAGGTCCTGGAACAGGAACGATTGACAGGTGCGAAGGACACCAGTCGAATTACGTTCATATCGAGTTTAGTTAGACGTCCAAACGTATCTCTCTTGTAAAGCAAAAAGGCTGTCGCACATCTTGAACTATTTACGAAAAATGTCTGAGTACGCTGAAATATTTGGCAGTTCTTTAAAAATACCATGTATGCAACCGAGCGAGGGTGCGCTCATCCACAAAAATTCATTTTATACTGTAAAAAATTTAAATTTCGAGAGTGATTTCAGCGCAGGAAGTGGAGATTTTTCATTTGGCGGGCTACCTGGAGTAGCGACACTGTAGGAACAGCAACACGAACAGACTCCGACACATTTCTGATACATTTATATCATACATAGAATAAAGACTACGTCGCACAGTGTGGACATTTGTCGATCTAGCTATTCAAAATTATATAACTTTTGAAAAAATGCAGCTGAGGAAACGAAACTTTGGGGATTTATCAACATTAGGGTAGCCTATATTTAGGTAATTTTTCATATTTTTGTGGACCCCTCGAAGGGGGGCAATGGGGCCCCCCAATTCCCCCTTAAAAATTATCATCGGTAACCCCTATATTGTGACACATCAATCAAAACTATGTAAAAAGTAGTGCATTTTCGTTTAAACCGGAGGTCGCTATCTCTTTTTGTTCCAAAGTTATTGTCGATTAAAGTTTCATTTTGGATAAAAATTTCCCATTTAGAAATTCAAAATTCTATAATTTTGGAAAAATTACAGGTAGGAGAATAAAACTTTGAAGATTTGTTACTAACATGGTAGTCTATCTTTAAAAGAGTTTTTTCGGTGGGAAGCTATCCAGGAGGGGCTCGGGCCTTCGACGCCCCCCCCCACAAATATATTTAATCGGGAACTTATAGGGAATAAAATTATAAAGCTCATAAAAGGGTTTATGACGGAACGTATATTAGTATAATATGAGTATATTATAATATACTATTTCTCTTTGATGTTAAGTGTAACTTGAGTCAAATTGTGGGGAGAGGGGTGCTGCATGGAAAATAAATTCAAGAATAATTCTTGAAAATGCAAAGTCATCAATAGGGTTTTACGGGAAAATTATTTAGTCAAATTTTGTTAATTTTTTTATTTTTTTATTATATTTTACCAGTGATGACTGTCCCTCTCTTTCATCAAATCACATTTATCAAAATCAGAATCGCTAAAATAGAGAAAGTTACAATAATTTAATCCGTAATCCAGCAAATTGTTCCTATAATTTGCGTCATCACAGGTTGAGCGGGACATTTGACCAAATGAAGTATCAGATTTATCGGTATTAATACAAAATATTTAATTCAGTTGTAAGAACTATGAAAAAATTAGTCAATTTCTGAGCCTGATGAGTCAGTACATTCAGAGGCAGTGGCGGACGCAGGATTCTTTTTGGCACGGGCTTGCACTGATGAGCGTTTGACTGAAAATTGTTCCCCTCTTCCCCTCCACCCCTAAAAATCGGAGGTCTGGGGGGCTATAGCCCCCTTTAACCCCCCCCCCCGTGTCCGCCACTGTTCAGAGGTATTGGTGGCATCAACAAGGCTCCTGTCCTCCTCGCTTGATGAATTTTCGCTGTTTGGTCCATTTTCAAGGTGCAATTTCTCTCTGAAAACAAGGAGAAAAACTAAGTTTATTTCATTTGCGCACATTTGCGCAGTGGGAGACAAAAATAGCTGAAAAGTAGATGAAATTACCTTTCTTTTAGAGCAAAAACGGTAGATGGTACAAAATGGTACAACAGAAAAAAACTCTGCTGAAACTTACTAAATATACTAAAATATACTAAAATTTAGACTAATTATAGAATGTAAATTATCCTAAGATTAAAAAACTTTCCTTCCATGGTTTTTCCTCCTTCTACTTACTTTGAAGAACACGAAAAAAAATCTATGACTCATTTAACATGTGTTTTGTTTACATTAGGTCTATTCTATCAAAACAAGTGTCACGGGTGAAAATAGAGATACTTACCTGTGTTAATTGAACTTCGAACTCGGCTGGTGCCCTTGTCGTCCGGTTTTAATCAAAACAAACGTTAGATATGTCTTATCTAGACATCTTTGAAGTCAAAAAGCAAGCGCACAGTGGATTTTTTCGATCTTCATTTTGAATAGCTAAAATACACGTATGTCCACACTGTGCGTCGTAGTAGAAGCGTCACTTCCATGCGGCGCTGTATAAACTCCTTTCGTTGACCTTGAAATAATCCTAACACCGCGCGATTCAAACTAAGCTAACCACCGCACGATTTAAAATAAGCCAGCCACCGCGAAATTCAAGATAAACCAATCGCAGCGCTGATGTTTGGTGGATGATGTTGTTGTTGAATGAGAAGGTTACAGAATTTAAAACATCCTTCCATACATAATTTTTTCGAGACCATTTAAGGTCATCGAGTGCCGGATCGGAGATAAATCGAGACCCAGCACAAAGCTTGCGACGGGTGTCCACTTTTCTGGCTCAATTTTGGTCGGAACTCATCGGAACAACAGCCAACGATTGCCTACTGTTGACTGATGAGCGTGTGTTTTGCATTCGACAAGCAAAACCTGTTTCCGTTTCCGGGACGGCGAACCAATCGCAGCCTTTTTTTGAGCTTCATCATTCATTAGTAGGCAATGTTTATCGTTGCAACCGGTGACTTCCGGACAAAACTGTGACCGCTAATTTTGCTTCACTTTTCTAACACGGGAAGCATACAGTGTGCTGGGTCTCTATTTGTCTCTGGTACCGATAGAAAATTCGGTGACAGTGTCGCTTCTATTACGAAGTCATCTTTATTCTACATATGCAGTTATGACAATCCTTTGAGGTTTTGAGGCAGAGCTCAGAATCAGGCAGACAGAACAGCAAATTCCACCAGTCAGTTTCCCCTTTCATTCGACTCATTTTCTCTAAATAAAACTGTCCATAATTCACAATCCCTGAACATTTTTCGGTTCTCTTTACTCCGTAAATAAAAGGAAATGTTTCATTGTTTTGCGAGAGGCTCCTCAATAATGTATAGCGCAAAACAGTCAAGATGCCTTTAGCAAAACACCCTTTGAACTGAAAGCGTCGAAGATTATCTGCCCTTCCGTGAACTTCAATAACAACTCTTCAATATTCATGTTTGTTGTACTTACGTAGCAACAACGCCGTTAAATTTTGTTTAACAACAATTCAAAACAGAAACAGTCCGAAGTTTACTTTCCAGACACTTCCTCAATGGATTACTTTTTGTTGTTACCGTGTCGGCTTTAAAATCCGAATTTACTTGTAATCTTACTCTCAGAACTAGGAGTCGGCGCTAGCCCGCGAGAAACCCCCGTCTGCTGCCGTGAAAGCGTGGAAGTTGATATCAATAATACATTCTCGGAAGCGATGTATTTAATAATAGTAACAGGGTGGTGGTGGTGGCGTAACAAAAACTTGGCCGGTCGGAAACCATTCAGAGTTAAAAAGAAGAAGTCACCTGGTTCATATCACCGAACGAGGGGAAAGGTGGGCGGATTCACAAAGCTTGGCCGGAAGGCGAGCTCGGCTAGAATTCGCAGATTCATCTTTGAAATCTCGCTAATTTGAACTGCAGTCGTCGCACCGTGGCACCGACTAGCTCAATTATTGAGTCAGTCACGAGTCAATTTTGCAAGTTTAAGCTCATAGTAGGCAAAAGCTGCCGATTTGCGTATAATGGGGCTCTTGCAAACTTTTGCTGTAAGAAAATGAATAGTTCATTCTGGTGTAGAAACCAGCGAAAATCACGAAAATCACACTGAGAAAGTCTAAAATTCAGTAATAAACCTACATAACTACTATAATGGCAAGATCGTAATGACAGTTCGACACAGGTATCATGGGAGATTCCTGTCTATTAAGTCACTTTCTCGACGGAAACACAGAGATAAGTCTCAATTTAGGGATCTCCTATTATACCTGCGTCGAACTGCCACTAAGCTCGATTCTGAGAGTGAATTCTGTGATTTCTTAGTGTACTCATCGTCATTTTTACAGGTTTTTATGCAAGAATCAACGCTTCAATCCCGTGTAGCAAAAGTTTGCAAGAGCCCCATTAATGAAAGTTTTCAATTCATCACCACGCTGAGAGAAATCACTTCTTAACCCGTTATGGACTAAGCCCGAGTTAACTCGTTTCACTCCTCTAATCTTTTCCACGTTCTTCCAAGCTTACGATTCCGAATAAACGAAACTATCGATGGAGACCCGTTCGAGATAAGATTTCGTCGGGCGCCTTCAATTTATCGTATATGCAATTCCAACTCCACAGAGTACGAATAGTTAACTACCTTCCCTATTTAAACGGATGAGTAGCGATTTTACGTACTAATCTGGTCTTTAAAGGGTTAAAACAAGGAAACAAGTTTACTTGTGACAGTTTTCCTTGCGAGTAAAGTTCTGATTAAATGAATGAGAATCACTGTCGAAACAAGGAATCTATTACTTGTAGCAGCAGACATTTTCCTTGGGTTAAAGGAATTCCCATTTAGTCAATATTTCACTGTGCAGTTGCTTTTAACCCTAACGAAATCCTTCTTGGCCTAAAAGAAGAATTATCTCAGTGCAATAATTCCATTGGTTGATAAAAGATGACACAAATTATTCACTTATGTAATCTTTTCTCAACCGGTGCGGTGGTCTCGTCGATAACTTTAAAGATTGAACTTGATATTTTATAGTACTTCAACAAGCATCAGCCACCAACCAACGGACCGAATCGGACCGTTTAAAAATGGCGAAACCACAAAACTTACCTCAAAATAGCACTGAAGGTGGGTTGGAGAGGCTCTAGACCCGCCCCAAGTAACGTAAAGTTGGGAGCGCTCCCAGCATTCCGATGTGCCGTTAAAGAAATGTGAGGTTAGAATCGCCATTTTTAGGTACGACCTAAAGCCCGTTTGTACCGTACATTTATTGGGCCCTGAATTGAAAGGAGCGCCTTCAAAAACTCTGCGGCAACCAGGTCTCACAAGAATGCGTCCTTTTTTCTATAAACTTTTAATTAGTTTTGAGCCGCAAAATGATTGAAGATGACCCAAAGTGCGCCGCCGCGCGGAGTTCATTTGAACAGTTGACGCGGAGTGTACGAGCAAGTTATCTCTTGCTGCTGCTGTTTAATGAAACGGCACCAAAAAGGCCTTTGATGCTCCCCCGTTTTCGAAATAAGCATGAACTATGGGTTTCTACGTAGGGATGAGAAAAAGCTTCTCCCCGGAAACTCGGCATCTTCTCACGTATGGATCGTTGCGTTGTAGCGTGCGAAGTTCAGAGTGAGAGCAACGGAGCAACGGACAAAACCACCCCGCAGTCTATTTCCGCTTTGCTCTTTTTTTTCGAGCTGTTGCGTCTGTGTTTACAGGGTGACTCAAAACCAAAGACATTGTATCATATAGAAGGAGTGCATAACAAGATTCATAAGGCAATCTTGCTGTGTTTCGCATGTTCACCAAAAATTCTAAACAGTTGGTTTGTCAACGAAATTTTTAAGTTTTCATTTATTTTTGTTTGGACGGGGGGGGGGGTGTACATCCATGGTTACAAAAACTTCTGGTGTGCTTAGGAAGAACAACGCCGTATATCTTCACTGCACATGAACTCGAGTGAAACGCGTTTCCGGTTTCGGTTTTGGCACGTTTGGCTCAGGCTCCGTGCGCTGATCGGACACACGGAGTGCATAACAAGATTCTTAAGGCAAACTTGCCTCTTTGTTATTAGATTGAGAGCTAGAAGAGGCCACCTATGAACAGTAAATGGCCTCCTCTAGGACTCCTCGTGCAAGATACAATTCCTGTGGATAAAAAAAAATAATAGAAAATATTATTGCATAGTCGACAAAGCACTCGGCACACTGGTTCCCCCCTCGCAAACTCGCATGTTCACGAAAAATTCTAAACAGTTGATTTGTCAACTAAATGTTTCAGTTTTCATTCGTTTTTGTTTGGGGGGAGGGGGGGGTGAACATCCATGGTTACAACAACTCCTGGTGTGCTTGGAAGAATAACGCTGTATCTTCACTGCACATGAAATCGAAGAAAACGCGTTTCCGGTCTCGATTTTGGCACGTTTAGCTCAGGCTCCATGCGCTGAGCGGATTGAGATCCTCTATCTACTCTAGAACTTGTCCGCTGAGCGGGAAATAAGGTAAATAGGTCTGTTGCAAACTTTTGCCACAACGATTAAGAGAATTTAATCTCATGTAAAATCGCCTGAAAAGTCCATTGCAGGCATCAGAAAGTCATAAAATACAACAATAAACTCACTAGAGGCGTTTAATGAAATCCAAGATGTCGGATAAATATCGAGCAATTTGTATGCATGCACTGTGAACATCCAAGGATAGCCAACCTCACAATATCGATCACAATCAATCACAACGTAAACAAACACATAACCTCTACCTCTAGTGAGGTTGTCAAAGTTGGCCATCCTTGGATTTTTACGGTGCATGCATACAGATTGCTCAATATTTATCCGCCATCTTGGATTTCATTAAACGTCTCTCGTGAGTTCATTATTGCATTTCATGACTTTCTGATGCCACCAATGGACTTTTTAGGCGATTTTACATGAGATAAAACTCTCTTAAACGTTGTAGCAAAAGTTTGCAATAGACCCATTCCGCGAAAACCCAAAATCTACCGTGTGCTGAACGGATATGTCTGCTGAGTACCGATTACAAAAACCGTGGGCAACTTCGTAAGCTAACGAGATCGGGGCACACTATTCATAATTTAGAGGATGACACACTTTCCTTCACTCTTTTTTTCAGGCTTGGAACTGAATTCTTCCTTGAAGTACACGAAAAAATAAGGGTTTTTAAAGTGTCTTAATAAGCATGTAATTTTTTTTTTTTTTTTTTTTTAAATGTGTGTTGAATAAACTGAGAGAATTCATTTTTTTAATCCAAGGTGTATTTCGTTTGTGTTGAAGAAACCACACAGTGAAATATTGACCAAGGGGAAATTCCTTTAACCCTAAAAATCCTTTAAAAAAAAAAAAAAAAAAAAAAAAAAAAAAAAAAAAAATCCTTTATTCCTGTTTCTTTTTCCTTTAGGAAAATGTCTGCTGCTACAAATATAAGATTCCTTGTTCTGACAGTGATTATCCTTCATGCAATAGAACTCATATTCGCGCGAGGGAAACTTTCACATTAGAACGTGTTTCCTTGTTTTTAAAGAAGTGATTCCTCTGAGTGAATAGGTTGAGAAAAGAGAGAGTGAGAAGAGTGAATGGGAGAGAAAAAATTGTGACTCACCGACATGCTGGAAAATAATAACAAAAAAAGAAATTTATGAAAAAAATATGATACAATAAGATAGCCACAAGAGAGACAAAGGAATTATTGAGAATTTTGGTAAGAGATTATAACCTGAACTATTGAACTTTTTTGTTTGCTTTTTGAAAGAGCAGGAGAGAAGCGACCGTCCAAAACTCTTCTATTTAGAGGATTGATAGAGCTCTACGGAGATCGACAAGGAGAGGGGGGACTGAGGAAAGTAGGTTACTAGGCAATTCTAGTCAGCTGCCTCCACAGTGTGTTTAAATTAAGATTTAAAGCGATGAGTGAAAAACGGGGTGGAAGAGTGTAAATACAAATGACGCCCATGTTTAACTCAGTGTAAAATTTCTGGATTTTCTGCCAAGTCTGGCATCAAAGTAAATCCTCGAATTGAGACATTTCGTGAAGGGTGCGCGCTATCCACCATATTAGCCCAGAAATCTTCGATGTTCATCGATGTTGTGAGCTATCATCATCAATCATGAAACAAGCTCATTTTATGTCACAACAAACGGGAAAGATTTGACGCTGGTTCTGCTTCAATTTGTGTGAATATTAGTAGCGTTTTAGAATTCACCGGAAAATCATACTGATACAAGAAAGATTACGCAGGTGAGTAATGCTGTTCATCTATACATCGCAAAATAATGGTATCCCTAATCTTTTCTGTACTGGCGGTGAGAAAAAGAACGCGGGATAAATAATCTCTCACAAAGTTGTTTTGGTTTTCTCAAGTTTCGCAAAAAACCAGCACGGCTGCGGCCAAGTCTCATCAAAACTCCGTCGATTAACTGAAGCATTTTCCCAAAAGTATTAGCGAAGAGAACCAGGTCATCTAGGTAGTTTACTACAGACTCATATTTCAGATCGTGGAAAATCGTATCGATTACTCGGGTCAGTACATAGCCCTGACAATTATTTCGAAAGGAACTCTGGTGTATTGGTAAAGATTTCATGGAGTTACAAAGGCTGTTACATGTTTTGAGCTTGAGGAACACTCGATGATAAGCTTGATTTAGATCGATGGCAGAAAAATATTGAGCTAACCATAGAAATGCTGTTTTCATATCGGGGACTGGCACTTACTCGAACTTAATCTTCTGATTCAGACGTCTGTAGTGCACCTTTGATGGATGTTTACCATTAGCCTTGGGAACTGGGTAACATGGGTATGAGTTATCAGAGGTAAAAGGCTCAACTACCTAGTCGTGTAAAAATTTCGTACGATTTAATTGCACAAATGATGGTTATAGCAGAGATGGAATATTGCGCTGTGTATGAATGTGCTACCTTATTGAGGCGTCAAATAAAAATCTCTCTCGATGGTTCTCCTTTGAAAGAAAGCGTGTGGTGGACGCCAACCCGATATTCGCAGCCCGTCTGATCAGTATTGATGACTAAATTACTATCAAAGTGTTTGCTATGTGTTTCTGAAACTTGTCTGCTTTTCCTGGAATGTTTTAGGTGATGAATAATTTTTAGATGTCACAAATCGAGTGACTTTGTGCTGCCGGATACCAAACTTGGCTTTTACTTTTTTTACCCACGCTAAGGAAGTCGTGGTCGTGAATTTAAAATTCTCGATTTCGTAGAGTTGAGCTCTAACCAAGGCCCATTCTTGCAAATTTGTGGTAGTGATTGGTCTTTTAAGCGATCGCGCCTCGCTAAATTTTTGAAATATGATTTCATTGACCACTGTTGATTTTTTGGATCGGGTCCCGCCATTTTTCACATCCGCTTCCCAATTTTTTAAAAGATCTTTCCGAAGTAACCGCGCTGAGTCATATTTTTGAAGAGATTTCAAATTCCAAGGAGGGTGAACCAAAGATTTGGTTGTTGGCTTGTGAAATTGTAGACAATCTATCACAACATTATTTAAAGCATAAGAACTCCACAGTCTCTCACCACTTGTTGAATCTCTGCAATGTGGTGATGCTGGTGATCGCTGAGTCATATTTTTGAAGAGATTTCAAATTCCAAGAAGGGTGAACCAAAGATTTGGTTGTTGGCTTGTGAAATTGTAGGCAATCTATCACAACATTATTTAAAGCATAAGATCTCCACAGTCTTTCACTTGTTGAATCTCTGCAATGTGGTGATGATGGTGATCGCTGAGTCATATTTTTGAAGAGATTTCAAATTCCAAGAAGGGTGAACCAAAGATTTGGTTGTTGGCTTGTGAAATTGTAGGCAATCTATCACAACATTATTTAAAGCATAAGATCTCCACAGTCTTTCACCACTTGTTGAATCTCTGCAATGTGGTGATGATGGTGATCGCTGAGTCATATTTTTGAAGAGATTTCAAATTCCAAGGAGGGTGAACCAAAGATTTGGTTGTTGGCTTGTGAAATTGTAGGCAATCTATCACAACATTATTTAAAGCATACGATCTCCACAGTCTTTCACCACTTGTTGAATCTCTGCAATGTGGTGATGCTGGTGATCGCTGAGTCATATTTTTGAAGAGATTTCAAATTCCAAGAAGGGTGAACCAAAGATTTGGTTGTTGGCTTGTGAAATTGTAGGCAATCTATCACAACATTATTTAAAGCATAAGATCTCCACAGTCTTTCACCACTTGTTGAATCTCTGCAATGTGGTGATGCTGGTGATCGCTGAGTCATATTTTTGAAGAGCTTTCAAATTCCAAGAAGGGTGAATCAAAGATTTGGTTGTTGGCTTGTGAAATTGTAGACAATCTATCACAACATTATTTAAAGCATAAGAACTCCACAGTCTTTCACCACTTGTTGAATCTCTGCAATGTGGTGATGCTGGTGATCGCTGAGTCATATTTTTGAAGAGATTTCAAATTCCAAGAAGGGTGAACCAAAGATTTGGTTGTTGGCTTGTGAAATTTTAGACAATCTAACACAACATTATTTAAAGCATAGGATCTCCACAGTCTTTTACCACACGTGGAATCTCTGCAATATGGTGAAGCTGGTGATGGGTTTCCTTTAAGGTATGTCGATACCTTTGTGTTCTGAACAAACCGTCCAGGGACCAGTGGACGAATGGCTGGGTCAAACAACTAAAGTCCTTAAACCAAGTCATTTTTCTACCAAACGTTTTGTCCGCGCTACCAAAGTGGTTTTTTTTTTTGTTTTTTTTTTCTTGTTGCTTTTGTGTGCACGCATGGGGATGGTAAACCTGTTATCGTGTCAAAGCGAAGCGAAATTTTATTGGATGAAGCGAAAATAAAGAAGCTTTAGTAACAGCAGGGTAGCCGCGTTGTGGTCCAATGATTTAGGGGGGGGGGGAGAAACCTCCTTTCAGTCAACGTTGTATCGATGAAGGGACTGCGGAGATCCTTTAGTAGCAACATTTAATTTCGTTCGACTAGAGGCTTGACATGATAAGCCCGGAACATTCTGAGCCGCGCCGATTAGACATTCCCACCTCCAGATTATTAGGTTCGTGTCGTGCTGGTGGCGAGCGAGCGATGCCTCGACACACAGAGGGCATAGGCATAGGTGTATACACAAAATCCTACATTCAGAATAGAGACTGTTTACTCCGGGACTGAATGGTTTCTGTCTTATTTCGAAGTAAAGAAGAATTACAAAACGTCAGCACTTGGAACATATAAGAACAAACGGAACAAAAAGAACAAAAAGAACCTAAATAACAAACCGTAAGAAAGGAACATAATACAGCAGGTGTGTTATTTCCTCAAAATCAGCATATGCAAAAATGTCGTCACGTTTTGTGTTTTACGGGTAGCTTAGGGTGGCAGCGTCAAAAACCAAGAGAAAAAACTCAGAAAAGAACCTATTCTTACCGGTTAGTGCTGAACACCGCATCGATCAGTTGTTGGAATAGATAGTTGGGAGCACTCAATGCACCCCAAAATTCTCTCGAAAAATCAGTGTGTCCACACACAGGACAGGTTATGTATCATTAAAATAGTTATGACTTGTGGCCAAGTTACATCATACTTTTGAAAAAAATTGTTGCAGCAGAGCGTGCATGTAAGTATTATGTGCAATCGTTGAAAAAAAACGTTGAAAAGAAATCGTCGCAAACGAGGCCAGGCTGCACCTGGATTGAACTGGGGGCTTTTTCACCGGTGTTACCAATCTAGGAGCTCCCTCCTCCCCCCCCGCAATGCCCCCTCTTCCCTAGTAGGAAGGTTTTGGCTGTCTATGAGGGATTCCATTACTGCATGAGCAATTGCCCAAAAGTCGGTCAAGGAAGTGCGATCCAATATACCAGCGGGCCGATCATTTACTTCATCGTTAAGCCGATCGTTATAAGTGTCTACGAGTGATGCTATTGGTCGAAAATTGTAAAACTTGGCTGTTGCTATGGTAACCATCGTTAAGAGCTTCGTTTTATAAAGGCTACTCATGAGTAACCTTTAAAAAACGGACACTATAACGATGGTTACCATAGCAACGGCTAAGTTTTACAATATTCGACCAATAGCATCACTCGTAGACAGTTATAACGATCGGTTTAACGATAAAGTAAATGATCGGCCCGCTGGCCTCATCGACTTCGCAAGGTGGAATTGTTGATCATAAGCAATACCACTGGTATCGACCTGTCCGGGTCTTTCGATACGGGAACGTCTGGGACGTGGGTCCTGCTTGCCCTCGATTCTTTTCGTCCCGTCCTTGTCAGGGTTAGGGGGTTTGCCATTTCCAGACATTTGTAGACGTCGCTGGAGAAATCCACTTGAGCACCCGTTCCCACCAAGGAACGGCTTTTCTGATGTTCTGATGTACTTTTGTAAGTACATCAATAAATTTCAAGCAATCCGCGTCACTTTTGGAAACTCGGCACGGAGGAAGGTGACAGCTGAGCCCCGCTTTATGTTATTCTTGTCAAGAAGGATAACAAGTACAGTTTCACTTTTGACAACTTCAGAATTTCCCACGAATTTTTTCAGGAAACTGAGCCCATCCGCCACCGATGCCCCGGTTTGAGCCAAAGATGTAACACGATAGTCTCTGAAAGCAACGCGAAACACAGGAGAGTTAATTAACCGAACGCGTCACTGTCTCCCAAACCGTCAAACCGTACACAACATAAATGGTCATAACAGATGAAACGTAACTCATAAATATAGTATTGTCTTGTAGAGGTTGTCATCAAATTAGGTTAACAAATAATTACGTAGATTGCATCAGCTCACATCACGGAACACATGAAAGCAATGGAAACAACGTCAGAACTAGCAGCATAATACATAATTAAAACCAAATCTGACAGCGCTGAAATACATGGTGTTGAAAAACTGTTCCCGAATATTTCAAGGGCGGATTCTACAGGTCAAAATAAGATTTTTTTTCCCCACAAACATGTGTCCGAAAATGCCCACCTTTTGAGCTACAGCCCCCCCCCCAAAGTTTTAAAAAATTGACGGTTTTTTGGAATAGCGACCACTAGGATGAGCCAAAGGTCCTAAAAATTGTTGTCTCGTGGTAATTTTACTTGTAAAATCCATTAATGACCTCGAGAAATTCAGAAATTGAGTCTGACTGTACTTTTCACGCAATCTTGTACCTTCAACGGCACGAATTTTATGTTACGGATGAAAAATTTGAAGAATAATTACCGAAATCAGATGCAAGAAACCTTTGGAAAGATTTTTATTCCTCTTTGTTTCTTTCGATACGACGCGTTTTAAGTGAGATAATCGCTGCACAGTTTGGAAAAGTCAGCGCTTTTACCATAGCGGCGGGCCCAAAGAAGCAGCGGAGAGGCGGGCTGCATACTCACTGCCGCTTTTCATGGTAAAAGCGCTGACTTTTCTACACTGTGCAGTGTGCACTGTCCAGCGATTATCTCGCTTAAAACGCGTCGCATCGAAAGGAACAAAGTGGGCCAAAAACCTTTCTAAGGGTTTTTCGCATCTGATTTCGGTAATTTTTCTTCAAATGTTTCATCCGTAACATAAAATTCGTGCCGTTAAAGGTGCAAACTTGCGTGAAAAGTACAGTCAGACTCAATTTCTGAATTGCTCGAGGTCATTAATGGATCTTACAAGTAAAATTACCATGAGACACCAATTTTTAGGTTCTTTGGCTCATAATAGTGGTCGCTAGTAAGCTTCTCGTTTCGTCCCACAAAAATCCCCTCAAAAATTGAGGCATTAGCTTTTACCATATCCAATAATCCACCACGACTTCAAAGGATCCGCCAAACGATGAATGAAATAATTCTCCATGAGCTGCTGGTCAATTCTTTGAGTAATTTAGGGGTAGTTGGCAAAGCCCTCAGACTGCTGAAATTGTATTTGAGTGACAGGAAACAATTTAAGGAGGTACGTCGAAGCTTTTCAAGAAATATCTTGAATTTGCGTTTCAGGCACAAACTTACTCTGCAGAAGTGCAAACGGATTAATGTCATCAGACCATAATTCGCAACACCGTTGAAGTCATGGATTCAGACCAATTTCTCACCATCGATCAAGAGACCTTATCTTACATCCTAGAACAGAACCAGTTTCCTCAAAATATAAATAGGTAGTTATTTATATTACAAAAGAATAAAAAAGAAGGGAAAAAAAGAAGAAAAAAAAGAGAAAAGATTCTCTCGTTTTTCGTTTAGGAGGTGCTTTATTTTTCTTTGCATTTTTATTTTATTTATTTATTTATTTATCTACTTAAGTAGAGCCTATACGGCTATGACATAAGTCAGGAGGTACAAAAGACAAATAGTCACATAATTTAGGAGTTATAAAATATATAACTTGTAAGCAACGAGAAAAAAAAAAAAAAATGATTTTTAGGAAGCTTGATTGAGGAATGACTCAAGATCTTAATAAGTTGTGGCAAGTAAAAGTTTTATTATTTTAACCCTTATAAGATGAGAGCCAGTTTACACCTTAATTTGACCGCGAGAGTCAGTTCACATCTTCTTCTGATCGCGGGAGTCAATTTGCAACCGCTCGAGCTTTGTTAGACTATGTATCCGAGTTCAATGCTGAAATGGTTGAAATTTCCGAACACTTATTTTCTTTCCCAGAAAATTACCATTCATCCCGCTGTGCGGCGTGCCTCGTTGCGTGGGCTCGCTGGTTTGTGATCAATTCGCGCGGTGAATGGTGCGGGTAATTTTGGTGCAGTCCTCCGAAAACAATGTTGCGCGCGGTGTTAACCCCACAACCCTCAACCCTGTGCGGTGAGCTTCGAACAATGCGTAATTTGCTCTTCTCCGACACCTCCCGCTCAGCCGCGCCACCCATTCTCACTGTTCCCTCGAGCCGTATCCCACGACACCGATACATTGTTCCCGTTCAAGGGACGCGTAGCGGTGGAATTCCGCGCTTTTGATGAGTAATCTCCATTTTGTACTCTACATGGTTCATCATCCGAAGGGACCGACGCACTATGGTTTGAGACCCAAAAAAAAGAGGCTAAAATTGAGAGAATAAGAAATTAAATTAAATTAATTATAAAACTATATTAAAAAAATATAAATTAAATGATCTAATTAAATTCATTATAAAACTAAATTAAAAAAAAATATAAATTAAATGAGTGAATTAAATTAATTATAAAACTAAATTAAATAAATAAAAATTGAATGAGTTAATTAAATTAATTATAAAACTAAATTAAAAAATATAAATGAAATGAGTTCGTTACATTAATTATGAAAATAAATTAAAAATATAAATTAATCAAGTAAATTAAATTAATTATATAAATAAATTCGTTGCGGCAGAGGACCATCGGCCAAGATGGCCGAACGGAGCGGGAACGGAAAATTCAATTAAAGAAATTAAAGGAAAGACATCCCAGGGACAGATCCTGAGGCATGCCCTTCTTAGTGATCAGAACGGGAT
This sequence comes from Trialeurodes vaporariorum, assembly GCA_011764245.1. Classification (NCBI taxonomy): domain Eukaryota; kingdom Metazoa; phylum Arthropoda; class Insecta; order Hemiptera; family Aleyrodidae; genus Trialeurodes; species Trialeurodes vaporariorum. Next base: position 43,258,976 of record VMOF01000379.1, read on the forward strand.
TAAAGAAACGGAATCGAAAAATATTTATAATTAAAATAGAAGATCGTCCCGCGGATAGGGCCGCGGGGTCGGAAAAAGAGAGGTAAAGAAGACAGAAAGAGAAAACGCTTTGTCGTGGATAGAGCCACGAACGAAGAAAATAAAGAAAATGCTTACTATGCATACTTTTTATTCTCCAAGATAAATCAGACAATCGAATATAAATATAGAAAATTAAAGAAACACCGCTTAAAAATCAAAATGATAAAAAACAGCGAGAAGACGGAAAGGAACTCTGGTTAAAAGGAACATAAAAACTAATATCACAGATATAAATAATCACAGATAAAATAAGGCAATCTTTTAAGAAGAGGCACATATAAAAATCAAAAAATACTTCGGGGGAACCGCCCAACGGGGGTTCAAAGGGCTTTTTCTGCGAGCCCGCGCCCTCTGTTGCGAACTCGCGGAAGCGCGCGGGAGCTTTGAATCGTAGCGGCGGCGGGAGGCATGATCGTTGGCCGCAACAAAATTAATACAATCAAAACTCATCGTTTTTTACCTTCTTAACTGAAGATTAAACTTTTCCCGTGAGAATTCCTTGAGTATATCACTTGTTTGAGTATTTCTTGTAGTTAAAATTCGTCTTGGAAGTTATTATGGACGATTAATTGATCAGAAATTTACTTACTGATTTTTGGTCACTTTTTGACGATTTTAGACCATTGTGCACTACTGGCTGCCTCGGTGCGACGAGGTTGCTGTCAGTGGTGGCTCGTGGAATTTGGCAACGGTGTTTGCTCTCCATTTGAATCCATATCCAACAATCGATTGTTTTCGAAGCAGCGCATTGTGGTCTGACATCGCCAAAAAGTGGCTAAAAATCAGATTAATCAAATAATTTAAAACCAGTTATTGTAGGTCTGCGAGACTCCCATGAAAATTTTCTGCTGATGTATCGGCAATTTTATTGCATGTAGAACATGCGAATAGCTAAAAATCATCGTCCTTTTGACTTACTGGCGGGAGCTCTCCATTTCCACCAAGTTCTACTGGGCCAAGTTCCCTTTGTAGCACGCCATCCATTTGATGGCCCAGCTGTCTTAAGAAGTGCAACCTTGTGATTTGCCCCAGACGCAAGCGCTCCGTGGCTTCTAATATGGAGTTGTTGGAGGCTCTACATGTAGAACATGCTAATAGCTAAAAATCATCGTCCTTTTGACTTACTGGCGGGAGCTCTCCATTTCCACCAAGTTCTACTGGGCCAAGTTCCCTTTGTAGCACGCCATCCATTTGATGGCCCAGCTGTCTTAAGAAGTGCAACCTTGTGATTTGCCCCAGACGCAAGCGCTCCGTGGCTTCTAATATGGAGTTGTTGGAGGCTCTACATGTAGAACATGCTAATAGCTAAAAATCATCGTCCTTTTGACTTACTGGCGGGAGCTCTCCATTTCCACCAAGTTCTACTGGGCCAAGTTCCCTTTGTAGCACGCCATCCATTTGATGGCCCAGCTGTCGTAAGAAGTGCAACCTTGTGATTTGCCCCCGACGCAAGCGCTCCGTGGCTTCTAATATGGAGTTGTTGGAGGCTCTACATGTAGAACATGCTAATAGCTAAAAATCATCGTCGTTTTGACTTACTGGCGGGAGCTCTCCATTTTCATCAAGTTCTACTGGGCCAAGTTCCCTTTGTAGCACGCCATCCATTTGATGGCCCAGCTGTCTTAAGAAGTGCAACCTTGTGATTTGCCCCAGACGCAAGCGCTCCGTGGCTTCTAATATGGAGTTGTTGGAGGCTCTACATGTAGAACATGCTAATAGCTAAAAATCATCGTCCTTTTGACTTACTGGCGGGAGCTCTCCATTTCCACCAAGTTCTACTGGGCCAAGTTCCCTTTGTAGCACGCCATCCATTTGATGGCCCAGCTGTCGTAAGAAGTGCAACCTTGTGATTTGCCCCAGACGCAAGCGCTCCGTGGCTTCTAATATGGAGTTGTTGGAGGCTATATATCTGTCGACTCGCGGCTTGTTTAAGATATATTTAATTATTTTTTATCCTCGTCTTTAATGTAAATTTCGTCTTTTAGCGGAAACAATGGTGGGAGTCTATTGAAGTGTTTGCCAAGTCCGGGGTTAATGGTTAACCGCAAACCATTTACACCATAAAACAAACGCACTTTCAGTCACCGAACGCTTGCATGGCGGATCACAACCCCTCAAGTCGGAAACAACCAGAGAGATGCATAGTGAAAAGTCAAAAACAATCCAGTAACAAACTGAATAAAAAAGGTAAAACCTAGTAAAAACCCGAAATTTCACATATAAGAAATATTTGAAGGAGATGCCAGATCTACAATAAAAGAATTTACAGAAACAAAGTTTGTATCCTCAGTGTTATTTTTCGTAGAAAAAAATAATAATAATAATATTATTATTAAGAATAATAATTAATAATATTTTTCGTTTTTTCCTTATTTTTGATGTGAGCAATGTGACAGGAAAAGGAATAAGCGTTCCGAATTATAAGAACGCTTCATAGCAGGTGCTTGTTTGATGTTGTGGAAATTGCGAGCGCTCTGTTTGAATTTACGGATTTCAGAAAGGTATTTACGACATGAGATTTGAATGAGATTTTGAAGGTTCTTAGAAGTTTCATCGGTTTTGTTTTTGGGTTTTTTTTGGAGTAGGAGCCTGAGGAATTGGTACTTAATATTGATAGAGCTAAAGTTTGCAAAAGACCCATTATGTCGATTGTAAATACCTCATGCGCTTGAACTTGAAGCTTTTCTTACGGAAGTTGCATCGGCGTGGCGGTGAAGTTGGAAATAAGCAGGTATTCTGAGTGAATTACATACGGAGTATTACGGAAAGGGCATGATAATCTCGGAAGCCTTCAAGAGCTTGTACCATTGCGGTTGTCCTCGTGCGGGAACAAAAAGCTTTTATATAAAGCTCGCGACGCGACGTCAAGCGAGCCAGCTCAGTCTCGTGATGTTGGAGCGGCGGGAAGAGGGGGGTGGTGGAAAGGAGAGCGATTCCAGGCTGAAATTTGAGATTAGGCGCTATGCGGAAATGCTCCAGAACCTCATTATTTATTTCAGCGTCGATGCCGGTTTTCGCATTTATCCCGTTGTGTTTTGTCAATATTTACCCATTTATTTATTTTTTATATCTATCCATTTACACTGGGGGAAAAAAAAGTTCAAACTCTACCGAATACATGTCTTGGGAAGCTGTAGGAGGCATATACAAAGCAAAGTTCTGTGACTAGCGGGCTTTCCATCGGTAGTAGCGAGCAGTAGTACCTGCCGCCATATTTTCTATGTTAAGTATCAGAGTAGCACGGGTTCACTCTTGAAATCAGTTTACTCTGTGAATCTGTCATCGGCGATCTCTGAAAGATCGCTACGATACAATTTAGGAGCATATTCACAGGGTTTGCTCACTTAACTCAGCGCGTTGTAAAGGGTGGGCGCCTCGGATCGCTTCCCCTACATACGCAGCAATCAGCCAATCAGCCCTATTCTGGCTCAAGCACTGAGTGGCGCAGTGGTAACGCACTGGACATTGACACGGTGTACTCAGAATCGATTCCGGTTAGCGGCACTCTACTTTTTCATTCTCCCTCATGTACTTTCCCGAAGCACATGCTCTAGCTCTACCGAACTTTGCTCTGCGAACCTATCCGAATCCGCTCGTGCTTCGGCTCTACCGAAGGTTTGGGTGTACTACCGGAGCACAGTTTTGTCAGTGTATAAAAAAATACATTTATAAAACTCCCTGAGCTGCCACCAGCAGACTGGTTTTGAACGATCGTCCCATAATGCCATCGAGCCGATGATCGAGGACGTTATGCTTAAAGTGATTCCTCTCCAGTCTGAAGTGCGATTCTCGATCAATAGGAAGCGCCACTAGTCACCTTTTGAGAATTTGACTTTGAAGGCGTTTATTTTTTATTTTTTTTTTTCTGAAAGCATTAATTGAAAAATTAAAAGAAATTAAAAAATTAAGTAAACTAATGAAAAAATTAATTAAAAGGGGCGTCTCCGGAGGAACTGCGTAATTGTGTGCTCAATTTTTTAACCGAATTCCAACAATTTCGGGCCTAGATTGGCGGAGAACCCAGCACCAAAATTGCCCTCAGCGTCCCTAAAATTCATTAAAATGCAACTCAAACTTTTGAGAGGGACAGTTTAAACGTCAGTTTCAATTTTGAATGGGAGGTTATCGATTTCTGAGGGATTCAATGAGTCCTCTGAAGATCGATAATTTTACGTAAGTTCAAGCTACAGATAAGAACAACAACAACAAAAAAATGAAAAGGTAAATATTCAAGATACAAAGTCTCGTCCTTTATAATCTGTGTGTGGATATTTATAGGAGCTTATTCAAATGAAGGGTCCTTTCGATGGAGTTGAAGGTTTTCGAGACATTTTTTGTAAACTTTGAGTTAAAGCCAGTGGCGTCGCGTGCCATCTGGCAATAATGCAACTGCTCCATTTAAACTCATTAAATATATCGAATTTTCCTTGTGCACCGTGCACTCCCTGAATTCGATCTTTTGTATGAGTTTAAATGGATAGAATACATTGTTGCCAAATAGCACGCGACGCCACTGGTTAAAGCATCACGAATGAAGGTTTGAAGTGATGATCCAGCATACCTTGATCAGAGCTGCCGTTTTGCGTTTAATATGACATTTTTCAATTCGCCGATGATTCGAACGGTTGAGAAAAGTTTACACGGCTCAATTCAGTGTTTGAATGTATCGCCCGAAAATACTCTGATCTGTAATCTTTTCTCAATCGGTTGAAGCGCCAATAAACTCTTTAAAATATCCGCGAGTTTTTTAAAGTCATTGACGACTCCACCGCACCGGTTAAGGAGAGATTCCAGATGTGAGTATTTTCGTGCAGTATAGTCATGAAGTGAACAGAACTGTGTCATCTTTTTTCAACCGCTTAAACCATCGGTGCGATGAAAAATGTCTTTAATGCGGCTCTTGCAAACTTTTGCTTGAAACAATGAATAGTTAAATTTGATGTAAAAACCAGAAAAAATCAGGAAACTCACGCTCAGTGGCGGCTCGTGCAATATGGCAACAATGTCATCCCTCCATTTGATTGTATGTAAAACAATCGATTCGAAAGTGAAGCAGCGCCTCACCAGCAATCGATTGTTAAACATAGATTCAAATGGAGGGACATTGTTGCCAGATGGCACGAGCCGCCACTGCTCACGCTAAGAAAGCCTAAAATGTATAGTAATATTCTTAGAAAACAGCTGTAACGGCAATATCGTAATGGCAAAGCTACGAAGGTGTCATGTGCGATTCCTGCCTAATTTGTCACTTTCTCTTCGAAAACACAGAGATTTGTTTCAAATAGACAGGAATCTCCCATGATACCTGCGTTTCTACGCCATTAAGCCCGATTTTGAGACAGTGGCGTAGCGTGCAATTTGACAACGTTGTATGTGTCCATTTAAACCCATGAAAAAGATCGAACAATTGGGTGTTCGGTGAAATTCGCATTCGACCTTTTTGGTGGGTTTAAATTGACACATCACAACATTGCCAAAATGCACGCTACGCCGCGCCACTGTTCTGAGAGTGAATTTTGTGATTTTTTAGTGTACTCATCGCGTCCTGTTGCCAGGTTTTTAATGCATGAATCAACTCTTCAATCATCGCACTATGGTCTAAGACAGAAAAGAGTGGCCAAAACTCGGTAAAAAAAAGGCATCAAAAATAATCTTTTTCTAGTTTTTACGCTTACGCTTAAAACCTGTCTATGTCATTTCTAAGTTTAAATTACGTGTTCAAAGTGTTCTCTGTGCATAAAATTGAAGCTGAAAGTTTATAAGTGACGAATTTATGAAAAATTTACTTTCTGACTTTTGGCCAATTTATGATGATTTCAAACCATAGTGCATCGGTAGCAAAAGTTTGCAAGAGCCCCATTATACCCAAAACGGCAGGCTCTGACCACGATTTACTTTACACTATATAGACACGTGGCTTCGTTGCGGAGGTTACGCGAGAGGAGAAGGTAAGTGTCAAGTGTGCGTGCAACTCGCTTCTTTACCTCGTCGAGGATGAAGTCAGAAGCGCAACGAGAAATTCTCTTTCTCTCTCTTTTCTTCACTAAAACACGTGAGTTAGACAAGAATGGATAATGGGATAAAACCCTCTATTTCTATCCTTTTTCAAGTGATACATTCGAAAGGGAAGACGAGAGAGATAGAAAGAGATCCTGGTTGCGCTGTTGATGAAGAAGCTGGCTGAGCGCATCGAACACCTTCATCCGTGAACAATGGCGCACGCAGGAATTAGTCTCTCTCGCTCTTTTCCCGTTTGGTTGCATGTACTAGAAAAGGAAAGAGATAGGGACTGAAGTCATAATCTAGCCCCTGTTTCTGTTCTTTTCTTACACACGTGTTCAAACGGGGAAAGAGAAAGAAAGGCAAATTCCTGTGTACGCTACTGACCGTGACAACAGTCCTGAGACGAATGCCGCAATAGAAACTATGCATCAACTGCGGCACCGGTTTCTTACAGCTTTGAAAATAATACTTCTAAATATTCTTATACTTCACAAATGATAAAAAAAGAAGAAAAAAGGAAACTTTATTATCAAATAATAGTAAGAACTTCTGTGAAGCTAATGTTGTCATAAAAATGGGACTATTACAATTTGTTTTTCTTTTTACAGCGTAGCGCGAGCGTTGTGAATGGTTGATTTTGTTTTGTTTTGTTTTGTTTTTTTTTTAAATCGCGTAATAGCATCGAAAAGTCTCAAAAGACACTCATTGTGATGCGTCTTTCAGGTGTAGATACGTTTTTGTTTTTGTTTTGTTTTGTTTTTGTTTTTATTTTTTTATTATTTTTTTTTTTTGTTTTATTTGAAGGAAAAATTATTCTGAGGTCTCACATTGATCAAAGACACTTTTTTACACGATGTTTAGAATGTTTCTAATATGGCGCGAACTTTTCGCGCCCATGTCAAGTACTTGGGTAAATCTATTTTTGCTGAAGGTTCTGCCTCATGAGCTCAGCTATTTCTAAATTGATTTGTTGGTCGTTGTCTGACTGTCTGCTTCAGATGACGTAGTTTCCATTAGTGATACCTTGAATATGATTTCAGGAGTTTCTAAATCAATGATTTCGCAGTTACTTTCGGACTTTGGTGGCTCGTCTACTCGGAGAAAAATTTCCGATTGAAATTACTGAACGTGTAGGGAGAAATTGGGGTAAAAAGAAATTCCCTTTAAAATAAAAAGAATTCTTATTGATTCAATCAGAATTCTTATTGATCCAACGATTCTTTCTTGCGATTTTTCTGAATCATCAGAACGTTCAATTGGACCAATGATAATTCTGGTTGAATCAATAAGAATTCTTATTATTTTAAAGGGAATTTCTTTTTAACCCAATGTCTTCCTACGTTCCGTAATTTCAATCAGAAATTTTTCTCCGTGTATATGTTAGGCGGATCTAGCAATCTGGCAATTGCGTAATCTTTCCATTTGAATGTATGATCAACAGTCGATTCTTGAAGGGGTCATAGCCTCGTGACTAATCGAGTTTTTCTCGTGCAATCAATAATTGGGAAGAATACACTATCGCCAGATTGATGGATTGGATCCGCCAATGCCAAATACGATTATGATGACAGATGATTCGAATGAAATAAATTCTATGCACTCAAAATGACGGATCAAAACAACGTGATCAATGTAAGCTAACGCCACGAAAAGAAATTGTTGGTGAAAGAACGTGTAAATTAATTACGAAAAACGATGACGTTCAAACACCCCCCCCCCCCCTACTTTGAAGTGCGCCTTTTCTTCCTTTTATTCTGTCACGAAAAGTTCTTGACATTGTGATGTGAGGTCAAACTACAAATCATAGCCATTTACCTTGGGTGCACTTAATTAGGTCACCGCACGTATTTAAAGCGCTGGAAAAGAAGTATTGAAAAGAAGGGGGGAGGCAGTAGACAGCTAGGCTTTGTTTTGTCTACGTTCTGTGAACACAGCATTCCTCGAATGTCCTAAAAACCAAGTTCTTTACAATGAAGAGGATACTATCCATTTTCTGCAACCCATCAACACTCTAATGCGTTCATTGAAATCCATTTAAAAGGTCGAATTCGAGGAGTTGTCTATAGTTCGATCTTTTCCATGGGTTTAAATAGACGTAACACAACGTTGCCAAACTTCATGCTATTTTAAGGAGAGCAGGCTAATCATAAGCAGTGGCGTTGGCATCGTTGCATTTAGTCTATCGAAACCCATAAAAGGTTCAACTATTGGAGGTGCATTCCCTCAGATCGATATTTAAACGAGTTTTAATAGGCGAAACGCTGCGTTGCCTGATTGCACGCGACGTCATATCATATGATCACATAGTTTAGTAGCGGCTGAACAATCGATTGACGTATTTTTCTTCTCCCATTTGAACCCGTGCAAAAGTATCGAATTTTCTGGGGCTCAGTTGAGGAGCAAGCCTTTCTCATAGCTTTATATGGAGGAGATATCCATTTGTCTCTCTCCATGAGTTGTTTTTGTCTTTAGATCGATTGGAACGAGCGCCTCCTTTCGTCAGTTTTTTTTTTTTTTTGTTTTTTTTTGTTTTTTTTCTGTTTTTTTTTTTTTTTTTTTTAACAAAGACGTTACGCGATTTATCGCGTTTCAAAATCGCGTTTCAAGAGTCACAACTATCATGTGGGTTCTTTCTTCAGTGGAGAACCATTCTGCCAATTTTTATGATTTTTTTTTTTTTTTTTTTTTTTTTGTGAGATTCTCTCGAAGGAAGATCCAGCAATCTAACAACTGTGGATTCTTCCCGTTTGAATGTATGAAAAACAATCGATTTGTTAAAGGGCTATGGCCCCCCTCAAGAACCGATTGTTTCTGATTGTTTCAAATGGAGAGAATGCATGGTTGCCAAATTCTGGATCCTCCCATGGATTCTCATGGTCAACGCATAATTTCTGGGGGGCAAAATCGCGAAAATACTTACTTTTGATTGTCCTTTATAAGTGGAACATGCCATGCGAGATTTTGAAACGTCGCATTGAGTAACCTGTCTTAGTAAAAAAAAAAAAAAAAAAAAAAAAAAAAAAAAAAAAAAAAAAAAAAAACAAGCAGGGAAAATTCCAACACGCAGGTGTTGGAAAAGCGTGCCACTAAAGTCTGAACAGCTTTAATGCTTTTGCTAGCAATGATAATTCATCAAAGAGGAACCATGTGACATGGAGCTGATCTCGAGAAAATTGAGTCCAAAGTTGAAACGAAAAACGCGGAATTACTTACGTTTTGATTTCATTCAACTACCGTGTTATGTTTTTGCATTTCAACACCGGAAAAGTGGAATTTCCTATGCAGGAAAGGTACCTACTTAATTTTTAGCGTTTAAAGTGACTTGGTTCCTTTCTTCTTTTTGTTTGGCATAATCACGAAAAACGAATCTCTAAGAGAAACCAAACGGCGCAGAGTTGATTTACACTGTTGATATTTTAAAATCTGTTAATCCGGACTTAAGTCCGTTCCCAATTCTATAAAAGGAACCAAGTCGGAGTTGGTTCCTTACGTGACTCGGATTAAGGTTTAAGAAAAAGGAACCAAGTTCTCATTTTATTTCATCACATGGACAATGACTTCAATGAGGCTTCAATGAGGAAATAGTTGTTATTAGAAGAAGCACTTGTTGCTTCGAGATTGAGTATTGCTAGGTCTATCAATCAATAACTCAATTTTATCAAAAATGTCACTCAGTTCTTTTGTGACAAAAGCTGTCCAATTGAGCTGATTTGGTGAGAAATGATGAAAAAAATAAAAGATCAGATGTATCTATAAGGAGATGAGTCAAAGGCGTTGTTTTTTGTGTTCGTTTTTTGATTTTTGTTTTCAAAACTTTGGAGGGCTCTAGCTCAGAAGAGAAACATTTGCAGCACATATTCGTGTAGGAAAATAAAGCCTTATATATGTGTTGACCCCAAAAATACACTCCATAAGTTTGGCACTTAAGTTTTGAAACACCCTATATTCTTGATATTTTGCCCCCCCCCCCCCCCCCACCCTTCACAGAACACAACATCTTGACCATGCAAATTTTTAAAATCACAGTTTGACTGTAGAGATATTTTCTTCCCCCCCCCCCCTTTCAACGAAAAAGGGGAAAATGGATCGCCTATCTTTGATGTTCGTCGTATGCGCGTGCAGAGATTGTTCGGCTTTACGACTGCCATTTTGGCTTTCTTTATAATGCGTTTTGTGGGTTTATTAATGGATTTTATGACTATTTGATGCCGCCAATGTAATTTTCAGGCGATTTTACATAAAAATCAAAACTCTATAGCGCTGTAGCAAAAGTTTGCAACAAACCCATTGAAAGCTGAAAAGAGAAAATTATTTGATAAGGCTCGATCTTTTTTACCCACATAAAGTATAGACAATAGATATTTCTAAATCCCTCCACCTTTTAAACGGCTTGTTCAGGGATCAAAAATGAGGTTGCGTTCTTTTGAAGTCAAATAGTGTCATATTCGGAAAAGCCGTGATTCTAAATAATAAACAGTTTTTTTCTTCTTTTTTCCGTTTTAGGTGCTGTCAGCACTTGTTGCGATTGTCACGATGTAGATATGTAATATGTATAAATGGAACACTTGCGAATTCATGAAAAAATAATCCTTTAATATACAGAACTAACCATTTCAGGTGCCCTTTACACGTCAAGCATTCTAGGGGTATAGATTATAGTAGGTGTGGAGGTTTAAGATGTTTGTGGATTTTAATTCCCCCTCTCCCCATTTATTTTCTTGAAAAGTATCGAAAGTTTACAGTTAAAACTAAGCCTATAACGCATTGTAATATGATTTTTTTTTTCTGTTGCCGTGGGTCGATATCATTTTTCGTTTTGGAAAAGCAGAGTTTCATATGGACCTATAATTTCCAAAATTTGAAGAGGCTTCCAGTAAAAAATACTGTACACGCGAGACACTTTTTAGGATAGGTAAATAAGTTATTCCAGAGTCAATTCCATAGCCGCAGGGAGGAGGCTGTCCAGGGGTGGAAGACACGCGACAGCCCCTCTCACTTTTTAGAGCTATTAATGCGAATTTTAACCCCCTCCCTTTGTTCTGGATTTTAAAAACCTTTTTTTCAACAAAACGCCCAAAATTTCCTCAAAAATCCCTTGATTGCATAGACGCTCATTAAGGGGTTTTCAATTTGCCGATCCCCCAGAATTTCAAATGTTTCCAATGACCAAGACCTGTTTAGTGTGACGTCATGAAAATAATTGGTTCCAAAAAAAGGCTCCGTCTCACTCGCTCTCGTGGGTTTTTCCATATGAAATACGATCCAAATTTTCAAATACAAGTGCTAGTAAACAACAAGTTCTTTGCACCAGTTGTGTTTATCACACCATTGGGTTCCACGTCCCTTATAAAAATTTCCGATTGTTTCAATGAATTTTCCGATATGATATATATTCCCGCGCTTTATTTCCCATAAAAATAATCGAAATTTTATAGAGACAATCGGTATTCGTGTAGATTCAAGAGCGCTGACTATAGCAACGATAGGTCTTATGATTGAAATAAGACGAAACACATCTATGGTTCTATTCTTACAGTTTTAACAGCCACTTTTTTCTCAGTGATAAAATGTGAGCTCGCTACCACAAACTTTTTGAAACATCGCGCAACAATGCACAATCACAGCTATATCGAAGAAAGTCCTATGTTTTGTCCTTGTCACACTCACAGTTTCTTATGAGCACAACATTCTAGGATGTAGGCTCATCAGCACCATCACGACATGTGTTATACCTCGAACAATAGCTTCGATACGAAGAGAAGTTAGAATGATTGAGTGTCATGGCGGTGATACTCCCATAAGAGACCGTGAGTAAGACGAGGACAAAACGTAGAACATCTTTCGGTATAACTGTGATTGTAAATTCGCTTGTGATCTTTTAGGAATTATGTTAGAGTGAAAAATACTTTAAGGTACGTGGAATCTAATGGTGCAATAAAATTTGAGAAAACTGTGCTTTAACTAGCATGAATATGCGTTCGAAAATTTGGATCTGATTTCTTATAGGTAAATCAACGAGAGTGAGCGAGATAGAGCATTTGTTTGGAACCTATTTTGATGGTGACGTCATCACTAAACAGGTCTACTAAAGGATATGAATGAGCTCCTCTCTTTTCTATACCCCCCCCCCCCCCCGCTCTTCATCAATACCTCGCCGTCACTTCTTTTCGATACCGTCGTCAAACTGATGTTGACACTTTTATGAGTCCTCAGACCCTCCGAGATCCGAGACACAAAGCCTCTCTAACACCCTCTCTCTCCCACACATTCACTTTCTCTCCGCTTAATGAACCGTGAAGAAATCTCGTGACCGGTGGAGCCCAAAACCGAGGGGCAAAGAGGGTTTCTGTGAAGGATGTTTCCACCCCCCTCCTGCCTTGGAATTTTGACTCATAGGTTGGCACAAATGACTTAGGTTGCTGGACCTGTATGGAATTCTCGTTCAAAGGAATTCGACTTTGACGCTTAATAACTTATTGAAATTAACAGGAATACCAAAACTTTTACAATTTTAAGAAAATAGACGCCGAGACCTCCTGGATTGCAGCAATAAATTAACGATTAATGAAACCAGTTTTAAGAAAACACGTTTTTAATTTTTCAAACCTTTCCCCCCAAAGGGTTTTTGCCATAAGCAAAGCATGCAACCTATATATTAGATATGAAAATGAAAACAAAAAGCGTACCGTATATATACGGCACGCTTAAAACAACGAACAGCGAAGATTTGGCGTCGGTGGTTTTTCAGATTCTGATTGTTTGAGCACGTTATAACGTGAAAATATATACTTCATCTATGAGCTTAAAAAAGTCATCTCCGTCACCCCTTCCTCCAACACCGGTGGAAAGTTCCCTTTGACGTCACAACAGCGATACTCATCTTAATTATTCTCAAAGTCCCTCATTGTGGTATTACATCGTGAATTTTTTTTCTTGTCTGGCGGTGTCGCGTCGCTTGCTTTGTTACAAGATGGATCTACGGCAAACCGGGGGGGGGGAGGTAACTGCACGGACCTAGTGCCTCCGAGCTCATTAGAATTCCTAACTGAGGGAGTGGTTCCCTTTCTCACCAGATACGTTTAGTGCAAGGAGATTGGAGGCGCTTATCTTATAAAAACCTCCCCTTTCCCGTGTTCAGTGGTACATGTATAGCCTCTGTCAGGAATTCGTCTTCTTTTTTTTTGCCCATTTAAACTGACAATGAGCATGTGTCGGAAAAGGATGAAGAAATGGGCTTTCACGTGATTTCGCCCCTGTCTCAGTTATTTTCTAACACTTGCAGTTAAATGGGTAATGAGAGAGAAAGAATAAGTCCTGGCTAAGGCCGTAAATGGTGGAGTTCTAGAATGAGGCTCCTGCAAACTTTTGCTGTAGGAGATTGAAGAAGTGATTCTTACATAAAAACCTGTAAAAATGACAATATGAGTACACTAAAAAATCACGAAATTCACTCTCAGAATCGGGCTTAATGGCGGAGAGACGCAGGTATCATTGGAGATTCCTATCTAAATTGAGACATATCTCTGTTTCCTTAGAGAAAGTGACTTAATAGACAGGAGCCTCTCATGATACCTGCGTTGAAGCGACATTACGATCTTGCCATAGTGGCAGTTATGTGAGTTCATTACTGAATTTTAGACTTTCGCAATGTTATTTTCGTGATTTTCGCTGGTTTTTACATCAGATTGGATTCTTCATAAGCTCACAGGAAAAGTTTGCCAGAGAAGAGCCCATTCTCCGATGAAGCTCCAACTCGTTTTTTTACGCTCCGATTTTGATTCTGATTCACACTGAGAGAAATCACTTCTTTAAAAAAAAAGGGAACACGTATTTCCTTGCGCGAAGTAAAGTACTGTTGCTTAGAGGAGAATCACTGACACAACAAGGAATCTTTTACGTGTAATATAACAGCAGACACTTTCCTTGGGTTAAAGGAATTCCTGGGCTTAGTCAATATTTCAGTGTGCAGTTTCTTTAACGCAAATAAAATACACCTTGGATTAAAATGAAGGATTCTCTCTGTGTACCGATGCAATTCATCGGAGCAATCTTGATTCCCGATGTAGTTCACCAAAAATAATAACCGGTGTGCTCCAGCTGGAGTGAGCCCTCTAATAAAGCCGTTAAAAACTATCCTCAAAGATGGAAATAACCTGTCAGCCTCCGTGGTCTGGTGGTCAGCGCCACAGATGGGGCCACTAACCTAGAGATCCCGGGTTCTAATCCCGGCCGAGCTGACAAGATTTGACGATCTCAGATCTTGTCATCTCGGATAGACAGCGGCGTAACTAGAAATTACCTTTCTCTCACTTGTCCATTAAAATGTGTAAGTTAGAAAAGGATAGGAAAGGGGGATCGATCCCCTCTTCCTATCCTTTTTCTACCTGTACATTCGGATGAGTAAAAAGAGAGATAGAATGATTTCTAGTTACGCTACTGCGGAAGGACATGGATGTAACTCTTCTCACTTTCATCTTTCCTGCTGCTTCTCTCTTCCATTTCGTCTGCTGGGCCTTAGTTGGCAAAAGAGGACACTTAAAGTACGAAAAAAAAAGAAAGGGGGGAAAAAAAAAAAAAAAAAAAAAAAAAAAAAAAAAGGGGTAAAAAACCTACTTCCGTGTGTTCATAAGGGTGTTTTGGAGGTTATTAAAATGAAAAAAGACATTTTTAACCATGAACACGCTGTGCCCTACGATCGTTCAGAAATTCATCGGAAGACCGATGAACTTCATCAACTCTACCGTAATCATTATCGGGAAATTTTAATGCATTTCACCGGGTTATCGGTCCCGAGAATTCTATGTTTTCCCCTATTTTGCCTGGTTGTGATTATTTGGACGGATACCGAAGTGCTCGCTTCATCTCAGGATATTCTCAGAATGTGTTTTCCGTCAAATATCAATCTCAAGTTGAACATCGCCTGGCAGAAGGAAATTGGGTCGAAACGCCCTATAGAAATCTGAGGGCTGTTTTAAGAAAATGTTTCTAAATGTTGCAAATGGCCTGGAATATCTCATTTCAACGAAATGTTGACGTTCCTTAACGCACCTACCTCCAGCTCCTGTATAGTTATTTTCGGACATGACTAAGTTTCCTCAAGCGCAGGCCTCCGCTTCATCACAGATGTTCGTGACAAGCACCAGTTTTAAGTGTCATTTTAACTGAGTTTAAGTGAATTTTCGCTTAACTTGCATTGAATTTTTGCGAATCAATGAAGTTTTAAATGCTATTTTAGTAAATGATAGTAATTTTTCCTTATATTTGATTATATTTTTTTTTATTTAATTCGTCCTTATAATGCTTTGATTATAACATTTTTGTTTCTATCTGTCGAGTTATAATTTTAATTGTTAAAAAAAAAAAAAAAAAAAAACTGCGGTATTTTCTTCGAACCGTAGGTATTGGGGGTTAGAAAAGTGTGGCACCAAGCTCTAGCCCAGCGGTTCCTAACCTTTGTCGTTACTAGGGAAGTAAGTTATCATTTGAACGAGTCAGAACCTAAAGAATTTGTATAAGTTGATAAGTGACAGAGAAGCCACAGCCGCAACGCTCCCACTAGGGCAGGTTAGTTTTTATTTCTCCCTCCATTGTCCATAAAAAAAAAAAAAAAAAAAAAAAAAAAAAAGGCATCGATTTTTCATTTTTTCAAGTGGTGGTCCGCGGCCTCCACCGATCGCCTGATTGGTGGTCCGCGGCCTCCACCGATCGTCCGATTGGTGGTCTACGACCAAAAAAAGTTGGGAACCGCTGCTCTAGCCAAATGAACTGTAGGTAATTGGTATTGCATTGTCTCACCATCAATTATAATCTTTGTAATTATTTTGTTTGCTTCAGGTGGAAATGTTGTATCAAAGGTATTTTTTAAGGACGAACCAGAGGCATATGACACATCTTCTAGGATTATTGTTTTTTCTGTGTTTGATTCTCGGGATTAGTCAAATCACGATAGGATTTTTAGTGAAATCAACGTCAGATCTGTGTTTGGGTTTCATTCTAGTCATCTGCGTCGTTATCTATACTAGTAAGTAATAACTTATTTTCTTACTCTTAATTTCTTCTTACATCTGAACCTTTCTGAATCGTGTTCCAAATTTTGGAACTTTTTCGTTATCTTTCTTTAAAGGTCATGCTGTACTGCTTTTGAACCGTAAGCAGAGGCCCTGCGTGCAACAGGACAACATTCCATTTCGTTCATTTATGAGCCTTTGAAAAAAACAAAACTTTATTGACGGTGTCTGGAAATTGTTGTTGGTGCGTTCAGCATTCCCTCGAATTGATATTCTGAACGTTCCAAATGGACGAAATGTAGCGTTGCGTGATGCAATTAACGCCTCAGACCCGATAGACCCCAAAATAATAACTCCAGTGTGTACGTCATCAGTCTAACAAGTTTCCTCTTTCAGACAAAGTTGTTCGCGAAAATCATCAACCATCAGACTTATTTCGAAGGACGTTTCCGTTTAAAACCTATATTAAGGAGCGAATGTCGTGGAAGATGTTCTGTGTCAATTCATTTTGTGACACATTGATTTCAGCATCCGTTCTTCATTTCTTGTGGATTTATTTTTTTTATTTTCGTATCGTTTTTTATTGAGTGAAGATTCGGAGAAAACTACGTAGGGCTTGACCGGTCAAAAGAGACAAAGATTAGTCGGAACAATACTTTTCGAAGATTTCGAAGTTTTGAAGTATTTTTCGATTGAAATTTTGTCTGTATCCTCAATCTCGTTTTATTAGCCAGAAATTCAATGATTTGTTTGTATCCGAGAAAACGCAAACTCTAGAAACTTCCCAGACTGCTCGCAAACACGATCATACATTAAGATGATTCCAGGGTCGATTAGTTCCAACTGTTGACACCACGTCGCGCTGCTCAAGAAGTCAACAATGTTTTGCTAAAGACGAATTCATGCTAAAAATGCAAATTTGAGGAACTTCAGCACCTACGAGCATACTTCAGGAAGATACCCTGAAAGTTTCAGGCTGAAACACTCAAAAATAAAGCCGAAAATTATGAAATACGAAACTTCCCGTAAGCCGCAATGAGTGCGAGTGAGGCAGATAGACGTATCATCGCTCGCGCTCACTCTCACTCACTAAGCTAATGGCGAAACGGATTTCATAATTTACGGCTTTAATTTTTAACCAATTTTGCTCATTTTGGGCTCAAAAAAATCCATAAAATTTTTTTTGTAGGTTCTGGCGTTATTGGATTTTGCGTTTTATCTATGCTTTCAGTTTAAAATGCCAAAAACACGACTTTTCCAGAAAGCGCCTGGTGGCGCTATCCATGGCATCGGATAGAAATCTGGAAAAGTTTCGCCTGAAATCACCTTAAATGAAGTTTTTGATTGAGGATTGAGCGCATATTACACAGTCACACGGGCCTAAAACTATGGAACAGTTAGATCTGAAATAAATAGGTTGTACCAGTTCCTGCCGCGATCCCCTCGATCTCCGCTGGAGGTCGTGGAGATCGCGTCACGAATTGGCAACGCCGAAGTCAGCTGGTTGCGAGCGGGGTAGAATCAGTCAACTCTAGGCTCGACACAGTCCTATTCTCGCCGCCTCTCCGTTCGCAGCAGCTGACTTCGCTTCATCTCTAGGAATCATAACTCACGTAAAGTTACTTTTATCAATGTATTTCCCCAGTTCCCAGTAGTCATCCAGGTTTATTAGTTGTTCATGAATATAGCTTTGTTACCATAATTCGTTTTCTCTTTATTTAAAATGTCTTTCTTTCTCTGATCTCGGTCGGTCGTTGGCCGGCCGGTCCATGGGGGGTCCCGGGTTGGTTGGTGGTCTCATTCTCGAACTCTTATAGAACCAAAAGATCCACGGGGAAGGTTGAGTTCGCACTTCCGAAGGGATCCAGGATGAAAGTGGATAAGGGTTTGGAAGTGTGTAACAAAAAATGGTACCAGAGTAGCGTGGTTCTATGGGGTTCAGGGATTGAGATTGCCGATCGCCCCGAGATTCCTCGTTGCTCGGCCGGTTTCGACTTGTCGAGATCGGAGGAAGGATGAAAAGTTTTGTTGATTGAATCGTGTTATTGTTTTAAAGTTATATTTTCCCCAGTTTCCCAGGTTCCCAGTTTCGTGATTGTCGCGGGTGATCATTCAATGGGATTGAATTGATCTAGGGCGAAATCCGGTGTAAAGTTTAAAGTCCCCAGTTAAAGTTTCCCAGGTTAAAGTTAAAGTTTCCCCAGTTTTCCCAGGTTCCCAGTTTCGTGATTCCGCGGGTGACAATTCAAGGGGATTGAATTGGTCTAGGGCGGAATCCGGTGAAAAAGTTTCCCAGTTTCAAGTGCTCCCAGGTTTTTTTTTATCAGTCAAGTCCCCAGTGTAGTTTGTGTATTTTACGTGAATCAAAATGTGTCTCGCGAGTGGAGGGAGGTCCGCTGCTGCGAAGTGGAGAGACGACCGAGATGGATTCGCCTTCGGGGAGGGGAGGCCCCTAGCCTGTAGATTCGGATAAGTTATCACTTTGTATCACCCTCTTTTATTATCGCTTTCTTTTCTTTTATCATTTGATTTTGTGTTATTGTTTTGATTTTCGTTTTCTTCGCCGGCGGATCGTTTTAGCGACCGCGCCGCGAGTGAATTTCGCTCGCGACGCCTTTGCTACGACGATCGGTCGACGAAGGAGCCGTATTTTTAATTACGTTCAAAGTTTTGATGTATTTTGTTGAGTCCAAAGTTTTTTTATTCCGAAATTGTTTCAAATCTGGTGGGTTCGGCGTCGCGTGTCGTTTGGCGGGCGGCGGAACCTTGGCAAATTTCCTTTGTTTCGGCCTGCCGTTCGCGGATCGACACGCGGAGTCGAATTCTCAACCAAGTAGGTACAGATGATTATTTATGTGTCGATCATTGTGCGTTTAATTTAAAAAGGAGACACGTACTAGATTTTTATTGATTTTGACAAATTGACAAAAAAAAAAAAAAAAAAAAAAAAAAATTCTATTCTTCAAAGGCTTTTGTATTTTCAGATTTAGTTTTTCCCCCACCTATTGCCCGCCTTTCAAAAAAAACAACTTTCTAATTACCTAATGTGTGAATTGACAGGTTCCCCACTGACGATTTTCGTGGTGTTGTCCTCTGCTCACTATTATATCTTCCTGTTTGATGCTGACTCGGATGGTGGTGCCGTCGATGCCGAAGACCCTCCACACTCTTTTTTTTGCTCTAGACGAGCCGTCGTCTCCCTAATTCATCCCCGAATTAGCGAAGCCCGGTGAGTTTTTTCCTTTTCGGAGCTTAATTTCTCTCTCATTGCTGAAGTTTGATCATTTTTGACTTTCCAGGCGATTTTTTTTGGATCCTTCAGTGATCTCTTTTAATTAACTTCAATTAAAATGATTTGTTATCTGATCCGTGCATTTTGTCTTTTTCATGTACCAATGGTGATCCTGATTGGCTGACCGAGAATACAGTAATCGCTGGAAAGGGAGTTTTCTTCGCATCGCTGCATCTCATTCGACCGGAAAAACCAACGATTCCAACGCATCGACTTACATCGAAATTTTGACATCGCAATCATCATCGTTCCATCGTCAAACGTTACAATTTGAAAGTCATCGATTCGTGAGTTTTTAGAATTTGAATGTCTCAATTTATTTGGAAAATAATTGTTTATTAGCCCCCCCCTCCTACTCTTTTCTTTTAGCTCTTATTTAGATAAAAAAAAACATAAGTTGTTATTTTTTATATGGCAGATTTGGTGTTCTTAGGTGCAAGTAACTTTGAAAGATTATCAAAGGCAAATTTTTTCAGAGTACATTTTGCTCATAGAATAGTAGCCAACCTTGCTAAGTCAGGCGCTACTGTATTTGATGGGCAACACATCCTTGAACGTTTCATCGACGATACTCATTTAGATTTATCTTCGGTTACGATTGTTATCTTATTAGGTATCAATGATCTTAAACAGGGTTTGAAATTTAATGTCGAATCTTTCAAAAAGATAATTTTCTTGTCTAGGAAATATTTTCAGACTGTGGTCCTTTGTAAAATTCCACCGTGTCCTAAATTCAAATCTTCTGATATTTCTTACTGTAATCAGTACTTGAATAATTTTCATACCGCTTCTAAAGTTAGAGTTATAGATCTTTTTACTCCTTTATTAAATGAGCCTAATTATTGGGTAAAGAAATATTACTCCGGTAAAAAGGACGGAGTCCACTGGAATAGAGCCGGACATCATAAAATAGTGGAATTATTCTTAACGTTGGGAATTTAAATGTAATCACTTTTCTTCTTTGAATAACCTGAATAGATAACAATTGACCGTTAGAAAGTGAGGTAAAATGGCTTCTAACCAGAGAATATCACCATGTTTACTACTGGTAGACCAAGTAAAATATGAATTAAAGGTCCGGGGAGTAAAAGTTGAAGACTCCGATAATGCAAATATCCAACGAACAAATCTCAGTAAGGCTTTTGATCAGGGACTACCTCCACTGCCTGATTGTATTGCCAAAGTAATTACAGATCCTGAGGCAGAGTTAAATTACTGCCATCAGTTAGAGCAAACTTTAATTCAGAAAATCGATGAGTACAAGGAAGACAACGCAAATGGAAGCTCGAGGCAGATCATCGCTCGACTAAAACATGTGTCAGGTCGATTAGTAAACTTGTTTAAACTGAAGGGGATTGATTCTGAGGCGAGAAAGGTGGCTCAGGAGCAATATTCGTCTCTTCAAAAAACATTAAGCCTCTTCGAGGAACATTTAAAAGCGGATCCAGATAAGACAGTCGTTGAGGAAGCGAAAGACGCAAATTTAAATACATTTGTACCTAGTCACACTTCCTCGCCCCAGAGTCAACCACCCAGTTTCCAACCAGTTTCAGTGCGTCGAGATTCCTCAGTAGCTGAACAGGTAGCACGAATTGAAAGTGGGATCAGAGCGGTGGGGATAGCCCCTGATCATAGGAGTGTGCCTGAGGGAGTTTTCCAAACCCAAATCCAACCACCCACTGTGGCTCAAATTCCGATTAGCGACGAAACTCCAATAATCAGTTCACCTCAATATTTCAAAATGTTTGGTAAATTAACCCATCCATTAGACAGGCTTCTTAAAAGTTTGAAGGAGACCGATGGGTTGGATGCACAAAAATTATTAAGTTTCTTAAAAACAATGTTTGAATTGAAATCACAACCATCTATTAGTGAGAGGTTGGCGATGGAACTCGTATGCCCATATACCACAGGTCCTCTAAGACACCGTTTAATTAATGCTCTTAACCAAAATTACTCGTTTAATAACTTTCATGAAGATGTATTAAACTTTCTCATACCAGATAGACTGAGAGTCCGTTTAAGGTTGCAATACTTTGATAGGTTTCAACGGGATGATGAACCATTATCTACTTTCATCAGTGAAATTAAAATGGCGGCAAAGATATTGCGGCTGGGGCTCAGCGATGGTACTATTATCGACACTGTCCTCACCAATATCACCCCCGATGAAAGAGCCCGGTTAACTTTTGAACCGCGACCAACAACGCTAATTGAATTAGAAACACTGTGTGTGCGATCCCAGAATATTAGATATGCAGAAACAGAGAGGCTTCAGGCCAGAAAGAATTACTACCAGAGACCAAATTATCAACAATTTGATAGGGGTGATGTTGCTGGGAACAGTGCCGTAAATAATCCTAATAATCAGTTTCCTCGTTTGGCCCCAGGCTCAAGTTCTTTGGCCCTTCCTCCACCAAATCCTGGTGCGGTGCAAGCCAACCCACCGGTCTCTAAAAACGAAAAAGAGTCTTTTAATTCACAAGCAGCCATGCGGGGCAGTTATTCGGCGCCCGCGTTTAACCCCCAAAACGTAGGTCAAAGACCAGGTTGCTTCAGATGTGGATCCTCGGCCCATTTTAAGAGAGAATGCCCAATGAACACTACAATCGGTAATCCATCTGCGATGTGTTGTCCAGACGAATCGGACGGTGCTCATGGCAGTTCCGATTTCTTAGCTCCAAATATGTCAAAAAACTTGGACGTCGAGTGAGGCGCCAAGGTGCGATCTCACTCCAAAAAATTAATAAAAAACTAAATATAGGACAAGTTGCCGAGAAAGTCATGGCCATCCATAATTCATCTTTGCCTTGTGTGAAAGTAAATTTCAAATCACTGGAAATCTCAGCGTTGATAGACACTGGAGCTAGTCGGTGCGTCATGTCACAGAAAAGTTTTGATAAAATATCCAATAGCATCATAAAGAAAATTCAGCCAGTAAGCATGGAGATTGGAACTGCCATGAGGGACCAGAAGATGATCGTTCTTAAAACGGCCTGGATCCAGTTTAAAGTAAATAGGTTTTCATGGGTGCAACCTTTTCTTGTTGTACCTGATTTGAGCCTTGATTTGATTTTAGGAGTTGATTTCATTCAAAGGTCGGGTCTAGTAATAGACCTCAGCCAATCACACGTGTTCTTTAAATTCAATCAAGACCTCAAAATCAAAACTACCCAATATTCAGTTGGACGTAAAATCAAACGCCCCACTCTTAACGATTCTATCTCTCCAACCTTAGAACCGACTAACAGTGCAACTGATCTTTCACATTTGTCGCCACAACAAGCGTCAAGAGTAAACAGTATATTAATCAAGTATCCGCACGTTTTGACAAAGAAATTAGGTCTAACAACCCTGATTCAGTACGAAATACAATTAACAGATCAGACAACCATTAGGATACCCCCGTATCCAATGGCCCCACCAAAAATGAATATATGCAGGGAACTTGTTCAAAAGTTGTTAGATGAGAAGGTAATTGAACCGTCTGTTTCGGATTACTCATCGCCCTGTTTTCCTGTCCCAAAACCAAATGGTAGCCACCGTTTAGTAATAGATTACCGAAAGTTAAACCAAAAGGTTAAGTTTGAGTCCGTACCAGTACCTGACATAAAAACAGCGTTTTCGTGGTTTGGCGAGGCGCGGTATTTCTGTTGTATTGACTTAAACCAAGCATATCATCAAATTGGACTAAAGCCAGAATCCAAAAGATATACCGCCTTTGCCACACCATGGAACCTTTTTCAGTATACTAGAGTTCCCTTTGGAATCAGTGTCGGGGGCTGTGTTCTGACTAGACTTATAGACATGATCTTTCACGATATGAAATACAAATCTGTTGTTAATTACTTAGACGATTTAGTCGTATTCGCCAAGACATTTGACGAAATGATGGAACTGTTAGACGAAGTTTTGTCGAGGCTCGGCCGTGCCGGATTAACGGTAAATCCGGAGAAAACCCGAATAGCTGTGCGAGAGATTGGTTATCTTGGTCACAAAATTTCTTATAGATCACTTAAATTGGACCCAGCTCGGACACAGACTATACGGGAGTTCCCCAAACCTTCGTCACCGAAGGCGATTTCCCGTTTCCTCGGCATGGTCGGGTATTTCTCGAAGTTCATTCCTGATTACGCTAAGTGGGCAGTACCACTCAACGCTCTGCGTCGCAAAAATGTCCAATTCATTTGGGGTAAGGAGGAGCAGTCTGCTTTCGAGCATCTCAAAGAAGCAATTTCAAATCCACCAGTCTTGCTTATTCCTGATTTCGAAAAACAATTTATATTGCAAACTGACGCTAGCGCCAAGGCTGTGGGAGGCGTACTATTGCAAGAAATTGAGGGTGTTCGAAGGCCGGTTGGTTTCTTTTCTCATAAATTATCAGAACAAGAGCAAAAATACAGTACATATGAATTAGAGTGCTTAGGTGCCATATTAGGCATGGAACACTATCGCCCGTTCTTAGAACACACAGAATTTGTCCTTGAAACTGACAACATGGCGTTGAGTTGGTTACTGTCGCACCCGCGACAACTGGGCCGAATAGGGCGATGGGTGATCCGAATCAATTCTTTTAAATTTCAAGCCGTACACATCAGGGGGACCCAAAATGTGGTCGCCGATTGCCTGTCCCGCATGTTCGAGGATGTGTTGCCACTTGAAGCTGTAGCACAGGAAAGCTCGGAGGTGCTTCTCTGCAACGCTATCTTACCAAATTTAACGGAGTTTCCTTTAGCATTTACTAGTTTGGAGGAACATCAAAAGAATGATGATGATTTGAACATAGTGCGTCAAAAAATTTTGAACGGAGAGCCGGTCCCCGGTTACTCTCTCTGCAAAGGTTTGCTATGTTACTCACAATCGCAGGCCGGTCAGAGAAAAATTGTCTTACCTTCCAAGTTGATACCGATGATTTTTACCTTTTACCATGAAAGTACAATTGGTGGCCACCAAGGATATTTTAAAACAGCTAATAAAATCAAACAGCTTTTCTATTATAAAAATCTTTTGGAAGATGTCAAAACTCGGACCGCTGCCTGTGAGACGTGTGCACGCAGCAAGCCGGTGCAGAGAGTGACCGCGGGTCCCCTCAGCAGTAACATCTCGACTGAGCCTATGGAAAGATTATTCATCGATTTTGTTGGACCTTTGGTTAGAACTCAGCGCGGAAATCGTTTCATTCTTGTGGTTACTGATGCGTTTTCAAAATTTGTATGGCTATTACCAACATCTGCCGCAACGAGCGTGTTAGCGATCAAGGAATTGAAACAAATCTTCCAAAGCTTTGGTCTGCCAAAGTTTATTGTTAGCGACAATGCTAAATGCTTCGTAGCTCATAACCTAAAGCATTGGTTTTTTAATTTAGGCATCAAACATATAACAACTACACCTTATTATCCTAATCCGAACCATAGTGAAAGAGTGAACAGGAATCTTAAAAATGCTCTAATCGCGTACCACAGTGATTCACAAACGTCGTGGGACACGAGTTTATTTTGGTTACAGCAAGCTTTTAACTATGCAAGGCATGAGGCGCATAAATTTACCCCACACCAGTTATTTTTCACTTATGAACCTAATACTCCATTAGCGTTGCAGTGGAGCATTACCGACCTACTTCCTGATAACGTAGACGCAGCTGAGGTCAAAGAAAATTTAAATAGAGCACGTAAAAATCTTATGGCAAGCCATAAAAGGCTAAAGACGAGGTACAATGCGAAGGTGAAGGCCCACTCATTTAAAATAGATGATCTAGTTTTTCTTAAACAACATCCTCAGAGTAGTAAAATAGATAAAAAAATGGCCAAGTTAATGCCTCGATACGATGGACCATATAAGATAGTTAGATTTACAACACCAGTATCTGTCATATTGTTACACCTGAGAAGTCAAAAAGAAACTAGGGCCCATGTATCTCAACTCAAACCATTTAAAGGCTAGCCAAAGAAAATTTAGTAAAATTATAACCGTAAAATTTAAAAAAAAAAAAAAAAAAAAAAAAAAAAAAATAAAAACCAGAACATTTTACTTGCGTGGGAGGGCGCCGCGGTGTGCCTATCGCCCGGACTTCGTGAGAGGATGAGGATAGACACCCCGCGGCGTGCTCCTGAACAAATGATTGTCCGGAACAAAACTCAAAAAAAAAAAAAAAAAAAAAAAAAAAAAAAAAAAAAAAATCTGTGAGAGAAGGAGGGGGTGGAAATGGTCTAAAATTTCAAATTTTATGCCAAGTGCCTTTCCTTTCGTGGGTGCAGCGATGCGAGGAGAATCCTTTTTTTTTTGTTGTGAAATGTAGTCAGCCAATTTTTAATTTTTGTTTAAACAATCGCCTGGTGGTTAAATTCAGTAAATATTGAGTGTGGAGAGTTTTCCGCAGCAGGGGCACTATCGTTTGTAGTCAGGTCGTCTTTATTATTTTGTTTTTGAGAGGCGGTCAGGTCGGGTGGAAAATTATGTTAGTTTCCCCCCTCTCCGAAGAAGGCAAATTTAAATTAATTAAATTGATGTATTTTTTATCAAATTTTATTGTTCCTTATTATTACTGTCATTATCGATCATTGTATTGATCATTGAATTTTATTGTTCCTTATTAGTTTTAGTCTCTTTAATTGTATCTTTTCTTGTTATCTTTAGTTGATTTGTTTAAATACTACGTGACATTCCTGTACTGATTGAAGAAATAACTTGTTCTCTAGTCGACCCTTTAATTGTAGCTTTTGTTCCCCATTTTATTCACCTGTTGTTCTTTTACGGTCTAATCTTTTGTACACCATTCTTAACAACCTTTTAAATGTTCCTTTGCGTGTGGCAAAAACCAAATATTAATGATTGAGGGAATGGATTTTGTTTTGTGTGTGAATGAGCTTTTTTTAATACTTCTTAAGTACTAGTCTTAGAGTTAAGTTAGTTCTGTATGGTACGGCCGCTTAGTATGTAAGATTAGGATTATTGTAAAACCCTAGGCTTAAGTTATATTTTTTTTTTTTGATATCCTTTTCCCGATTTCATTGTTCATGTTTCATGTTCATTAATTTGTCACCAAAGAAAACCAAAGATGTATGTGTACCAAAATAATTAGCTGTAAGTTTTAAGCGACCATAGAAACGTGTTTTGAACTTTTATTATCTGTGGGAATTTTTATCGGGTCATTTCAAAAAATAATTTGTCAATGTATTAGAACTTTTAAAATCTGTTTCAACCTTCCATGTCACTTGTGCTCTCTATGTCATTTGAATTTTAAGTACTGTCACGTTAGTATAAGTTTTAAGTTGTACTTTCTTTAATAATTTCTGTTAAGTTCATCGTTGATTTCTTTCCGTCGATTTTTCATTCTATTTATTCTTCATTCTTTTTAGCTTCTGTTGTTTATAATACCCCATACCATGTTACCAAAGGAATGTTTAAGGGAAAAAGTTAAAGGTCCAATGTTTTAAGGAAAGTTTAAAGTAAAGGGGAGGTTTAAAGTTTTAAAGGATTTATAATGTAAAAAAAAAATAAATTTGATAGGGAAAGTCAAGACTAAGATTTCTATGTTGTAAGAACCTTTTTGTAAAACCTTTTTGTACCAGGATTCTTGTGGTCAATTGTTTTCGAATTTTTGTCAACAACTTTGTTTATAACGAGTAGGGAAATTTTCTTCTTAATTCTTTTATTTTTTATTTGTAGTTCAGCAATTATAATCAAGGAGTTTGTGAAGGACCCGGCCCAGGTTTAAGGGCGGGAGAAGCGCTCGAATGTTATTTTGTATTTTGAATTATAAATTTTTTTATTTGTCTCATGAGGTAGGGTTAGTGAAGGACCCGGCCCAGGTTTAAGGGCGGGAGAAGCTAGGATGTTCCCAGAAGTGTTTTGACAAAGTGTAGGATTCATTTTTATTGTTTGAAATTTTTGGTAATGAAGGAGTTTGTGAAGGACCCGGCCCAGGTTTAAGGGCGGGAGAAGCGCTCGAATTTCAAAATCCAGTTTCGTTTTAAATGTAGCATAGAAGGGCCGGTTGCGTCTGGGTCTAGTCTCTCAGAGCGAACCCTTGGCGGTGATTCCATGGTTGCCCTCTTCCTACTCTTATGGTCCTATTTATCGTAGAAGTGACATTTCCTCGCCTCGGCTATCCGTCGCTCAACCTGATCGTCATTTGTATGATCGTAAAACCTTTTTTTTTGGATTTTCCAATTGTTTTTATCCAACTTGTCAAGGATGATGCCAAAAACGGTGCCGTTGGCGAGAGCTTACCCAATTGTTTTTCACTTTTTCAGTTCATTTATTTTTCTTTCTCATGAAGAACTTTGACTAAGTAGGAGATGTGCGATTCCGGTGCATCGCCAGGGATTCGTTGTGAGAGATCTCGGCGGCTTATGAAAGTTTCCGATGCCAAGTTTATGTACATGTTACTAAATGTTTGTCCCTAGACTTGTTCCGATGTTGATCACAGGGAGGTTTTAATTTTAATTTTTAAGCGCACGTACAAGGGTTGTCGTGACTTAAATTTTATCCTGTTAATAGACTTTTGTAATCTTGTACTTTCCCTGTTTTATTAAAAAGTAAAATGTAATAAGTTCCTAATAGTAATAGTACCGCTGTGATATCTTTTGTAATTTTGTGATTGTAATATTAATTGTAGTGTATCCCGTTTACCATGTCCTTTTATTTTCAAGACGGGGTCTTGTTTTAAGGGTGGGAGTGTACCAGTTCCTGCCGCGATCCCCTCGATCTCCGCTGGAGGTCGTGGAGATCGCGTCACGAATTGGCAACGCCGAAGTCAGCTGGTTGCGAGCGGGGTAGAATCAGTCAACTCTAGGCTCGACACAGTCCTATTCTCGCCGCCTCTCCGTTCGCAGCAGCTGACTTCGCTTCATCTCTAGGAATCATAACTCACGTAAAGTTACTTTTATCAATGTATTTCCCCAGTTCCCAGTAGTCATCCAGGTTTATTAGTTGTTCATGAATATAGCTTTGTTACCATAATTCGTTTTCTCTTTATTTAAAATGTCTTTCTTTCTCTGATCTCGGTCGGTCGTTGGCCGGCCGGTCCATGGGGGGTCCCGGGTTGGTTGGTGGTCTCATTCTCGAACTCTTATAGAACCAAAAGATCCACGGGGAAGGTTGAGTTCGCACTTCCGAAGGGATCCAGGATGAAAGTGGATAAGGGTTTGGAAGTGTGTAACAAGGTGAAACTACGTCAAATTTGTTATTCACAACACGTAATACAATGGCGGCTTGTGGAATATTGCAACGACGGATTTTCTCTTCTTAAACCTCCGTAAAAAAATCAATCTTCAGAAGATTCATTGGATCTCCGATAAATCGATATTTGTTTACATATTTATATGGAGAAACGCATGGTTGCCTAATAGCGTGAGAATGCCACTGCGCTCTCACTTTGAGTTCGTTTCAGAAGAGTACAGGCAGACCCCGACCAATATTCTTCAGAGGCGTATTTTGCAATTTGGCAACGTTGCCATTTGTCCATTTGAACCCTTGGTAAAGATTGAATGCGAATATACTCACCGAATTTCCTGTCCTTCGATCTTTTTCATATGTTTAAATGGACGAACTGCAATGTTGCCATAAATTGGATGCTACGCTACTGATACTGGTATTCTTTGTCGTTTTTCAAACGTTATTTCTCACATTACAAGATTAAAATGTTTGAAAATTCATTTGAGGGAAGAAGCTTTAAAATCAAAAGGTCAAAAGTCGAAGGTTTTTTTTATGAATTTAAAAGAGTGAAGGTCGCCAAAGATTATGGGCGGGCTCCGCCTACACTTCTGAAATGAACTCAATCCGCGAAAATCTCATCTTAGAGCCTTTCCATCGCACCGTGTCTTGTTTCTTTATTTACGAGCGTTGACCTTTCGCGGTCAGCCATGCAGTGTTGTCGTTTTGCGGATTTTCCTCTGTTTTTTTCCTATTTAATTCAATGTGAAGTTTTCGGATTTTACGCCAAAGTCGGCAACACTGCAGCCATGCCAAGATGAGCATGGAACAATACAATAAAGGCAGAGCTGCCGCACAGTGTACGGAGCGACCCGGATCTTTGGCGGAAACCTCTAGCATGCTCGCATTTCATTGAAACTTGGTACTAAAGGGTTTTGTAAGTCGTAGATTTCATTTTTTATATCAGATTTAACTATAGATTTCATTTATTATTTTTTTATTTTTATTTTCGGAAAAATGACCAAGTCCCACAACAAGCCACAGAGGCACTTTTAAACACAAAAATACGAAAGGGGGGCAAGTTGGGGCAGGATATTATTGTTGGATCGATCAGAATTTTTTTTTTTTGAACTTTCCTGACCATATTTCTCCGGGGCAATGCTGGGAAAAAAAGATATTGTCATGCGAACATGGCTCATCTCACGATCGTGAAAATGACTAAGTCCCACACAAGCCACAGAGGCACTTTTAAACACAAAAATACGAAAGGGTGGCAAGTTGGGGCAGGATAATATTGTTGGATCGTTCAGAAAAAATGTTTTTTTGACCTATCCTGACCATATTTCTCCGGGGCAATGCTGGGAAAAAAAGATATTGTCACGCGAACATGGCTCATCTCACGATCGTGAAAATGACTAAGTCCCACACAAGCCACAGAGGCACTTTTAAACACAAAAATACGAAAGGGTGGCAAGTTGGGGCAGGATATTATTGTTGGGTCGTTCAGAAAAAATGTTTTTTTGAACTTTCCTGACCATATTTCTCCGGGGCAATGCTGGGAAAAAAAGATATTGTCACGCGAACATGGCTCATCTCACGATCGTGAAAATGACTAAGTCCCACACAAGCCACAGAGGCACTTTTAAACACAAAAATACGAAAGGGGGGCAAGTTGGGGCAGGATATTATTGCTGGATCGTTCAGAAAAAATGTTTTTCTGAACGTTCTTTGCCTTAGATTTGCCGGGCAATCCCGGGCATTTTTTTAAACGTCCTCCAAAAAGGGCACAAATGCAGATGAAAAGTCGATTTTTGAGGGGTCCAGCCCCCCTCATAATAAACATGAAATAAATGTTTAAACGGCTTAAAAGTAAAATCATATGTCCTAATTGAAGTACAGAGGTATAAATTGGAATGTGAGTAAAAGAGTATTGTTTTTTTACAATTATGTGTAAACCCACTCAAGTTGACTCAAAATTCGCGTCAAAACCGGTACTTTCACATGTCTGTGGGGGCAAGTATGGGGCTTCCAAATTCATCAAATATGGCTGAAATGCATGTTTTATACCCTTTAGAAGGTAGGTAAGGCCTTTAAACCAACTTCAGAGCCGATTTCAAATTTGAGGTTTCTGCCAGAGATCCAGGTCGCTCCGAACACTGTGTGCCGTGCTGTGTAAATTTTAAGATATTTTTCAATTTACCGATGATTCCACCGGTTCACCAAAAGATTACACAGTCCAGTTGTGTGTAATATTGTAATGCATGAAAAAAGTGTCGTATTTTTATGTAGGTGGAGTCACCGTTGTATTACCAAAATATCCGCACTTTTTTTTTTTTTTCTTTCTTGAAGCCGGTGACGATTCTGCCGATTGAGAAAAGTTTACAGATCAGAGTTTTTTTGTGTGCACTATTGTCGCACACTAAACTGAGCTGTGTAATCGTTGGTCAACCGATGGAATCATTAATTAATTAAAAAATGTAATCAACTAGGGCTGCCAGGGCAGCCGTTTTGCGTATAATTAATGCAATTTTTCTATATACCGATGATTCCACCGGTTGAGAAAAGATTACACAGTTCAGTTCAGAGTATGACTGTAATGAACTAAAATACTTGCATCAGTAATCTTTTCTCAACCGGTGGAGTCGTCAATGACTTTGAAAAACTTGCGGGTGTTTTAATTAATTAACGGCCCGTTTCCAAAGATTGAGGAATGATTACAGATGCGAGTATTTTCGTGCATTACAGTCATACACTGAACTGAACTGTGTAATCTTTTCTTAATCGGTGGAATCAACGGTGAATAGAAAAATAGCAATGATTATATGCAAAACGACAGCCCTGCTGAATGCGTCCGGTTGCCAAATATTTTTTTATCGTTTTTTTTCTCTCTATCTTAAAGTAGATGTAGTTTACTCACAATCAAAACAGAACGCGTATTGTTGATAGAAAGCGATACTAAAATTTTGCAAAAATTTTAAATAATTTACGAGAAATGATTGGGTAAAAATGTGAACACAAGGGATGATGAAGTAACTGCCTCGCTCTCTAATACTACACGCAAAAAAGACTAGTAGCACAGAATAATACAATCAGAACGGAAACTCCCATAAGAGCCAATGGAAGCAAGTTTAGAATTTAAAGGCACCAATACTCATTAGGCAACGCTGTGGTCCTATATCCCAACATAGCGGACTCGAATGATTTGTGTTGAAACTCAATTATTTCTGTAAATTCTGGAAAGAAATCTTATTTCCCGGCCTCACTTTGATTCAACTGGCATTCCAGAATGAAAATTTCGCGGATCGTGTCCTATATTTTTTCGCGCGCGAATCCGGAAGTAAACATCCTATATCCCATCATGGCGGACGTGGAATGAATTTGCTTCAAAATCTGACAGAGTTTCCGTTCTGGTTGTATTATTGTGTACGCTGGTAGAATTTACCATCTGCATAGCTGATTTTGGAGTTTGCTATCAAGTATGGTAAATTTTACGATCATATGGTAAATGCAACGTACCTTGTGGTGAAATGTACCTACAGGTTATCTGAATTTTCCACAAGGTATCTTGCATTCACCATACTTGATAGCAAAATCCAAAATCAGCTATGCTGATGGTAAATTCTACCAGCCTTTTTATCCGTGTACTCAATAAATCTTGTGGAGAGGGTAGGGGGGGGGGGGGGGCAAAGTCAATCAACCTGAGAAAAATTAATGAAAAATGTGCAAACACGAATCAATTATCTACAGTATTTTGCATTTAAAGTCGCGGAAGTAGAGGTGATATTTTCATAAAGTTCATTCTTCCTCAAAAATACAAACTTTGGAGTACCATCACTGTCAGAAAAAGTGCGTTATATTAGATTATGCACGCATTTCTAGGACCCCTGAAGGTCCTAGAATAAGAATCTTTTGTCAGAAGTTTAATTTTTAAACCTACATTTTTGACCAAATGTCCGGTGCTCAGCATTGCCTCGATCCAACGTTCAATCGGTTTTTCGGCTATATCTTGGTTATTTGTCGTCCAAATGAAAAATACCAAGTACACTTTTTGTTTAGAATTAAATTTTCTATCTTTTTAATTTTTTCATTTTCAATGTTTTTTTTTTTTTTCCGAAAAAATCACTCATTCAAAAGTTATGAGCAAAATAAGATTTTGCCCCTCCCCCCTGGGTCCCCAAGGGCCCAACGTTTTGGGGTCTCTTTGATTTTCGATTCTCCTAAGGGTCAACTACAATCCCTGAAAGTTTCACTTTTTTTCCAAAAATGAACGATTCTTCCACTATCCGCCCCACTAAAAGAAACAGAGTAAGTATTAAAAAGGAAAAGAAGGGGGGAAAAATATTGCTTGTATCGTAGACATTGCAACGCTGCGTTGACTCGCTCAAAGGCTTACACAACACTCTTCATGGTACTCCCCTTACACGAGCCTCGTTAATGATTTTCAAATGCCCTTTGTACTTTTTTACTCAAGGCTTGTTATTCTTCCTTCCAAGTTCTACGTGTGCGTAGCAAAATAACCTATTTAGCAAGTGAGAATTTAAAAGCTATAATTCTTATTCAAAGTTACCTTTTTCCGCTCTCACGGGTAGAAAAAATTAAAACGAAGCGAAAAATGGAATTAAAAGAAACTGGAGTAATAATAATCCCCTCTTCCACTCACACGGGTCTCGCTGTCTCTGTTCAGAAATGCAAGTGCATTGAGCGCGACTGCTTGTAAATTACAATCACACCGTGCACATTTGATCTCTACGAAAATAGCGCTGCCGTAATGAAATTTCGCGGAAACTTATCGTCAACTGATGATCCCGTAATTGACAATAAAGCTCGCATATCAAAGGATCATTATTCAGGAACGTAGCCCAGGATGGATCAAAAGTGTTTTACCTCTGTGACTGTATGCCAGTGTGCCCCGTAACTTGTAACATTGTATTTTCCGGTTGAAAATTACCCGCGGCAGTTAAATTAGCGCTCGTATTTCAATGCAATTGTTGTTGAATTTGAATGCAGAAATTCAATGAAAGCATTGAAATTTAAAGTGATCTACACGGATACGTGTGGCTACTTACCGTGCGTAATTGGACCATCTCTGGAAGAAGTATAAAACAATGGATGTGTTCTTTCTGAGAATTCAGCATTGTGATTGAATTCAAAATTTTGTCTGAAGAGCGCACCTCTTGTTTAATGGGCCCTCCTTCCGGTTATGGACTCAATTTTCATGGAAATAGCTGCGTTATTCCTGTACGGTCTCGCAGGCTGTTATTAGAGTTTGGCCAATAGCTGAAATGAATGTGTCTGCGTATAAGTTTTACGTTGTTACAACGACACCGCTCAATTAGTTCAATTAGTTATACTAGTAGGTTCTCTATTTTCACTTTTCACCCTTAAGTTGCTGACAGTCATTCAATCCCGCGAGAGTTCATAAATGGCGGTAGCCTCCAGGCCAAGTCCACCCCCCCCCCCTTCCCACAGCAAGAATTGCGTCCGTGGGCACTTATCATACATGAAACAGTTCGTTTTCATCAATTTCAAATTTGTGCTACTATTATTGTGCTACTGCTATTTGATTGTCAGCTACCGATTCTAGGACAACCGCTCATTAAAAAACCCCATAATGGGTCTGTTGCATACTTTTGCTACCGCGCTATAGAGTGTATAATATAATGTAAAATCGTCTGAAAAGTCCAATGGTGGCATCAGAAAGCCATAAAATGCAATAATAAACTCACAAGAGGCGTTTAATGAAATCCAAGATGGCGGCAAAATATCGAGCAATCTGTATGCATGCACCACGAACATTCAAGGATAGCCAACCTCACAATATCGATCACAACGAAACACAATGTAAACAAACACAGAACCTCTACCTCCAGTGAGGTTGTCAAAGTTGGCCATCCTTGGATGTTCACGGTGCATGCATACAGATTGCTCGATATTTTACCGCCATCTTGGATTTCATTAAACGCCTCTTGTGAGTTGGTTATTGCATTTTATGACTCTCTGATGCCACCAATGGACTTTTCAGGCGATTTTACATTAGATTACACACTCTTAATCGTTGTAGCAAAAGTTTGCAACAGACCCATTAGAGGATACTCACAAAAACGGAGCTCCCAAGTCTGATACATTCGTAGGAAGTTGCGTCAAAGGCATTTGTTAGTCATTTTGGGGCATTTAAATGTCCTTCTCCTGCTGGTCCGATAGATTTCCCCACATCAACCCTCGAGCCTTTTTGAGATATCAAGGATTATTATTTAATATTAACCGTCACGTTTTTTTCTTCTTTAATATATCTGCCGTCCTTTTCAGAGAGTGACCGAGAAACGCCTGACATTTCTGAACGGGGTTTAGTTTTCACTTCTTCTCATAATTTTATCACGTTTCCTACAATTTTCAGAATAAACGTGTACTCCCCAATCGGCTTTCGCTGGAGCTTGTCATTCCTAAATCAATTTTCTCCCAATCAAATCAGTCTGTGTCCAAATTGACAGTGCATGATGATAGAAAGTGAAACGAAGTCGAGCAATGTTAGAGGCATTAGATTCCAAATGTGATGTTCCATCTAAATTATTGTAGGTGTGGGGTCGCATTTTGACTTATTCAATAAAGCTGAGCCTTTCTTCTGGATACTGACCAACCGACTGCCTTAATTCTAAATTAGCTATAAGCGGACTAGGAATGCGATCATTTACTTCAGCGATAAACCGTTCGTTATAAGACAGTCTATATGAGAGATGCTATTGGTCGATATTTGTTAAATTTTGATGTAGAGATGGTAACCATCGTTAAATTACCGGTTTCTTAAAGGTTATTCATTGAATGGCTATAAAAATCAGGGACTTTAAAAGGTGTTTTCCTCCTCCGAATTTAAAAGCGCGAATAAACTCACTAAGCCAATGAGCTGCCGTAAAGTCGATAGGTCGAGTCCGATGTATCGACGACAAAGAAGCCCATTGGCTCAAGCAATCAATTTGCGCTTTTAAATTCGCTTGTGGAGACCCCTAAACGATGGTCACCATAGCAACAGCCAAGTTATACAAATATCAACCAATAGCAGCACTCTTAGACAGTCTTTATCGATCTGTTTATCGATGAAGTAAATGATCGGCCTCCAGGTTTTCCTATAGATAACTATTCGTGCTTACAAGGTTTGTTTTTGCCTATGTCGGTGAATGAAGGCGCGACTGATAGAATCGTGCCGGTCTTATTTCATCTCACTAGTTTATTGTTTTGAAATTACAGATTCAGTTTCTAGTCTTTTGGGACACCCTATATAGCTTTCTTGCCGCCAAAAAATATAATTGTTGCTGCTGAGTAGCGTTACAAAACTGATCTTTTCAAGAAAGTCGCACAAATTTCAAATCGCTATTTTCTGTGACCAGCTTCCAAATATGTCTAAAACATTGTATCTAATTCACACTGTATATCTTACCGGTCTTGGTGCTGGCGGAAAACGCAATACATGATCGCGCGATCTCACGGACCAATAATGAACATTCAGTACTACGCACATTAGTAATTAGTTGAGAGCAAAATATCCCTTCGTAAATTAAATTCCTTACTTCTGGACGCTGCAACGTAATTAGGTGTTGCAAAGAAAAGGATAAAGAAAATTAGCTTTCCTAGAATCCCCGCGTTCTTTGTTTGGTATTAGTTTGTTTCTCTCATTATCTCTCTCTCTCTCTCTCTCTCTCTCTCTCTCTCTCTCTCTCTCTCCTACATATCTCTCCCTCTCTCCCTCTCTCCCTCTCTCCCCTCCACTTATCTCCCTCCTCCCCCCTCTCTCTCTCTTTCTCTCACTTTCTCTCTCTCTCCCTCTCACTCTCTCTCCCCCCTCTCTCTCTCTCTCTCCCTCTCTCTCTCTCTCTCTCTCTCCTACCTATCTCTCCCTCTCTCCCCTCCACTTATCTCCCTCCTCCCCCCTTTCTCTCACTTTCTCTCTCTCTCTCCCTCTCACTCTCCCCCCCCCCCCTCTCTCTCTCTCTCTCTTTCTCTCTCTCTCTCTCTCTCTCCCTCTCTCCCTCTCTCTCTCTCTTTCTCTCTCTCTCTCTCTCTCTCTCTCTCTCTCTCTCTCTCTCTCTCTCTCTCTGTATCTCTCTCTTTCTATCTCTCTCTGTGTTGGACATGCGTCACTATGTCGCTCGACTTGCACAACTGTTTCAAGGCAACATAGCTGTAGCCGGGAATTAGTCTTTCTCTCCCATTGCCCATTTGAACGCATGTGTTAAAAAAGAACCGGCTTTGGGGCTGCAGTCGCACGTGATAGGCCCTGTCTCAGTGGGGACTCGTTTAATTTGGCAACCATGCTTTTTTGTTATTTAATCCTTTGCAGTATCCATAACAGTATTGATGCAGTACCGATGTTCCTTGTAATTATCGATATCCTGCTTATGCAATTGCACCTCCTGAAGATCGATTGTTTTACATTGGTTTAAATGGAGAGAAAACGTTGTTGCAACATTGCACGAGCTGCCACGACCCTTTCTCCATCCTTTTCTAATACTTGTGCTCAAATGAGCAAAGAGAGAGAAACCCCAATTCCTGGCTACAACTTTGCAAGGCATAAAAAGTCTCAGTCAGTCGGGTCATTTTCCGGAAAAAGGATCCAAAAGAGCTGAGATGAGATCTTGTGAATTTATTCTAATTTCATTCTAACGCTGATTTCTCGGAAATATACTCCAGGTTTCACCAGCTTCACTTCATTTAGTCGTATTTTTTTATCCGTCAGATGTCTCCACATTAATTGCCCTATTTTTTGTCGATATTTCCTAACCAGCGGGATTGTATATTAAATGGCGCGTCAGCTTGAACGCGCAGAATATATTTTTTGCAACTGTTTTTTTCCGGTGTCAGGTTGCAAAATGAACTAATTGCACCCAACTTTATTACGAATTACTCGGACTTGCTAAAGAAAGCACCCCGGTCGAAATTATTATTGTTAAGTTTTTCCATTGTTATTAATCGAACTGTCGATTTTTACTTGATTCGGGGCTCTCTGTTTAGTCTTTAAATACTTGAAAGCCGCAAATGTAATTAAAGATTGCCAAAATTTAACCGAGTAAAAATTTCGACTGAGCACTTTCTTTTGAAAGTCATTGTACAAAAAGGTTGCGTTTTGACCTGTGATTGACACATCAGAGGGAAGTTTATCTTGTCATTACAAACGGATTTCAACTAGATTCATCGCTATGCCTTCCCAATTGTGACCCAACAAAAATCAACTCAATGTTTGAAAGATAATAATTCGTAATCAGTAGGCATTAAAGTTTTAAGAAATTAACCCTTTGAATATCACCCCCGAGTTATTTGATTTCTCATCTCT
This sequence comes from Trialeurodes vaporariorum, assembly GCA_011764245.1. Lineage (NCBI taxonomy): Eukaryota > Metazoa > Arthropoda > Insecta > Hemiptera > Aleyrodidae > Trialeurodes > Trialeurodes vaporariorum. Next base: position 43,296,831 of record VMOF01000379.1, read on the forward strand.
ATCTCCAATTGACAGGAAAATCTCCTACAAATCGTTAACACTCACAATATAATGATTCACCGAGCCCGAGCGCCTTCAATTACCGAGGTAGGCAAAATCAACACCCTGGAGTACGAATATTTAACTACCCACTAAATTTAAGCGAATTATAGGTTTGGTTTCTTCTGGTAACCTGAACCCACGAGTTTCATTTTCCTCTTTGAAATTGAAATTGAGGTGCAAATAACTCTCATTTCGCTGCATTTTATTATGGACAAAGAAATCGTGAAAGTGAGGAAATTGTCTTGCGATTCAGTAAAAATTGAGTTTCGAAATGGATCCAGCTACTCAAAATAATTTCAATCACGTCTTTCAAACGAATGGAAGAGGTCTTCAAATCGTAGTAACCCGATTCATTGTTTATTATGAAGGCTCAACTGTAGCACAGCGTAGTATTCATTCGTAGTAAAAGTAAACCCTGCACGAGAACACCTTCCCAAAACAATTGACTCCGTACTTACATCAAAACCAAAAAATATGCAGAATTCAACAAAAAGAAACAACAAATTTTGTGTGTGTTTATTTACATTTTTTATTTATTTATTTATCTATCTATCCATGTATTTATTTATTTATTTATTCGAACCCTTTCGCACTATCCACTACCAAGTTTTAAGGGCTTGTGGATGATACGTTAATAATTATTTTATTAAGTCACAATCGCTCTTCACATAGCTCGTGTCGTCTTAATGAAATGAATCTGATGGTTGGTGATTATCCTCCACCATGACTTTATTAAAGAAGCATAAAAGAACTGATGCTTTATTACACATTGGCAGTTTTTACGAAGAACTGTGTTTCATTGAGCTAAGTTCCTCGTGATCGGAGTGGTTGTTTTCTATTTTCTTAGATTTTGAAGCATTATGACAAGTTCGAGGAAAACAAATCTCTACTAAATCTAAGTTTATGAATGGCAGTGACGGCTTGTGCTTTTTGGCAATCATGTTTTTTTGCCATTTGAAGCTAGACAGAAGTATCGATTCGGATTAATGATTATTTTACGCAGGTCCAAAAGGAGTGAATCCGTTGTTGCCTCATTACTTGAGTCGCCGCTGACGAATGAGATCAAAAGTTATCAAAAATCATTTTTGTCTAACTTTTAAGCTGAGTTTAAAACTTTCTAGTGACATTTCTTAGTTTTTATTGCTTTTAAAAAGTGTTCTCTGATGTGATAAATTGGTCTAAAAAGTTTATGAATGATAATTTTATGAAGCATTTTTTCTGATTTTGTGTCAGTTTTTGACGATATCAGACCGTAGTCCAACGTTGCCGTATACACATATTCATATTCACGGTTACAGGGTGTCCCAAGAGTCTCCCCTCTTAACTTTTGATTCATCGACCGTTCAAAAGTTTTGAACGGTCGATTTTCTCGAAAAAAGCTGAATCAAGTATTTATTTATTTTAGCCAAAGTCCCTTTTAAACCCCCAAAAAGTTATGAGGGGCTCCTTCTTGGGGGAATTGTTTTTTTTTGTTTTTTTTTTGTTTTGTTTTTTTGTTTTGTTTTTTAATTGAAAGGAGGTATTTTTATTTCAGGAATTGATTTTACACGATGTTTCATGAAGAAAAGATTCCTCAAATAATAATTCCCCTTCTCTATTTGAAAAACCGAAGTTTCTCCTCAAACACCTCCCAAGGAGGAGCCCCCAAAAAATGTGTGGGACTTAAAATAAACTTCGGCTAGAATAATGATGTATGTGTTTATTGTGTTTTAGCGTTTTTCGAAAAAATTGACAGAAGTTAACCCTCTCAAGTGAAGTGGTACACATATGTCCCATTTTATGTAACATGGGTTTCAATGGAATCTAAATAGACATGTTGCAAAAAGTCTTAGAAAATTGTCCTCTTTTGAACGGTCTAAAAAAATCGCTCAAAATGCGTGCTTGAAAGGTTTATAGTCCGTTTCATTTAAATAGAAGCTTGAGCTCGACTCTTTCCCCTACGAGTTTTACCCTCACTCTCAAACCTGTGATGAATCGAGACCTATCCTATCGGTCGGGGATTCCGTCCATCACAATGGACAGTCAGCTATCCAAAGGACAGTCTATTGTGACGGAGCGGAATCCCCGACCAACGGGACGGGTCATCGCAGGTACGAGAGTGAGGTTAAAACTCGTAGGGGAAAGAGTCGAGCTCAAGCTTCTATTTAAATGAAACGGACTATAGTTGTGGGTGGGGTGGGACTTTTGGGATACCCTGTATGTATAGTATATCTATTCCGATCCCCTGATTGAATGTTTCACCAGGGTGATCCGGACGGAAACCTCTGCTCCAATATATCCATCTAATCTTCCTTTGTTGAACTTTTTCTCTTATGCTTCTCTCTTGCCCTTCAGGTCTAATTCTCACGTTATCTCGGCCGGCGCTGAACGAAATCCAGCTCCTGACTCTCTCGCTCATCATTTTCGGATCCTTTGTCGCTCTCGAGGCCGGACTCCTTCTGCTCGCTTCGACCGCGGACGGACTCACGGCGGCCATACTCTTTGTTTACCTTTTGTACTGTCTCCTACCCTTCACACTGCCTCAGGCTCTCTTCATGGGAGCCACACTCTCCGTTTTTCATCTTCTCTTCGCCACTTATTTCGTCGAGACCGGTCACAATTTACACAAGCAGGTAAGACCCCACTCACTCTATACTCTGACCGCTATCAATTTTTATTGCTTTTTCTCGCCACTTGCCCGCGGTGTGAGTTTCACAAGGACCGGATCTTTCTAGCAAGGAGTCATAACCATAGATGGACTTTCTGCCTTTTATGCCTTAACGACTTGGTGTGTCCAGCTGTCATGAACGTAACACTAGGTTTTCTCATCATAATACCACAGAATAATACGATCAGAACGGAAACTCTGTCGGATTTTGAAGCAAATTCATTTCGCGTCCGCCATGTTGGGATGTAGGATGTTTACATCTGGATTCGCGCATGAAAAAAAAAAAAATATAGGAGATGATCCGCGAAATTTTCATTCTGAAATGCCATTAGAATAAAAGTGAGGGCGGAAACTTAAGATTTCTTTCCAAAATTTACAGAAATAATTAAGTTTCAACACAAATCACACTCGTCCGCCATGTTGGGATATAGGGCCACAGCGTTGCCTATTGGTGCCGTCAAATTCCAAACTTGCTTCCATTGGCTCTTATGGGAGTTTCCGTTCTGATTGTATTATTCTGTGATAATACCACCTTCTCTCCTCTCCGCGATCATTTCAACGTAGTTTTGACCCGCTGATTTTAAATTCGGCCTTAGTATTTCCTCAAAACTCATACCGTATCCATAGTTTTGAATTTTTCGCGCCGAAGAAGACGAAAATTGGAATGGGGCTATTGCACACTTTTGCTATAAGCGATTTAATAGTCGATTATGGCGTAAAAACCTCGAAAAATAACGATGGAGGCACTAAAAACTTTCAAAATCCACTCCTAAACTCAATAAACACAGTTATTTGCGCGAGTGTAATGGTGGCCGAAGGCACTAACAATGGGAGATTCCTATCTTAATTTCGTCACTCTTTCTATGTTGACAAGGATGATTCACAGAGTAATTAGTCATCACAGTGATGATCCACATCCGATGAATGGCACCGCAACACCAAGTGACACCGGTGTCAAATGAAAGTAGTCTCGTATTGGTCACTTCTTGATGGAGTTTCAGAATTGTTAGATGGGAATCTCCAATTGTTAGTGCCTTCGGCCACCATTACGCTCGCGCAAATAACTGCGTTTATTGAGTTTAGGAGTGGATTTTGGAAGTTTTTAGTGCCGCCATCGTTATTTTTCGAGGTTTTTACGCCTTAATCGACTATTAAATCGCTTATAGCAAAAGTGTGCAATAGCCCCATTTACGTGAAATCTAGGTCAGTTTACTTGAAACTGATGGAATTCTTGAAATTAGCGTCTCAAAATACTTTGATATGAGATGATAAAGTGAAATTATAGGCGGAGAATTAGGCTAAAACACTGAAAATGTGTAAAATTAGACATACTGATGGATGGTGAATGTCGCGGACACATTATGTCGTTTTGGATGCTTACTTGACTTTCTGGGATGTGTTTTTAAAGACAACGCGGAGGCAGATATGTGAGAGTAATCTCTTATAGACATTTTATAAAAGCCGTATTTTTCTTATCCTTTCACAGTTCGTAAAATTTTGCATGGAGAGTCTAATGAACGACTGTGCTTGAGAGACAAATTAATGTATTTTTGGAGGTTTGGGGGTGTTTTTGGGCGAAATTCGTCGAGAAATTTGATTTCGAGCACAATTTGACCGGGGGTGGGGTGGTGGTGCAAATCGGTCACACAGGGCAGCGAGCTTTTACGTATGTAGACGACAATCGCTCACAACCGCTGGCACTGATTCGCGCCATTCGTAAAACTACATAAAATTCCGTGTGTGAGATACTATACGAACGTCAAAAAGACTGCTATAATAAAAACAAACTAACAAAATAACGAAAGTGTGGCCAATCAACCGAAGTGTCACTGAAAGGGTTAAAACGACAAAATACTGGCCTTTAATTATTTTTCATAGTTTTTATCTGAGCAAGACCAACATTTTTACTGTTACCAATGCATCGGTTCAAAAGCCTGTCTGAGACGGTTCGACAAAGTGTTCTTTCCATTATAAAGTGCCTTCATTTTCAACTGCTGCAATTCCAACGCGCAAGTGCAGGTAGAGTTATCTATCAGCGCCCGAGTGAATTTTACTCAGTGTAGATGTTTCCACAGTTTTCAATTGAGGCCGTTTCTAGAAAAAAGGCCCTTAAAACAAAAGCTGCGCACTTTAGGAAAGTTTTTCTATTCAAGTATTGTGATTTTTCAGAACGAACGCTTCCGTTGTTTTACTGGCCTTTTTTCCGGGAATGGCTTCTCATTTTCAATCAACGTTTTCCCCTTGTTTTTTTCGATTCCGGTTCGATATTGTGTGCTTTCTGTTACAAAGTGCCTTCGTATTTCAAATGCTGCAATATCAACGCACAAATTCAGGAATAGTTATCTATCAGCACCCGAGTGAATTTTATACATTTTATGTTTCCGCAGTTTCCAATTGAGGCCGTTTCCGCAGAAAAAGGGCCCATATACTAAAGCTGCGCTCTTTAGATAAAGTTGTCTACTCAGGTTTGGTGATTCCTCAGAACAAACACATCCCGTTGGTTTACTGGCCCTTTTTCCGGGAATGGCCTCAATGTCTATCAATGTTTTCCCATAGTGATTTTCGATCCCGCTACGACATCGTGTGCGTTCTACTATAAAGCGCCTTCATTTTAAAATGCAATTCCAACATGCAAGTGCAGGAACAGTTATCTACCAGCGCCTAGCTTTTCTTTCCAGCAGCATCGTTTTATCAGTGTTCATTCAGTTCTGATCCTTCTTCCTTCGTTAAATGCGGCAACGAAGCGTGTATCGATTATTTGAACTTATTTCTAAACGCCAATCCGTTAATTAAAAACAAGTTTTGCATATTAATGTCGTCTCTCTCCGAGGGTTCATGAACTTTTGATCGTTTAGGCTGATTTAACGGGTTAATTGAGAAATATTAACTTCGCCATCTTCTTTTCCGAACTCGCAAAGTCCGCGTTTTCTCATTATGAAATGGCAGACGATAGACGATCTCAGTTTAATAACGTTTTAAGACTCTGATGAACAAAGTTTCTTTCCGATTTTCAAAAGTGTCTCTCATTTAATCGTTTGACGGTATGATTCTCGATAAATTATGGCGTGTCCCACAATTGGCGCGCTGTAAAGATGGTTGATGAACGAAGGGTTGATTTGAAGGCCAATTTATAGAACTCCTGTTCTTAACTTTTTCAAGAAACCACCAGCGGCGGCTCGTGCAATGTGGCAACAATGGTTTTCCTCCATTTAAAACTGTGTAAAATAATCGATTACTTGGTGAGGCGTAGCGCCTCACCTAGTATCGATCTTTTTGCATACGTTTTAAATGGCAAAAGTGCACGGTTGCCAGATTGCACGAGCCGCCACTGGAAATCACTGAATCCGATGTTGATTTCTGTTGAAAACTACTTCTATCAATCCTTCCTTTTCTTCTTACTTTTCTGTTCACGTTTCTTCTTTTGCAAATATCTTCTTTTCCTTATTCTCCTTCACACGAGCGCTCACAGCGCCTCCCCCCTCCCCCCTGCAATTCAGAATAGTCACAACTTCACGTTAAAAATTGAAAGGAACAAAAAGAGATTGAAACTCAATCACAGGAGTAATAGTTTACAAACTTCATTATAAGGTTTCGTTGTAAATATAACTCACTTTTTGCAAGAAATACTAGAAGTCTGCAATATTTCTTACAACATCATCATCTGTTGGCACTTATTCATATAGTATCAAACAAAATAAAATTATTATTTTTAATATTATTTGATACACCTACTCTCTACAGTCCTACAATGGGTCTGTTGCAAACTTTTGCTACTGCGATATAGAGTGTCAAATCTTAAGTGAAATCAAGTAAAAAGAGCATTGGTGGTATCCGAAAGTCATTAAATGCAGTATTAAACGCACTAGAGGCGTTTAACTGAAACCCAAGATGGCGGTAAAATATCGAGCAACCTGTATGCACGCACCGTGAACATCCATGATGGCCAACCAGTGGCGTACACAGGATTTTTCTTGGGAGGGGCTCGCACTAATGAGCGTTTGACTGAAAATTGTCCCCCCTTAGCCCCCCCCCCCCCCCCCCCCCCCCTGCGTACGCCACTGTGGCCAACGTTTATAACCTCACAGCATCGGAGGTTATGAGTTTGTTTGCGTTGTGATTGGTTGTGATCGATGTTGTGAGGTTGGCCATCTTGGATGCTCAAGGTGCTTGCATACAGGTTGCTCGATATTTTACCGCCAACTTGGATTTCAATTGAAAGCCTCTTGTGAGTTTGTTATTGAATTTTATGACTTTCTGCTGCCACCAATGGAATTTCACGCGATTTTACATCAGATTGATTACTTTATAGCGCTGTTGCAGAAGTTTTTAACAGACCCATTACTTACACGCTTGCACTATTTGGAAGATTAAATCATTTTCCCCTTGTTCTTTGAGGGGGGGGGGGGGGGTCCCCTAGACCTTCGATTCTGCGAAATTAAACTCATGTTGAAATTCTTGCGGGTTTTTTTTTTTTTTTTTTTTTTTTTTTTTTTTTATCGTTTACATGCGACCTAAGTCTTTCTCTCAAGAATCTGTCTGTTTGACAAATGTGAGTGGCATCACAATTTTTACAATCTACACGATAAACAATGCCTGCATTCTTCTCTCTAGGAAAATTGCTTTTCAGCCGTAAACATAAACTCGCACATTCAAAATCTTCGAAATGGGAGTATCTTCTACCCACAGGAAACACGAGAAACTAATTTCCAATTCAATTCTCTTCCATTGTAATTTTCTCGAAATCGGGATTTTAGAAGTACACCAAAGTTTGTTGACTCCTTCGATTTTAGCACATTTTAAAATGTAATTTGTGCTTTATTTTAAGCGCATGTAACATCCTCTTTTTGCTCTTCATTTGCTCCAGTTGGTTTGCACGGTGGCCATTTTTATCAGCACCAATGTGGCCGGTGTCATGACTCACTATCCAAGTGAAACGGCCAAACGGAAAGCATTCCTTGAAACGCGGCAGTGCGTTGAGGCCAGACTCATCACTCAACGGGCCAATCAGCAACAGGTAAGCTACGATTCTCTCGTATTATCTTCTCGTTCGTTGGAAAACATGAGATTGCCTGCTCTAATAGTTTATCGCATAATACATATGCTACAGTCACTATCGGATAGACTTTGATTTTTATCATAGGATCTGAGTAGTGAGTATGCACTCCCCTTTAGCGGAGGTTTCTAGCAGGGGCTTTAATTAATCGGGATTACTAATTTATTGAAGTTATCGCAATCCTCATCTCCCTCTTTTTCTCCTACACGGGATAGTGAAGAGGCACCAGCATCAGTAGGGCTTTTAGATAAAGGAAGCTTTCCTTGGATAGTGAAAGAGAAAAATATGATAGCTCGCATGGTGTTTTTCAGTGTCCAATTTACTAAACTTACAAAAAAAAAAAAAAAAAAAAATCATTTGAAAAGTTGAATCATATTTAGACGGTCTCTTATTTTCAAACCTATGGACGGGAATTTTGAAATGTTGTTGCATGTTGCATTTTGTCTTTTGTATATTTTATACTTTCTTGAAAAAATGCTCTAGATTGGGCATACATTTCATTTTGTGTTAGTAGAGACAGTTTCCAACATTGATTGCCTTAACCGTTGTATCAAAAATCTCTCCTTTTTTGAGTGACGGGGGAGGGGTTACCTAATATTCATATAAACTTTTTAAGCCCTCAATATCTATCAAGGGGATCGGGTGCCTTTGAAAATGATCAAAAATTGATGTTTTTGAGTCATTCGATGAAAAAACAAAATTTAAATTCAGCCTGCTCAGCCTTTTATAATTGCTTCGCAGACTACAAGTTCTAGCTCTACCGGAGCATATTTGGGCAGAGTAACAGATATTTTAAGTATAGCACTTTTGCTCTACCTAAGTAGTGCCGCAACTTGCTATGGTATAGCTAGAATGTCTGTTTTGTGAAGCTTTTTTTAAACGGCTGCTTCGGTTGTACTTAAATTAAACTATTCAGTGTTTCAAATTTCTGTGGTCTGCCGTTCGCGAGAAGAAAGGAGTACACTCGTGGTTCAAGAAACAAGGGTGAGTGGGTGGTCGGTTCGGGACACCCTGTATAGTTTATACTTCTGCGCTTAAGCAAACTTAGATACGTCGAAATAATTTGCTTGCACTGATCTTCAAGTATTTACAAATCTTCCATTTACTAGTTTATGTCAGATATACTTTAATTTAGAAGTTAGCTTCCTTCACTTTTTTCGGCGAAAAAGTCAAATAGCCGATAGCTGTTTGTCCACAAATATTAATTGTTGGTACATCGAAGAAAATAACTCACTGAACTGCTCCGAAAGCTCTTTTGAAACCTGCAAATTACTTCTACAAGTTTTCTTAGCGGTGATGGACCGCTTTTTATCTCGAAACAGTCCAATAATAAACCAGCTTCTTCCAAGTATTTGTGAGCCTCTTTTAGACATCTTTCAGACATGGCGAACAATGGGTGGAAGGAATCGATTTTGCGGTCAAAACATCAAAAAGTTAAAATTGTCGAAGCTTCAGGGGTGGCTCTTGCAATTTGGCAACCATGTTTTCCCCGCATTTGATGCTATGTAAAACAATCGATTCATGGCACACAGTAGGCGGAAAGAATCGATTTTGCGGTCAAAACATCAAAAAGTTAAAATTGTCGAAGCTTCAGGGGTGGCTCTTGCAATTTGGCAACCATGTTTTCCCCGCATTTGATGCTATGTAAAACAATCGATTCATGGCACACAGTAGGCGGAAAGAATCGATTTTGCGGTCAAAACATCAAAAAGTTAAAATTGTCGAAGCTTCAGGGGCGGCTCATGCAATTTGGCAACCATGTTCTCCCCGCATTTGTTTCTATGTAAAACAATCGATTTAATGGCGAACAGTGGGTGGAAAGAATCGATTTTGCGGTCAAAACATCAAAAAGTTAAAACTGTCTAAAGGGGTGTCTCCACCTGCGAATGTAAAAGCGCGAATGAACTGATTGAGCCAATGAGCTGCCTTGAAGTAGATAGTTCGAGTTCGATGTATCGACAACAAAGAAGCTCATTGGCTCAATCAGTCTATTCGCGCTTTTAAATTCGCAGGTGGAGACACCCCTTAAGCTTCCGGGGTGGTTAATGGCTCATGAAATTTGGCAACCAGGTTTTCCCCGCATTTGATTCTATGTAAAGCAATCGATGCGAAAGTGGAGCAGCGCACCACCAACAATCGATTGTTCCACCTATGCGTCTAGCTAGGAAATGAACTCGGTCTAAAATCGGCTCAGCTTCAAAATGATAATTATTAGCTAAGATAATTCAAACGTGCTGTTTTATTTGTTTTTGTTTTGTTTTACTGCCAAATCGTAAATTTCTGCCCACTGTGTGATGGTAGAGCATTGGATGGGGTGGGGTGGGGGGGGGTTAAGTACGTCATTGAATAATCTCCCCCAGAAATAATCCTCGATTGAAAAGTTGTCAGGCTGTTTGCGAATCTTGGAAGAAGTTTAGCGGAGGGATACAATTTCAATTTCCTTTTTACTCGGATCGAAGATTATTGTGTTCACCGATGCTGTTGTTGTACTTCTTCGGTTGTTGATGGAGTGGTTCGCCGGAACTACTTTCCTCTCATCGCTTCTCCGCTCGCCCAGTTTTTCTATTTTCTTTCCGACGCGATATCCTTACGCGTGTAAAACACTGAAAGGAAGGAAGAAGGGAAGAAGTGTCAAACGCACGTAGGTTTGATATAGTCGTAGATCCAGTTTAGCGCAACGAGAAACTGTCTATCTCTCTCTCTCTTTTCCATTGCAACACGTGTGTTAGACATGGATCGATGAGGTGACAAAACCCCCCCTTCCTGTCCTTTATCTACTCATACATTCAAAGGGAAAATGAGAGAGTGAAAAGATTCTGATGATTGCGCCACTGATTCTCTATCTCGCTCTTTTTTCCATTGCAAAACTTGTGTTAGACGAGGATAGACGAGGTGACAAAACCCCCCTTCCTATCCTTTATCTACTCATACATTCAAAGAGAGAGTGAGAGAGTGAAAAGATTCTGATGATTGCGTCACTGATTCTCTATCTCGCTCTTTTTCCATTGCAACACGCGTGTTAGACAAGGATAGACGAGGGAACAAAACCCCCTTTTTCTCCCCATACATTCAAAGGGAAAGTGAGAGATATGGAAAAGATTCTGGTTTCGGCACTGAGTCTCTATCCCTCTCTTTTCTCCATCGAAACACCTAAATTAGATAAATATAGACAAGGGTATAAAACCTTCTCTTTCCTTCCTTTTCTACTCATGCATTCGTGGGGAGAGTGAGAGAGATGAAAAAGATCCTAATGATTGCACCACTGATTCTCTATCCCACTCTTTCCTCCATTGAAACACGTAAATAAGACAAGGATAGACAAAACCCCCCTTCTGGAAGTTGGAAATGGGTCTGTTGCAAACTTTTGCTATAGCGCTACAGAGTGTTCAATCTCATGTAAAATCGCGTGAAAAGTCCATTGGTGGCATCAGAAGGCATAAAATGCAGTATAAAAATCACGAGAGGCGTTCAGTGAAATCCAAGATGGCAGATAGATAGCGAGCAATGTGTATGCATGCACCCCGAACAATGAACATCCAAGGATAGCCAACCAACCTCACAGTATCGATCACACCCAATCACAACGTAAATAAACACATAACCTCTGAAGCTGTGAGGTTGTCAACGTTGATAATCCTTGGATGCTAAAGGTGCATGCATACAGATTGCTCGATATTTTACAGCCATCTTGGATTTCATTAAACGTCTCTTGTGAGTTTACTATCGCATCTCATGACTTTCTGATGCCACCAATGGACTTTTCGAGCGATTTTACAACGATGAAAAACACTCTTTATCGCTGTAGCTAAAGTTTGCAACAGACCCATTGTCGGGGGCAAGTAAGAAATGTACCATCAACGATGTGGAAATTGATTCTAACAAAGTCTTCGCGTCTGATGTACCAAAAATTAAATTTCTATCCTCATCTAATAAAGAGTCGTCATTGGATCAACTAGTGCATACTGCATACGCCCCTTTTCGTTCTCAGCGCTTGGATCTGCAGGCCATCGCATGGGATGCACCGATCCGCAAGCAAGAGAGCAACCATGCCTCACTCTTAAACCAGCGTAGAATCTTACGTAGTACCGTAAGAATTTTTAAGTGAGCTTACCTACGTGCTCTTGTCCCCCGCACGACCATTTTGCCCGTGTCCGCTCATTGCAAGGAGCCGTCCGCTTGTCAGCTCACCGCACGTACTCCAGGCATAGGCGGACCGTATCAGGGGCTAAAGTGGGGGGGGGGTTATAGCCCCCCATTTTTTTGGGCGTTGGGGCTAAACATTGGGAAACCGATTTGCGACAGGAAAAGTCGCCGTATTGTCTTCTAGGTAATTTTAAATATCCCTTTGAAACGAGAAGCAATAAAAAAACAACAACAAAAAAAGTAATGTTTTAGCCCCCCCCCCCTTTTTTTTTGCCACGGTCCGCCAGAGACAAATAGAGACCCAGCACACCGTATGCTTCCCGTGTTAGAAAAGTGAAGCAAGTTTAGCGGTCACAGTTTTGGTCGGGAGTCACCGGCTGCAACGATAAACATTGCCTTCTGTTGAATGGTGAAGCTCAACAAAAGGCTGTGATTGGTTCGCCGTCCCGGAGACGGAAATAGGTTTTGCTTTTCGAATGAAAAACACACGCTCATCAGTCAACAGTAGGCAATAGTTGGCTGTTGTTCCGATGAGTTCCGACCAAAATTGAGCCAGAAAAGTGGACACCTGTCGCAAGCTTTGTGCTTGGTCTCTATTTGTCTCTGCGGTCCGCCTATGACCCCAGGGCAGTGTTGCCAGATTCTGCTGATTTTTCTATGTGTTCTTATGGAAAAAGCCGCAAGCACTAGCGGATCCAAGAAATTGTCCTTCTCTCTCTTTTCCCATTAGACCGCATTTGTTAGAAAAGGATGGAAGAGGGGGCTGAAATCACTTGAACGCCCCTGATCTGTCCTTCTCTAACACGTGTATTCTAATGGGAAAAGAGATAGAAGGATAGATTCCTGGATCCGCCAGTGGCCGCAAGATCTGGCATCATTGCCCCAGGGACCGACAAGCAGCAGTGGTTCGTGTAATTTGGCATCCATGCTAATTTTCCATTTAAACCTATGTAAAAGTATCGATATCTAGGGGGTGCAATTGCACCTCCTGAAGATCGATTGTTTTACACAGGTTTAAATGGAGAGAATGCGTTGTAGCAACATTGCACGAGCCGCCACTGAGGGTATGATGAGTCCTTGCTATGCTAATCATGGAGAAAAGTTCCGGGTTGTGTTACATGACGCATGAAGTTGTACACACTGAGAAAAAAGTGGCTGTTAAAACTATAAGAATAGAACCATAGTTGTTTTTCCCCTTATTTCAATCATAAGACCTATCGTTGCAACGGTTTGGACGTTTGAATCTACTCGAATTCCGATTGTCTATATGGGAAATAAAGCACGGGAATATACTATCGGAACATTCATTGAAACAATCCGAAAGTTTTCTCTGTGCAGAATATACGAATATGCCAATAGTTTAAATCCAAGACGAAATTTTAATTTGCATCGTTTGACCTCAGATTTGGGTCCAAATGCGGTCCAAATGCGGTCCAAATGTGCGGTGCACCACGACTATTTCAGGGAATATGTAGAGTTCAGAACTCTACCAAAAACTGATTGCGAAATCAGTGGAAGTGACTGGGTGAAAACAATTTACTTTTCAATATGCAACCGATCGTAATCATCCGCCGTTTCACACCTCCCCCTACACTTCCTCCACCATGGGCGGCGCGTGGGGTCAAAAAGTGGGGGGGGCTAAAAATCAACAGTTTTTTTTTTTTTCCCCCCCCCCCCTTCACCTTTTTTACAATAACGTTTGACGCAGGCGGGGGGGCATCAATAACCTTTTTTCTTCTTTTTCTCTTTTTCTTTCTTTTTCCTTTTTCCTTTTTTTCTCGTTCAAAAATTTTTTAGCCCCTCGTTCCCAAAAAAGTGGGGGGGCTATAGCCCCAATAGCCCCTTATACGCGCCGCCTATGTCCTCCACCCGCGTTACCCACACCATCAGCGATTGCTTTTCCGTATACTTAGCCTTGTCAATTCAAATTCTACAGAATCCATTCCGATATAGTTTCGAGCTTCAAACTTCTCGGAGAGGCTTTCGATCGCTCGAAGTCGAAAGCTACATGCAAGCCTCGATCGAAAACAATCGCTCTCAATCTAAGATCCACATTCAACCACCCCCCCCTTCCCCATCCCGGATCAAATTTCCGCAACCTTGTCGCAGTCGAGTGTTCTGGGATCGAGCGCTATCTTTGAACACGAAAGTAATTGAGTACTCATGCGTGCACGCGAATCGCCCACGCTAAAAAAAGGGGGGAGGAGAGAGAGAGGAGAGAGGAGAGAGAGAGAGAGAGAGAGAGAGAGAGAGAGAGATAGATAGAGAGAGAGAGAGAGAGAGAGAGAGAGAGAGAGAGAAGAGAAGAGAAAAAGCGATTACATTTTCACAAATTGACTTTCACCATCCGCCGCCGTGCATATTCGAGATGTTGAGAGGCGGGAAAAAGAATAAAGGTCTGTTATAATATTGTCATACGTCAGAAAGAAAGAAACGTGGCGGCGGCAGGGGGGGGTCCGGGGAGGGGATATTTTACCGCGTCCGCTGTTAGATTGATCGTCTCATGTTTTGTTTACCTTGTGTACCTATTCTGCAATGTTGCCGAACTTCACTTGCATTTCGTAATGCTGTATAAACGGATCCAGCGCAGTCTTCGATCTAAGAATGAGGGTGTAATCATTCTGGATTTTTACGCCTCAACGACAGAGTGTGTCCGGCTATTATGAACGTAAAACTAGGTTTCCTCACCCCAAGATACCTCTTTCTCACCCCTCTGGAGTACTTCCCCATGTTATTTGACCTGCTGTTTTTAAATTTGGCCTTATTTTTTACTCATAACTCATGCTTTTTCCGGAATTTCGAATTTTTTGCAAAGAAGACGTAATTTTGAATTATTTATTGTTATTATTTTTCGCGGGTTGACTCATAGGAACAGGACTAGAACTAAAAGAACTGGATGGCTAGGCAGCACGGATTTTCGCTGTTGAAATAAGACAGAGAGTCTTAAATTTTCGTACGGTCGCTAACATTGAAATTGGTTTTGACCCATTTCGCGGGTTGACTCATAGGAGCAGGACTAGAACTAAAATAATTGGATAACTATGCAGCACGGATTTTCGCTGTTAAAATAAGAAAATATCTTGTGAAGACCAATCAATGTTGACTCTGCCTCGCGGAGACTGAGCTTGCTGGAATCTGAAATGTTTTTGATGCGGGCGAAGTCTATTCTCAAGTACAAGAATCGCTGCTTTTTCGCCCTCCAAACGAACTTCCTGAAGGTGGCCAGAAGTTTGCTCCCAGTAGCTCTCGTTGACGAATGACGAGCTCTAGTAGTCT
Source organism: Trialeurodes vaporariorum (assembly GCA_011764245.1). Classification (NCBI taxonomy): domain Eukaryota; kingdom Metazoa; phylum Arthropoda; class Insecta; order Hemiptera; family Aleyrodidae; genus Trialeurodes; species Trialeurodes vaporariorum. The sequence goes on from VMOF01000379.1 coordinate 43,311,992, forward strand.
GGCGGCTCCTTCGATAGGTAGACAATTTTCACACTGTTAAAGCACATCTCTCCCTTGATCCGGTGAAGATGAGACTATTTTTTCGTCCACGAAAACCAGTCTCAGTAACTTTTTTGGCTACCTTGACGCTTCCGTAACACTCGGAATGGGGCTCTTGCAAACTTTTGCTGTGAGCAAATGAATAGTTCATTCTGATGTAAAAACCAGCAATAATCACGAAAATCACGCTGCGAAAGTTTAAAATTCAGTAATAAACCTACATAACTACTTAAATGGCAAGATCTTAATGGCGGTTCGACGCAGGTGTCATGGAAGATTCCTATCTAATATGTCACTTTCTCTTTTGAAACACAGAGGTATGTCTCAATTTAGATACGAATCTCCCATGATCTCTGCGTCGAACCGCCATTAAGCTCGATTCTGAGAGTGAATTTCGTGATTGTTTAGTGTACTCATCGTCATTTTTACAGGTTTTTTATGCAAGAATCAACTCTTCAATCCCGTGTAGCAAAAGTTCACAAGAGCCCCATTGAGAGGTTCTTCTTTGCGCAGCCTTTGAATGCCTTTGATAAGGTCCAGCTCGTCCTTCCTGTATGATTTTACTTTTAGCCCCAAATCCAAAACAAACGTTCTAACTGTCGGGTCCGTCCTACCGACGAAAACTTCCAAATCGGACACACTGAAAGTATGAAAAAAATAAACTGTAGGGAACACCCTACGAACACTTTCTCCCTCCATTTTTATCTGGGGTGGACTCCCAGACCCCCCTTGAGAATTCTGGGGAAGACCCCCAGACCCCCCTTTTGTATTCTGGGGGAGACCCCCAGACCCCCCTTTACTATTCTGGGGGAGACCCCCAGACCCCCCTGTAGAATTCTGGGGGAGACCCCCAGCCAGGGACCAAATAATGTTCGGTCCTGAGCGTAACTTGACCGTGCGTAAGCTCTCTGATTGGTCGAAACCGCACGCAATTCAATGCTCGGGACCTAACATTATTTGGTCCCTGACCCCCCTTTAGTATTCTGGGGGAGACCCCCACGCCCTAAATTGATTTTTAAAATGGTCTGAAGGGTTATTTTGCTGAACTATGAGGGGTTAATTTTACTGTGGGCTGGTTGTAGAATGTTTTTACGAATTTTCTTCCAAATCCAAAGATCCAATGTTGAAATATTTAAATTTGTCTCTTTTTTGACTTATTTTCCCATTGATTTTAATGGAAACCATTTTTCATCCATAACTAACCTAAAAATTAAAATTTTAAAAAAACAAAAAAAGTCCCTCTGAGGAATGTTAAAAGCAACATCTCTGCAAATTTTGGATGCATATGGATCAATAGTTCAAAAGTTATGCTGGGTTTCACGTTCATGACTACAGACAGACAGACGCCACAGAAATTGTGTGCATTTACTCCTCTCTACGGCATATGGTTAATAAATATTGAAATATCATGGATGTATGTTCTTTAGGATAGTATTAGGCAAGATAAGAGCCAATTATTTTATAATTATCATGATTGACTTAGTTGCAGCGGGCCAAGTATCGATACAAAATGCATCAAAAATCTCTGCGCCATTGCAATACTTTCTCAATTTCTCCAATTCCATTAGAGTGAGAAAGTAAACAAAAAAAAAATATGATGAAAATACTGGCAAAATTTTATGGGGGGGGGGGGATTGTGATGATTTTCACTGAAAATATGATAGTTACCGCATGTACAGCCAAATTTCACGATTTTGGACCAATAAAATCACTCAAAGATCGTCTTAACGATCGGTTTATCGGTAAAGTAAAGCATCGCAGTCCTGCTGGTCTTTTTAAGCATTTTTCACTACTCCCAAGGTATACTCCTTAGGGGTTTTTTTTTATCAGGTTCGGACCGAATTTGAGGTTTGGAAATTTCAGGGACACCGAACGTCAAAGTCAGCAATACCACCTCTAGCCAATCAGGAACGTTGTTTATTGCTGTCTCTCACCATTGAGTTACTCTTTTCGCTCCCATCTTGCGAAACGGGTACACATCCCGAGGTTCGGGCACAGCATCCATCGTTGCCGAAAAAACAGTTCGGGTGAGATTATGAAATGCAAAACCGTTGGATCGGGTTAAAATTTTCACTCGTACCTCACAATAAATTCGCTTCTTGTAAGTGAGTACTGTTTTGTGGGAGCACGGGAAATTAGATGTGCATTTTCCTGGTTGAAACACCATTCACGAACCGAGAGCCTTAGAACGTCGCACTATGTTCTGTTATCGTCGAAAAGTGGTCAAAAATCAGATTGCAAATTTCTTATCAATTTATCATTCATAACCTTTCAAGACCTATTTCAATCACAGAGAACACTCTTAACAAGTAATCCAAATCTAGACATTTAAGTGAATAGTTTTAAAAAAGATTGAGAGGTCAAATACGATGATTTCAGTGGCGAGGCGTGGCATTTGGCAACAATGTACTTTCTCTATCTAAATTCTTTAAAAAAGTCGAACGCTTTAGTCATCGGCGATGACCAGGCATTTCGACCCTTCTAATGTGTTTGAATGGGAAATTGGAACGTTGCCAAATCGCACGCCTTGCCACTGGATGATTTTTTATGAATTTTTTTCACTGAGTTTTGGCCATATTTTTTTTTTTTTTTTGATCTCAGACCATACTGCGTCCATGGGCGGAGACAAGGAATTGTCTTTCTCTCTCTCCTTCCATTTGAAAACATGCGTTAAAAAAGGACAGAAGAGGGGGCCAAAGTCACGTGATGGCCCCCTCTGCTATCCTTTTCTAACACAAGTTCAAATGGAAGGAGAGAGAGAAAGACAACTGCTTGTGTTCGCCCATGACTGCGTCGGTTTTAGAGCGCACATGTGGGAATCCTGAGTACTCAAGACAAAGACTGACGAACAACAATAAGATGAACAGGGAAATGAAACTGCGTAAGTTAAGGCGGGGGATAAACATTGACCGATAACATTTTATAAGTCGATTTTTTCCGCCGTATTTCTTGTTTATCCAGACTGCCCATACTCCCTCCCTCCACTGTCTGTTTTTCATTCCCACTCGCTCCTGTACTCCCGTTCCTGTATCTCGACGATTCGGAACGGTCCGCGTTTCACAGTTCCTCCTCCTCCCTTTACTTTTATCGTGTTTTCTCAAAGCGCTCTTGAAAACATCAGAAATGAATCCGCTTAGAGGGGTAAACAGCTTTGAGTTTCAATTTTCTTTCTTCACACGAGTTTGCAATTTTTTTTTTTTTTTTTTTTTTTTTTTTTTTTACCTCTGTTTTATTTTCCTCCCTTTTTCTTCTTCTTCTTTTCCTCCTTTTGAATTTCGTTTGCGCTTCCCGTTTGGATTCTGCTCTCGACTTGTCTACGCGTTGGGAGGGTGTGTTCGGAAGAGAGGAAGGGAAGAAGGGTGAATTACTTAAGTCGCGGATATCCGATGACAATATTATTTCTCTCCTCGTTTGATGCGCTCGGTAGACTTTCGAAATGAATTGTAAACATGATACTGAAGTTATCAGCCCCGAAGGTGTTGCCTTAATTTAGTTTTTTTTTTTTTTTTTTTTTTTTTTTTTTTTTTTTTTTTTTTTTTACCGGCGTTTCGTAAATAAGGCTACTCTCTTCCGCAGAGTTCAACGTCGTGATTATTCGATGTATCCCGTTTGGAGATGCTTTGTTGGAACTTTTTTTTTTTAATTTAATTTTTTGATTTTTAATTCAATTAATTTTTTTCTCTTTATTTTATTGTTTTTTTAATTTTTATTTTCAATTTTATTTTTTCAGTTTTTGTTTATTTATTTTTTTTTCTTTTATCCTTATTTTTTTTAATTCATTTTATTCCAATTCTGAAGCTATCGCGGAATAAAGGAATGACTGTGGCAACATAAAGTTATGTTGCGGCGTTGAAACCGTCGGATGATTATGCATTCACCGGCCAGGTGTGACTAATTAGACGAACAAAAGGGAAAGACTAATTGACAGACTTATCGAACAATCAGTTTCATAACAGTCGAAATGAAGTCTAGGTCAATTTATCAATTACCAGGTTTATTTATTTTAGTTTTAGTTCAAATATTTTACCTAAATTGTAGAAACAACAGAAAACAATTGCTTTTCATTCGCAACTATGACAAAATTAAAAAATAAAAAAAAGAAGCAGGGAAAATTCCAACACGCAGGTGTTGGAAAAGCGTGCCTTTAAAGTCTGAACAGTTTTAATGCTTTTGCTAGCAATGATAATTAGACACCATTCATCAGAAAAGAACCAAGTGACATGGAGCTGATCTCGAGAGAATTGAGTCCAAAGTTGAAGAGCTAGCATTTAAACAAAAAACTTGGAATTACTTACGTTTTGATTTCATTCAACTACCGTGTTATGTTTTTGCATTTCAACACCGGAAAAGTGGAGTTTACTATGCAGGAAAGGTACTTAATTTTTAGCGTTTAAAGTGACTTGGTTCCTTTCTCTTTTTTTTGGCATAATCGCGAAAAACGAATCTCTAAAAGAAACCAAGAGGCAGTTGGTTCACACTGCTTGATTATTTTGAGTCCGTTCCAAATTCTATAAAAGGAACCAAGTTGGAGTTGGTTCATTGCGTGACTCGGATTAAGGTTAAACCTAACCGGAAAAAGGAACCAATACTTTTGAGCACCAATAATTTTCAAATGGCCGCCATTTTGAAAGTAATGATTTTAGGTGATTTTGAATTGCGCCATCTTATTCTACTCTTCAAGGACTTTCGATGGATGTATCACAAGCTATACCTTGCTATTTGACTTTTTTTACGTAGGGGGGCCCAAAGGCCCCCAAATTTTGGATTCTAGGTGGGGGCCTTAATAATTCAATTTTAGGTATTATTTGGCACATCAATCGAAAGGTCTCAATCTCTTCTTTCAGATGGTTTTCAGTTTTTTGAAAAATATCTAATATTGTGTACACAGTGACCGATTGAATATTTTGCCCCAAAAGGGCCCATAACCCCAAAAATGGGGGTTTTCTGGAAAAATTAATGCGACCAAAAATGTCGGCAATGAGTTGCTCTTTCGGGATCTGAACTTATTTTGGTACCTTTTATATGCTTTTTTCCGACAAAAATGGAAAAATGTGTTATGAACTGCCCCAACCCCCCCCCCCCCCCCCCGCCACCCTCGGGGGACCTTGGGGGGTTTTGATAATATTCTCATTGAATTCTTTGAGGTCAATTCCCTTTTCTCTAAAAACGTCTCTTGACTTTTTTCCAAAGGGCCTACGGCCGATTCAAAAAATTACCGTACGACCGTACGCGGCAGAAAAGTCGAAAAAAAAGTGTGATACGGTCAAAACCAATTCTGGTAAACACTATTATAAGATTAAACAAACTCTTAACTTTCATTTGAGCTATTATTTGATCCATTTCGAGTGCAAAATAGCGGAATGGCAGCGGTTTAAAAAAAAAAAAAAATCGGAGCGCGATTTTGAGTGCAGAGCTGACAATCAATGAGTGTCCCCTGCTACAACGGTATGTGCGGTAAATCTTGGCCCTTCTCTCAAACTCGAGCGGTGTCCGTCTGGTTAGCGAATCCGAGTCCGGATGCCCTTGTCCGCCTCGGGTGTGGGTTCGGTCCTGCATCATACCATTTTAATTTTTAACGGACTCTTTACGCCGCATCACGTCGTTGATATCACTTTGCTCGATACATATTGCAAATCCTCATTGCGGAACACCGCAAAGGCACAGAGCTTCAGCGTGCCGACATGTCTTTTGTCTCTTAATTTCGTTAAAAACGTACCGTCTCACTGTACCTGTATCAATCGATTACGAGTATCGATTATCTTACACAATGTTTAATTGGAGAAAAATCCGATTTTGCCGAAACTACTTTGAATATGTTGATTTTAAATGAGCCGAAGCCGAAAAATTATGCTTTGAAAAAGGAGGGGCTGAAAGTCGTTCTGGTTTTTCATTCATATTTTTCTAATGATCAGAATCTTTCAATCAATCAAAAAGGGGGGGGGGGATTTTTCGAAGCATAATTTTTTTGGCTTCGGCTTATTTTAAATCAACGTATTCAAAGTAGTTTCGGCAAAATCGGATTTTTCTCCAATTGAACATTGTGTAAGATAATCGATACTCGTAATCGATTGATACAGGTACAGTGAGTAGGTATGTTTTTAATGAAATTAAGAGACAATAGACATGTCGGCACGCTGAAGCTTGCGTGCCTTTGCGGTGTTCCGCAATGAGGATTTGCAACATTTATCGAGCAAAGGAATATCAACGACGTGATGCGACGTAAAGAGCCTGTTAAAAATTAAAATGGTATGAGGCAGGACCGAACCCACACCCGTGGCGGACAAGGGCATTCGGACTTGGCTACGCTAACCAGACGGACGAGTTAGTGAGAAGGGCCAAGATTCACCGCAAATACCGTTGTAGCAGGAGACACTCATTGATTGTCAGCTCTGCACTCAAAATCGCGCTCCGACTTTTTTTTTTAAACCGCTGGCATTCCGCTATTCCGCACTCGAAATGGATCAAATAATAGCTCAAATGAAAGCTAAGAGTTTGTTTAACCTTATATTAGTGTTTTCCAGAATTGGTTTTGACCGTAACATACTTTTTTGTCGACTTTTCTGCCGCGCACGGTCATTCGGTAATTTTTTGAATCGGCCGTAGGCCCTTTGGAACGCGTTTTTGGGAAAAAAGTCAGGAGCCGTTTTTTGTAGCTCTCGTTTAGTAGAACAAAACCTGTACTCTAATTTTACTTATTTCCCCTTCTGCTGCTCAAAACAATGTTTTTTCTCTTTTGCGTACAATACTTTTCGCGCAACTTTGAGCTTTCATAGCTCGAAAACGAAGCATTTTCGGACTATCGTTTTTAGAAATTTTTTTGTTCGTAAAGACGTCTTGAATGACCTCTGAAATTTATGCCTGAAAGAACTGGACCACCCTGTATAACTTATAGCCAGACTATGTATTCTGGACAGAGTAGCCAGACTGTGTATTCTGGTCAGACTGGTCAAAATGTGTCACTCTGCAATTGCATAAGTGCAGCAAGCATGCAAGAAGCCTGCGTGTTAGCTTGCTGAAAGTAGAAATGTTTCTGCACAGACCCTGAAAGAAAATTGCTGCATGCTTATGCAAACAAGTTGACAGCTTAAGCATCGCAATTGCATGCATGCAGAAAACATCCAAAAAAGCCTCCATATAATAAGTTTGATGACAGCTTGCAGCAAGTATGCAATTGCAAGCTTATTCTATCATTGCAAAAACGCCTGACATATTGCAAGCTTATTGATGCAAGCTCGCCAAAAAGTGATTTGAAGAAACATTTTGTATTGCAAGCAAGCTTGCAATTTGCAATTTGCTTGCCTATAGCTTATTGCAGGTGCCTCGCTATCTTTGTGCAAGGCCATTTTTCCAATTGAGACCATTTCAAATTATAAACGCAAAATGTACACACCCATTTCTATACTTAATTTTTCAAACAGCAAACTAAGAGGAAAGAACCAGCTTAGATACAACATGTATTTTCAAAATTTAATGTGGAATGTCAAACTTATACAAACACAAGGTGGTTGAGAGGCAAAATATTCCGAAGACTTCCTTGGTGAGTATGTTCTTATTTTTTTGTCGTTCTTGGAAACTTAAGGGGCTTTACTGAAATCGACAGATTTTATGTTATGTTTTTCGGCATACAGCGCTAAAGTACTACATTTAAGTTGATCCAAATAACCCTGACAATTGCGTTCGCTAAAGAGCGCTAATTTTGTAGTTTTCGAATTACATGCATCATTCCGCCTGATCGAACCGACCTTTCCTATCACCTTCTCATTCACCAAGTTTTTACAGCTACGTGGTTTGTCTTCACCCCACAGGGGCTCCCTGGTTCCTTTAAAGCTCCAATGCTCGAATAAATCTATGGACCAAGCATCGGTCAATATAGCACACCCGACTAAAATCATCAACGCAACGAGTATTCTCATTTTTCCCTGGAAACTTCGCGTCGCGTCGTAGTCACAGTGAAGGATTGAACTAGATTCTTAAGAGGATGTTGGTTATCAATATATCAGTATCATCAGCTTTGCCGGAAAAAAAATCCTAAAAGGTCGATAGCGGAAATTCGCGTCGTAGTCACAGTGAAGGATTGAACTAGATTCTTAAGAGGATGTTGGTTATCGATATATCAGTATCATCAGCTTCGCCGGAAAAAAATCCTAAAAGCTCGATAGCGGAAATTCGCGTCGTAGTCACACTGACGGATTGAACTAGATTCTACAGAAGATGTTGGTTATCAATATATCAGTATCATCAGCTTTGCCGGAAAAAATTCCTAAAAGCTCGAGGGCGGAAATTGATGGATTCTTTCAGTATTTGTTCTATCTGATCCACCATCTGCCAGCTGCACTATTTTTACTTTTTACGCATGGTCTACATTTATTTACTCAATATGCAAAATGTAGTAAATTTTCACAATCCCTGTCATAGGTCTTGATTTATTTAAACGCCTACTATGTGTGTTTGGCGATAAAAGAACCTGGAAGACAAGCGAATTTTTTAGCAGAGACAAAAAACTGTGTGCATGGAACTCATCATAGGAGGTGACAAAGAACTCTAGAAAAATTATTGAAAATGGTGAATTCATGCTGAGCGTCACGCCGCGAAAGCGGGTTTTTTTTTTTTCATTTTTTTTTGGGATACCTAAATATCATCCAGAATAACTATTGTTCACAGTGCCATCTGAGCCCTCTTCAATTTAAGGTATTATTCGGGAGGGGGGGGGAGTTTGTTGGGTTTTTACCGAATTATGGTCCATATTCCATCCGCTTCACTGCGAAAAATTGACGCTGGCGCGGCAAATCGCAATATAGCAGCCCTTGTGGTGCGATCGAAACTTACGAATCTTCCCCTTCTCCCCTTTTGCTAATACCACAAAGAACATACAGGGTGTTAAGAAAAAAAGTTTCCACTGCGGTTTTTTCGAAAACGGCTGCGAATTTTTAAAAACGGCCAAACACGTGTCCAATAATATCGAGGGGGACCCATTTTGGGGGGGTTATTTTTTTCGGCACCCCCCTGGGAGGGGCGGGGGAGGGGGTAACCCCCTTTTTTCTTATGGGAGCCCTATTTTTTTATTTCAGTATCTGAAAGAACATGAAAAAAGAAACTTTTTGGCGCAAACCGAAGGTCGATATCGTTTTTCGTTATCGATATATCGAAGGTCAAAGTTCGATATGGACCTATTTTCAAAAAATCATTACTCCACTTTGAGATACCGGAATTTAAAAAAACTAGGGATCTAATGTACTCCAAAAAGCAAGCCCTTTTTAGAAAAAAATACTAATTTGACCCAAATTTAGCCAAAAATAGGGTTTAGCGCCCCCGAAAATTGTCAACGTTTTTGCCCCCCCCCCCAGGGGGGCCCATCAGACAAATTCCTTGAGACAACCTCTATCGAATGATACATCGATCAAAAGGGCATATCAAACTGAGCATTTTGGCGCAAATCGGAGGTTGATACCGTTTTTCACATTCGAGATATCGAATGTCAAAGTTAGATTTACAAAATTCGATATCTCGAATGTGAAAAACGATATCGACCTCCACTTTGAGCCAAAATGCTCAATTTGGTATGCCCTTTTGATCGATGTATCACTCGATAGAGGTCGTCTCAAGGAATTTGTCTGATGGGCCCCCCTGGGGGGGCAAAAACGTTGACAATTTTCGGGGGCGCTAAACCCTATTTTTGGCTAAATTTGGGTCAAATTAGTATTTTTTTCTAAAAAGGGCTTGCTTTTTGGAGTACATTAGATCCCTAGTTTTTTTAAATTCCGGTATCTCAAAGTGGAGTAATGATTTTTTGAAAATAGGTCCATATCGAACTTTGACCTTCGATATATCGATAACGAAAAACGATATCGACCTTCGGTTTGCGCCAAAAAGTTTCTTTTTTCATGTTCTTTCAGATACTGAAATAAAAAAATAGGGCTCCCATAAGAAAAAAGGGGGTTACCCCCCTCCCCCGCCCCTCCCAGGGGGGCGCCGAGAAAAATAACCCCCCCAAAATGGGTCCCCCTCGATATTATTGGACACGTGTTTGGCCGTTTTTAAAAATTCGCAGCTGTTTTCGAAAAAACCGCAGTGGAAACTTTTTTTCTTAACACCCTGTATAATACTAAATAGTAGGACATTGATCAGGACAGGTCATGCCCGCAGGATCGATGCTGACCAGCTGGCGTCATTCATCCGAAAATATCTAAACTCAGCCACAGCCTCTGCCAGGGAGCAAGTGAGGCATCCTAAACGAACCGTAGTGGCGACGGTGGCTTGAATCACAAGAACCCGGTCACCGATAACGGAGCAGTTATTTGAAATTTGAGACTGAAAATGACGTTAAATGTAGATTGTGCAATGTCAAATCGGAGGCATCCTGAACTGACCATGCTTAGAAAATGGCTTCAGGTAACTTCACGTTTATTGTTTTATTCATTTCCCCAACTTCCCCAAAGTTTTTTTCTAAGTTTTTTTTTGCAGTCGATCGTAATCATACGCTACTGCCATTTTGGGTTGGTATTCTCCTTCTAAAATTTCTACCCAATGACATTTAAAAACCTTCGTTTCCTCCAACTTTACAATATCCTTAAAACTTTCATAATTTTTTGATCTATCAATTTACATATGCAACACTTCCAGGGCCAATTTTTACATTATTTACAGGTGATTTTTAATACTGGGAAGACGAGCCAATTAAACAATAAACATCAGATGGTGTCTGAATGCAATCGTTAAGCAGAGATTTTTTTCGTGTGGCAACTGAGCCTGCCACTAATTTGAAAATGCTGTGTTTTGCTTCTAATTTCATTGCCCACATATCATTAAAATTACCAAACATTGTGAAGAATCTTGGATAGTGCACAAGATGATGATACTTATTCTTTAAACCACCTCCGGAACACTTTAAATAAAGGGCATTATGTTCGGAAACGTAACTTTTTAATAGATGTAGATGTTCACATTCTTTTTGCAATTTTTTTGATAAAACTAATTCTAAAATATATCTGAGGCTTACATATAATTGCCAATGTTCATCCTCGACGTTTAGAAGGTCTCTAAAAACTCTTCCATAGTATTTACAAAAATTCAACATTTCAGAAGCAGTCATTTTTATTTTGTTCCCTTGGACATCATTTTTGGACTGGGTTGAGGTATATTTCTGCTGTCAATTAATCCATAGTCAAAATTTAGCAGCCTAGCATTAAAAGTCTCAATAAAAAAGAAAACAAATTGTCTTAAAACTAAAATGTTGAAAAATAAGCGTGAAATCGTAGTGGCATGCTCCTTCAAGTAAATTATGCGTGGAATCTACGCACAAGAGAGTAGTCACATGAAATCCGTGAACTTCGTTCCAAACAGAGGATTCTTTGATGCCAGTTAAGTTCTCTGTTCTAAAATAAGCGTGAAATCGTAGTGGCCTACTCCTTCAAGTAAATTATGCGTGGAATCTACGCACAAGAGAGTAGTCACATGAAATCCGTGAACTTCGTTCCAAACAGAGGATTCATTGATGCCAGTTAAGCTCTCTGTTGTAAAATAAGCGTGAAATCGTAGTGGCATACTCCTTCAAGTAAATCATGCATGGAATCTACGCACAAGAGAGTAGTCACATGAAATCCGTGAACTTGGTTCCATACAGTTCCATACAGAGGATTCTTTGATGCCAGTTAAGCTCTCTGTTGTAAAATAAGCGTGAAATCGTAGTGGCATACTCCTTCAAGGAAATCATGCATGGAATCTACGCACAAGGAAGTAGTCACATGAAATCCGCGAACTTCATTCCAAACAGAGGATTTTTTGATGCCAGTTAAGCTGCGATTTTCCTTTTTAGTCTCGTTCATATGATTCTAAATCTCTTAGTAATGAAGGATTCTCAAATAACTGAGTGCGCATGGTAACTACATCAATGGAACAAATTCTAGAAGGAAAATGACTACCTACTAAATGACCTGCGAAATCCCTCAAGCTGATGTAGCCCTAAATTGTCTCCAAGCGGTAAGCCTAAATGAAATGTAATCGTTCCTGTGAAAACTATAGTGGGGAATGATTCAGCTTTGCCAAGCGTATCAGACGCAGCGATTGAGTTGACCAGCCCAGGATGATTATCGTCAATTAAACATCCTACTTAGTCCGACCAAAACGGCTCATCTACAGTGGTCATGCCCGTGATGAAATTAGTTTCGATCCGATTGGTTGTAACTCACATTCATGCGTGATCCTTATTCCAAGCAAGGTTGAAAGCACGAAGCGAACAGTCAAGTAGAACGTGCAACGCTGTACGATGGTTCCAGCCATCCCAGTTTGACATGAGCCATCGGACCCATACCGCTCTGTCAAGCAAACAGATTGAGGATTTCAATTATATGTTTGACGAATTCTGCTTGGACTGTTTGACGGTGCTTGCATTCCTCAAATCGACCAGATCACAACCCTGGCTTTCGGAAACCCACTGAGTAGAACTCGGTAGAACGGCACCGGTTTACCAGGCGAGTCACGTGACTTCCTTCCAACCGGGATCCAGCCCGATGACTTTTCGAACGGCCTGAACGGGCATAAAATCTGAGGTAAGAGATGACAAAATAATTCGTAAAAGGGTAGGTACTTACCTCCGTCTCGGCGGAATACCGCCGAGTCCCCCCGCAGCAGTAAATACTTTTCATTCGTGAGCACCGGCCGTAGCATTATGTTGATTTAATAATAATAACAGGATTATAATAATAATATTTAAGAATAAACGCAGACACAACTCTTGATTGACAACACAACAACCATAACAGCTATAACAAAGCGCGCGTAAACTCAGAAGAATCCTTAATTCTTCTTCTTCTTCTTTCAGGCGGATTTATCGGGGTCCACCGCTGTTGACCTGGTTGCCGCCTGGGTGGTAAACCGGTGACTTTCCGAATGACTCGGTTATCCCACCGGGTGGATCACGTGATCCAACCGGCGACTTTTCAAACGGCCTGGTTGTGATTTCGGTAAACCAGGTAGCCAACCGGTGGGTTTCCGAACGCCAGGAACATGAGAAAAGCTGCATTGGCAATAAGTAACGTAAATTTTGTAATATTCTCTGACAAATTCATTCACGAAGCACCTCAGCACCAATCAAAGTTATTTTTCGGGAACTGTCGCACAACGAAACTGATTTGATCGCCATCATCCGAATCCTCAACAGTCACAGCTAAAATCTACTCAGCAATCCGAGTTGTACGTTCTCAGTGATCCATGTATCAGTAGATTTGTGAGAGTTTTGATAGGGACAGTCGAACCCCTATTCAACCAAACTGGTATTGCTAGACATGTCAGGCCTTTTTTCTCCGTGTAGGGCCGTGGGTGGTTCCGCATCCTCGGGCAAATAGATAGCCAGTGTCTCAACCAAATCTTCAGGTGTCATAACCTCTGGAACTCCATAGATAGCGATCCTCGGCAACGCTTTCACCTCACTGATGGCTATGATGATGGTAAAAGATCTCATTAGAAGAAATTCTAGTTCTGCGAGCTGATAATTTACTTCATCGTTAAAACAATCGTGAAGATTGTCAATGAGTGATTGTATTGGTCGAAAATTGTAAAACTTGGCCGTTGCTATATGGTAACCATCGTTAAGAGTCACATTAATTAAAGCCTATTCATGAGTAACCTTTATGCACCGGGCAGTTCAACGATGGTTACCATAGCAACGGCCAAGTTTTACAATTTTCGACCAATAGAATCACTCATAGGCAGTTTTAACAATCGGTTTAACGATGAAGTAAATAATCCGCCCGCTGTACTCATTGGGCGTAGAGTCGATACCGTCTCTATACATACCCGGCTGCTTTTTTTTTTTTTTTTTTTTTTTAAAGTGGGGTTAGGGTGCGTTTTGGTATGTGTAAGCTTATGGAATGCTTATGGTGTTATCGAGGATTTGGTTGGTTGGATTTTTTTTTAAGTTCAACCAAAATTGGAAAAGTACGTCGGTAATGAAAGTTTAGGGCTTAGTTACTTCCCTGAAGCAGTAAAAGAGTTGAAAATCGTGTTTTGAGAGGATAAATCTCGATTTTGCATTTCACCAATATTTCATTCTCCATGAGCGTACGTATACGAAGACGATCCTAACCTCAAAGAAGCAGCTTGGTATGTTTAAGAGACGGTATTGGTAGAGTTCTATGCGTTGGGGGGGGGGGGGGGGGGGGGGGTTAGTTGAGGCATCTATGGCGCATGTAGGCGCTAATATCTTCGTATGTGGGTTATTAACTGATTGTATGACTTATTTACTCTTTGTGGACTTTGTATGACCGTATGACTCAATGACTCATTTACTCTTTATGGACTCTCATAGCTAACTAATCTGCAATGTATTGTATAAAAGCAAACGAAGTCTTCTCACGTATGCAAACTTCTCCCGTTTTCTGCGCACCGCTGTAGTTACGAGTAGAATCAGCGTCACTTCAGGCTAAATAAAGGGAGATAAATCCCGCTCGCTTTAAACTTCCTTGCATGCATCTCTTTGAAAAAGATCGGTGATATATCAAAAAGTTCAGCGGCGGAAAGAGGGATAACAGCACGAAAAATAACCGCTCCCCCCCCCCGAACAGCCCCCTTGAATTAACCCCTTCACATTTCATTTTCATCTGTTTTCGTATTCAACGGAGGATTTCTCTGTTAACGTCAAACGAACGCTTTTTCCATTCCGAACTGTATTTTAAATAGTTGCGTTCCTTTGTGTTATACCCACCTGAAAAAAAAAATCTCCTCTCTCGATACAGAAGTTTTCTTCCCTACCTTCCGGTTCTGTTTGTTGCATTATCTTTGGATCCAGTGTTGCTAGATTTTCTGGATAGTCCTAACGTCTGAAAAGTTACCGTTGTCACACCTGCATTAATGCCTAGTGCTACACCTGCTCTCCCGTTCTTTCATTTACGACGCAAATGGGGTTCTTTTAAACTTTTGCTACACGGGATTGAAGAGTTGATTCTTGCATAAAAGCCTGTGAAAATGACGATGATTACGCTAAAAAATCACAAAATTCACTCTCAGAATCGGGTTTAATAGCGGAGAGACGGAAGTATCATGAGAGATTCCTATCTAAATTGAGACATGTCTCTGTGTTTCCTTAGAAAAAGTGACAAATTAGACAGGAATCTCCCATTATACAGCTGCGTTGAACCGCCCTAACGAACTTTACGTTTTAGCAGTTATTTGAGTTTATTACTGAATGTTAGACTTTTTTACTGCATTTTGCTTGATTTTTGCAGGTTTTTACATGAGATTAGACTATTCATTTGCCCTCAGCAAAAGTTTGGAAGAGCCCCATTAGCGGATCCAGACCTTTGCTTTTTCCTGCCTCCAGTAGCGTACGCAGGAATATGTCTCTCTTTCTCTTCTCCCGTATGAATTTATGTGCTGGAAAAGGAAAGTAATATGGGCTGAAGTAACGTTTTAGCCCCTGTTCTTGTCCTTTTCTAACACACGTGCTCTAATAAGGCAAGAGAGAGAAAGGCAAATTCCTGCGTACGCTACTGTCTGTCTCTATGCCAATTTAAATACTCGTGGTAGAAAAAGTGAAAGAAAACGGTCATCACTCATCACCTTTACTAATACGAGTGTTTGAATGGGCGGCAAATAAAGAGGAAGACAGTTCTGAATCAAATAATGTACACCTGAAAAAAGTTGGGATCTGCAGAAGGAAACATACCCGTAATGCACATTGATTTCAAACTTACTTGCGTTGACCTCCTCAGGATAAATGCGTTTGAGAAGCAGTTAAGTTTTGAACATTCTAGTTTTCACAAGATTATTGACTCAGGATATTAAAATCTGTAATGAGGCCCAAAAATGAGCTCTAAATGAAAATAAGCACAAAATTACTTTTTGATTGAATCCAAGTTATCGGCTGTCGACGAGAGACAAAAATATGTTTTTCTCGGTTGCTTTTTCTCCACGGGATCTCCCCCCCTCCCCCTTCCTTAGAAGCCTGACATATTCAGGTTATTGAATTAGATGCAGAGTCTGTGAAAATCAATAAAGTTTTGAATTTTAGCTGCGGTTTTATTTTTTGAAAAAAGGTCATTACCAATTCAGAGGATTTAAAGTGAAATTTAACTTCAACCAAAGTTTGCCTTGTTTTCTTCTTTTTCTTTGATTTAATCTGACGGGCGGTCAGTTTATACAACCACAATAAAAATTGAAAAATCACATTAAAATCTAGATTATTAAATTTATTAAGATACAATCACAAAAAAGTAATTTTGGAACAATAATTATACACCTATTAGACTAATACATTGTCTATTGTCATAGCTGTAAGATAGACACAATGGGAATGGCTGTTCCAACCATAGCTTTTCTAGGCTTAAAAATGTGAGGAGATTTATTATATTTTTTTTTTTACCTGATTTCCTGTTTTGAGTTGATTCTAGTTAGACGATGGCCATTTCGGAGTTATTATCCATCTTCAGGTTGTGAGCTTTGACTTTAAATTTCCGATATGTTTTCATGGTACTCCGAACGTTGGCGTTCCGGAAGTTGCGAATAAATGAGGATAATTTGGTGATCCATGATTAAGAATGTGATTTTTGAGCTGTTGTCACTGACATAATATGCAGCACAGTCAATGTCAAAATATAAAGTTCTATTTTTTCGACAGATGAAGTGGATCGAATTTGAGTTTTGAACTAAAACTTGACCAATCATTGCAAAAACAGGAGAGGAATCACGAAAATCAGAAATTACAATCGTTTTTGGCACACACGCAAAACTGTCAACTGCTGTATTCTGTCATCAGCCCTGAATTTTTTTATGCGATGGGCCGCGCCGGTCATTTGTTTGGTCGTCAGGGTTCTCCCCCCACCTCTGCTTTTGGACATTTTCCTTTGGACGTCACCCTAAATTAAAACTACGTTTGACATCAATGGTTATGAACATTTTGACTATTCTAAGGAAATCCGCAACATATTGAGAAAATTTAAAAAACAAAAGCGACATTCATATTTTACTTACTTTACATTTGTACGGTTTGACACCATTATGGACATCTAGATGGACTTGCAAGTTCGATTTCAAGTGATACTTGTTCTCACAAATATTACGTTTGTAAAGGCCTGAGTCCACTCAGAGACTGATGTGGTCACATGGAAGTCATGCACGTCATTCCAGACTGACTCAGATTGTACACCCGTTTGAGATAAATCATTTACCACTAGATCTCTTTCATAGGAGTCTACAGTTCTCAACAGAAGGGGGTTTTATTCAAAGGCTGA
The DNA here is from genome assembly GCA_011764245.1 of Trialeurodes vaporariorum. NCBI lineage: Eukaryota > Metazoa > Arthropoda > Insecta > Hemiptera > Aleyrodidae > Trialeurodes > Trialeurodes vaporariorum. Next base: position 43,329,253 of record VMOF01000379.1, read on the forward strand.
AAGTAAAGGAAATTTATCGATCGAGCAAATTCTACAGGGATATACATCGCATGAAAAGACTTTGAAACTCCTGTCATCCGGTAAAGCCCAAGATTGTCACCTTGCAATAAGCCAACTTGAAAAAAAAAATGGTGACGAAGAAAACATCAGAGTTAAAGGCCAATCCCTTTATTATAATTTAATTCTGAAATTAGGGGTCGAATAAGAAACAAATTAATTTAAAAAATAAACAATGTGAAAGGTTTACAGAGAAACTTATGAAAACTTCACTAGAGCACAACACGGAAAATGGCTGACCATACGATTCGTTGCTTGACTTGAATGCGACTGCCTCAGCTCGCAGCAGGGCTGCCGTTTTGCATATAATCAATGCTATTTTTCTATTCACCGATGATTCCACCGGTTGAGAAAAGATTACACAGTTCAGTTCAGTGTATGACAGTAATGCACGAAAATACTCTCATCTGTAATCTTTCCTTAATCGGTGGAAACTCCGTTGATTAATTAAAATATCCGCAAGTTTTTTAAAGTCATCGACGACTCCACCGGTTGAAAAAAGATTACAGATGCGAGTATTTTAGTTCACTACAGTCATGCACTGAACTGGACTGTGTAATTTTTTCTCAACCGGTGGAATCATCGGTGAATTGAAAAATAGCATTGATTATACGCAAAACGGCAGCCCTGGCTCGCAGGGACTAACGGGGAGACTGACGGTGCTGGTTACTTTTTTTCTTTTTTTTCGTCGATATATATTTTAATTTACAGGTTGGAACCCACCAAAGACAGGTGGTGGACCGAAGACTTGTTTCCATAGGGAAACATACAGACTAAAAAGGATACAAGAACAGTGTATATGAGTATCCAAGAAACAATAAAAGGATACTAAAACGAAAAGAAAAGTAAAGAGGTAAACAAATAAAAAAGCAAGTAAATTAAAACTGATAGGAACACATTTCAAGGAGAAGACGATGAGCCGGAATTGTCGCTTGAGGACATACCATCGGCGCACAGTGGAGCGAGTCAATGGAAAAGACCGGACATAATGTGTTCACTTTAAATGTGTATATCTTTCTTAATACGCTACATAGAAGTTTTGAAGTGATTTCATTGGTTTTATTGTAAAATTTCCTACCAAAATCACCCTAAATAGTTTGTTTTTTTTTACGGTAAAAACATTCAAATTATCATTTTTAGTAAAATTTTCCATGTCCGACCTCTCCCATTGAATCGTTCCACTGTGCGGCGGTGATAGGCACTTGAGAGTTAGGGTTTGAATTTCTATTGTTAATCGTTGAAAGAACCTCCGTTTTGGTGCGAAGTGCAATAGTCACATGAGATTTGACTGCGTTCCAAGAATCGGCATCTCAAAGAAGGATATCCTGAGTGCTTGGTAATGAAAAAACAAGGTCCAAAGAAATTTACAGATCAAAGTCTTTCCGGTTTTGCGGCTTTCCGTAGCCTCTTGCTTTTTGCTGCTTATTCATGTGTGGGCTGGGCATGGACTCCACGCTTATGCCATTCATCTTTATTCCTACCTATTGCGTGATTTTTTGCTCAATGACATTTTTTGCTCATTTTTTGCTGCGCACTATAAATTCTTTTCAAAATCGTAGTGCATACATTTTTATCGCTCTTAATATGATATCCCTACTTTTAAAAGTAGGAGGATTCAAATTCGGGAATGAGACGCCAAGGCAGGAGATCTTTCTCTTTTCTTTCAGCATCAAGCGACGAGGCCGAAGCTAGTGAAGGCGAAGGCATTAAAAGTGGGAGAACTTCTCAAATCTGGAATTAATCTCGATACAAAGTTTGTTTACAAATTAAGCTCCCCTTCGATTAGTTTCCAAGGAGTTGCCGGGAAGAGAGTAGGAGGGAGGGGGAAAAAATTCAGCGCCACGTCCTCGTCCTCGTCCTCAGCGAGAGGATCTCAACTTAATTTCAGCCAAGAACACTCAATTGTTCTACGCCTCACTGATGCCTGTTCGGTGTTCACTTGCCTGCTACCTGCTTGAACCTCCCGAGACGAGAAGATGCAACCGTGTTGCCAGACAGGTATTGGCGATTCGTAAATTGCGATTTATGTACGCAAAGCAGTAGCGGCCCGTGAGATTTGGCAACCATGCATTTTTCCCACTTAAACTTAGGTGAAAAATCGATTCAAGCGGAGGCTGGCAGCCTCTTCGAGTTTCGATTGTTTTCCATGTATATAAATGGGATAAAAACACTGTTGCTAAATCGCACGAGCCGCCACTGACGCAAAGCGAAGCGACTTCTCTTTCATATTTACCTAACCTAAGAATTAAAAATGCCGACAAATCCGGATTGGATTCTTGCACTTTTCAAAATGCCTTAAAATATACGTAAGGGGGAGTAACTAATGACGAAGATCCCATTCTGAATGCTAGAAAATCCAAACAGAATGTTATCAACCCCTTACCAATAAATTAGCATTTGAAAAGTTTCATCGGATTTCTTACGCTAAACGGTGTGCGAGGGAGTGAGATGGATTCATTTCGTGATGTCACGCTAAATCGGTCTATAGACGTGGCAACATGTTTTCTTAAGTGTCTAATGACAGAAGAGCGGGAGCTTAAACAAAAAAATAATAAATAAATAAAAACGGAAAGTGAGGTAAAAAGCGTTTGCTGGAAGCCCCTTGTGCCTGGACTTAACGCTAAAATGCTCGCAAAAGTTGAAGGTCACAGGCAACGGTGCTCTTAATTCACCAACATCCCTCCCTCTACCTTTCAGCGAGTTGGAGGGAAGGGGAAGGCTGTATAGGAGGAGGAACATCTCATTTCTCTGGTTGGCTCCACGTGCCAGACGGACTAATTATCTCGTTTATTAGGCGCACCGTTGGCACAACGTGCGCCTATTGAAATCGCCCTGATACTCAATAGAGTATACTACGCCCCCTTGTGATCAAATGGCGAAATGAGCTTTTTTGATGTCGTGAAATTTAGGTTGTGTCCTGTGTTTTTTTTATGTTAATTTCATATGAAAAGTTAATGTTCTCCCAGCCACGACTGAATTCTGAGTTGGTTGGGAGTAATTTCATGTTCATTGATTGACGTTTTTTTAAAGTTATTCTATGTCAAAAATTTCCAACCTCACTTTTTGATTATTTCAAATTTTCCCGGTATATATTCTAGGTGATCAAGAGAACCAATCATATGCCGTTCTGAATGTTTGTTTTTTGCATGTAAATGCAATTATTATAATTAATTATAGCGTGTGGTCAAACGCAAAACGGAAAGTCCCTACAGCAAGAACTCTGAAGATTCCTTATCTCAATACTCAGAATTCTCATTTAATTACCAAAAATTACTGCGCATCGAAGAGGATCTCTTATTATTCAGCCCTGATGTCGTTGTTTCCATAGTGGTCCCTGCCCTAACCTCCTCCATATTTCCTATCAACTTTCAGCCATTTGTTTACGCTCAACGTAATAAAATTACTCTGCTTGCGTTTATAGTAGCTATGACTCGTGAATTGGTAAGAGTTCAAAGGTTCAACAATGGGACCTCTGAATAGTGTGATGTGCTGATTTGCTTTATTTTTCCATCATATGTTGTTATTGTATGTGAAATTTCTTTGTCCTATTCAGAACGAAACAAGAAAATGCGTCTTATTTCTCTACCTCTACATTTTTGGTTTTGAAGGTCCTAAAGGAAGTCAGCCCTCTTTCAATTTTAAAGGAATGTGCTTTGCGGTCAAATTTTCTGACATTTTATTTAGTCTGGCAACTCCCGTCAAATGACCTAGCGCTTCAAGGCATCATTTATTCAATGCAGTTATTTCGCTCTTTCTCTATTTACAAGTAAATTTCTAGTACTCCAGGGAACTTCCTGATTTCTTATGCTACATCTGTTGTACTACCTATGTTGATTTAAGCTGTCACTCTCCTTATATGTCTCAAAGTATCTTGAGACACTCAAACTGGTTCCTTAATCATATAGTTTGGTAGTCCGCTGTAACCTTTGACAGTCACCTATTTTGTCGGAGATCATCATCAGTCATGCCTAAAAGTTTAGCGCTTAGACTTTTGTACAAAATTGAGATTGCGACTCACAATTTGGTGACAATTAAGTTAGCGTCATATGATGAAATATTAATCAGCGCTCCATTTCTTTCTGAAATTTGTGTTACCGAGTCAATTTCTTCTGAAAATTATGTCAGCGTACGTGCTGTTTTTACTTTCTCACTCTAATGAAATTAGAAAAATTGAGAAAGTATTGCGATGGCGCAGAGATTTTCAAGGTATTTTGTTGCGATAGCTGGCCCCTCACGACAAAGTCAATCATGATTTATTCAAAGTAATGGCCTCTTATCATGTCTAATACCATCCATAAGAACATCCTTCCATCATACTTTCATATTTCTTAACCCTTTTAAGTATTTTACTTAGAGAGATTTATGCAAAAAAAATCTGTGGCGTCTGTCTGTCAGTCCGTCAGTCCGGCTGTCCGTCAGTCCGTACCTAGGCATAACTGTTGAACCATTGATTCTTATGCATCCAGATTTTGCACAGTTATTGCTTTTTAGATTCTCTAGAGGTACTTTTTTTGTTTTTTTGAAATTTTAACTTTTAGGGTAGTTATGGGGAAAAAATGATTTTCATTAAAATCAATGGTAAAATGGTAAAATGGATAAAAATGAATAAAATTGGAATAATTCAAGTTTGGCTCAATCAATTTTGATGAAAGTTAGCAAAAAAAAATCTTTTTTCAGCCTACTAAAGAATAAACCACTTATGGTTCCTTTATTTATTCCTTAAAACTGTTTAAAAAATCAAAATAAACGCGCTCGAGCCAAAAAATAGAATTATCGTGAGAAATCAATCTTAAAACTTGGAGTCAATCAATAATGGCTCCATGAATTTTGATAAAACTTTGTACACACAATCTATTATCAATAAACTTAAATATTTTCCTCTCTGTATCACCAAAAACAACCGATAAAACCACTTCAAGAGGTAATATAAGTGTGATTGAGCAAAAAATTTGGGATTAAGAGCAAATAAAAATATAATCCTATTATTTTGGATAGTTCAGGTTTGGTTCAATCAATTTTGATGAAAGTTAGCAAAAAAAATCTACATCCAGCCTACTATAAAATAAACTACTTGTAGTTACAATATTCAACCCTCAAATTTGTTGAAAAAATCAAAGTAGGTGCGCTCGAGCCAAAAAATGGAATTATCGTGAGAAATTAAGTCATCTTAAAACTTGGAGTCAATCAATAATGGCTGGATGAATTTTCATGAAACATTTTACACACAATCTACTATCAAAGTACTAACATATTTCCTCTCTTGATCACCATACACAACCGATTAGACCTTTTCAAGAGGCAATATAGGAGCGATTGAGAAAAAAATATGGGTATATAAGCAAATAAAAACATAATCTTATTATTTCGGATAATTCAGGTTTGGTCCAATGAATTTTGACAAAATCTGGCAAATAAAATCTACAATTAGTTTACAAAAGAAAGTAGCCCTTACATTTACAATAGACAACCTTTAAGAGAGTTTAAAAAATCAAAATAGCGTGTTCGACCAAAAAAAAGAATTAAAGTGAGGAATTAATTTTAAGCTTGGAGTCCATCATTAGGTAATGGGATGGATTTTGACAAAACTTTGCACAAACATACTGTCTTAAAAAAATACACTAATCACTGCACTGTGTGCACTGAAATATTTTTCTGGTACAGTCCTCATAAAAACCTTAAGACCGTTTTGAGGGGCAATATAGGTACGATCGAGCAAAAATCTTTTGAAACTAATTGTAAGCAAATATTAAGACAAACATAATATATTTGGAATAAGTAATAATAAGTATGACTCAATTAAGTTCGATGCAAATTACATAGTTTGCAACCAGCCTAGGCAGACATTTCTTTAGAATAGAAATTACGGCTCTCAATTAGCCTTCAAATAACAAAATAGGCAACTATTCCTACAGCTTCTCTACAAGATTGCAAACTCTTCGAATTGAAGGCAGAATTGTGCCCGGAGGTGAAAATATTTGAGCTTTGCGGGGGGTTAGGGGGTCTCCTCCAGAATTCTTTAGGGGGGTCTGGGGGTCTCCCCCAGATAAAAATGGTGTGAGAAAGTGTTCGTAGGGTATTCCCTACAGTTTATTTACTGAAACTTGAGTGAGCGCACAGTTTTGAGCAAAAACATCTTCAAACGCTATAAGAAAAAAAGAAAACAATACGTCATTGGAGAAGATGCGGAAATTGAGTGAGCGGCTATACTTTTGCTGAAAATTAAAGTCGTGCACCACAATTTGGTGAAAATTAAGTTATCGCGCTTTTTTTTTGTTGCAAAATGACTCAACGCGCCATGTCTTTCTGAAAATTGTGTAATCTCATCAAATTCTTCTAAAAATTATGTCAGCGCATCGGTTTTTACTGATACTGAGGTGAGAGCGCTAATTTGAGCCAAAAATATTTTTAACGCTAATAATCAGAATTAGAGACTGATTAGGTGTATTGAGGTTGGATCAGTCATGCCTAAAAGTCTAACGCTTAGACTTTTGCACAAAATTGAGTTTGCGCCTCACAATTTGGTTACAATTAGGTTAGCGTCACATGATGAGAAATGAGTCAGCGCTCCATTTCTTTCTGAAATTTGTGTTACCGAGTCAATTTCCTCTGAAAATTATGTCAGCGTACGTGCTGTTTTTTACTAAAACTTGAGTAAGCACACAGTTTTGAGCAAAAATATCTTCAAACGCTATAAGAAAAAAAGAAAACAAGACGGAATTGGAGAAAATGGGGAAATTGAGTGAGCGGCTATACTTTTGCTGAAAATTAAAGTCGTGCACCACATTTTGGTGAAAATTAAGTTAAATTGTGTTAGCGAGTCAATGTCTTCTTAAAATGGGGTGGCATTATGCAATACATTTATTAAAATTGTTTTGTGAGTATTTGATTGTTCATTACGTACGTTTAGTGATGTGCAGTAGGAAATTCGAAGGGTTTGTTCAATGATTGTCTGTAGTGGTCCTACCCCCCCAAATCGCCGCACACAGGTTCGTACCCTACCTTTTGCTGGACAATTTTTTTTGAGTTGTTCGAAAATTCGAAGGGATTGTCCTAAGATTGTCCGTAGTGGTTCCCCCCCCCCTCCTACACTCGCCGCACACAGGTTCGGACCCAAACTTTTGCTGGACAATTTTTTTTGAGTTGTTGGAAAATTCAAAGATTTGTTCTAAGATTGTCCGTAGTGCGCTGAAAAAAATAAATTCTATGAATTAACAATTTAATTGTTCAGAATGGGGCCCTCAATTAGTTTTGTTAATTCAACAAAACGAAATGGTGAATCAACAAAATAAGATTGTTAAACTGACAAAATAGATTGTTGATTCAACAAAAAATTTGTTGATTCAACAATGTGTTTTGTCAGTTTAACAATCTTATTTTGTTGATTCACCATTTCGTTTTGTTGAATTAACAAAACTAATTGAAGGCCCCATTCTGAACAATTAAATTGTTAAGTCATACAATTTGTTTTTTTCAGTGTGGTTCTACATTCCCTCCCTCCTCCACTCGCCGCACACAGGTTCGGACCCAAACTTTTGCTGGACAATTTTTTTGAGTTGTTAGAAAATTCGAAGGGATTGTCCTAAGATTGTCCGTAGTGGTTCTCCCCCCTCCTACACTCGCCGCACACAGGTTCGGACCCTAACTTTTGCTGGACAATTTTTTTTAGATGTTGGAAAACTCGAAGGGTTTGAGATTGTCCGTAGTCTCCCCCCCCCCCCCGCCGCATACAGGTTCGAACTTGAACTTTTGCTGTAAAATTTTTTCTGAGGTGGTGGAATATTCGAAGGGTTTGTCCCGTATAAGATCGTATGTAGTGGTCCTAACCCCTACCCACTCGCCGCATCCAGGTTCGGACCCGGTTTTTTGCTGGACACATTATTTTTGAGATGGTGGAAATGGAATTTGACTTATGAGAACCAAATTTGCTCAAGGTGCGCCTTCTCTGACACTGTAGTGTCAGAACTATCTGCTTGTTTTTCATTCAAAAACGGAAAATGATTTTGTCGTGCCTTACTGACAAGAAACTTGGTCGGGAAAAACTTTCTTTCCGTTCATCACAACCAGCCTCCGAAGTGTCTTGAGAATTGGAGCTCGCAGAAATGCACTGAAAAAAATAATTCCTGAATTCTACAGGGTGTTAAGAAAAAAATTTTCCACCGCGGTTTTTTCGAAAACGCCTGCGAATTTTGAAAAACGGCCATAAATGTGTCCAATAATATCAAGGGGGACCCATTTTGGGGAGGTTATTTTTTTCGGCGCCCCCCTGGGAGGGGCGAGGGAGGGGGTAACCCCCCTTTTTCTTATGGGAGTCCTACTTTTTTATTTCAGTATCTGAAAGAGCATAAAAAAGAACTTTTTTGGCGCAAACCGAAGGTCGATATCGTTTTTCGTTATCGATATATCGAAGGTCAAAGTTCGATATGGACCTATTTTCAAAAAAGCATTACTCCACTTTGAGATACCGGAATTTAAAAAAACTAGGGATCTAATGTACTCCAAAAAGCAAGCCCTTTTTAGAAAAAAATACTAATTTGACCCAAATTTAGCCACAAATAGGGTTTAGCGCCCCCGAAAATTGTCAACGTTTTTGCCCCCCCCAGGGGGGCCCATCAGACAAATTCCTTGAGACGACCTCTATCGAGTGATACATCGATCAAAAGGGCATACCAAATTGAGCATTTTGGCTCAAAGTGGAGGTCGATATCGTTTTTCACATTCGAGATATCGAATTTTGTAAATCTAACTTTGACATTCGATATCTCGAATGTGAAAAACGGTATCAACCTCCGATTTGCGCCAAAATGCTCAGTTTGATATGCCCTTTTGATCGATGTATCATTCGATAGAGGTTGTCTCAAGGAATTTGTCTGATGGGCCCCCCTGGGGGGGGGGCAAAAACGTTGACAATTTTCGGGGGCGCTAAACCCTATTTTTGGCTAAATTTGTGTCAAATTCGTATTTTTTTCTAAAAAGAGCTTGCTTTTCGGAGTATTTTAGACTCCTCGTTTTTTAAATTCCGGTATCCCAAAGTGGAGTAAAGATTTTTTGAAAATAGGTCCATATCGAACTTTGACCTTCGATATATCAAAAACGAAAAACGATATCGACCTTCGGTTTGCGCCAAAAAAGTTCTTTTTTATGCTCTTTCAGATACTGAAATAAAAAAATAGGACTCCCATAAGAAAAAGGGGGGTTACCCCCTCCCTCGCCCCTCCCAGGGGGGCGCCGAAAAAAATAACCCCCCCAAAATGGGTCCCCCTTGATATTATTGGACACATTTTTGGCCGATTTTCAAAATTCGTAGCCGTTTTCGAAAAAACCGCAGTGGAAAATTTTTTTCTTAACACCCTGTGTAGTAATATTACCAGCGGGGGGCTGATCCTTGAAATTCGCGACTTTTGGGTAGACTGGATAAGAATGGAAAAAGGTGATTGGTGGAGACGAGTCACGTGGTTGCCAAGTCTAATCAAACTACAGAATTCATCTAATTGGTTATTGGGGATCAGTCTTGGAGTACCTGATAACTAATTATAGATAAATTCCGTAATTTGATTAGACTTGGCAACCACGTGACTCGTCTCCACCAATCGCCGTTTTCCATTCTTATTCAGTCCACCCAAAAGTCATGAATTTCAAGGATCGGCCTGCTGGAGCACAACGATATGTGAACTACAGAAGTCCTAGTACTTTGACCAAAAATTTTTGGTGTTAATATCAAAATATGGTTATAGAACTAGAATTTCCTCAAAATTTTCAAGAAATACGGGACAAACGCTAGAATTCTGGCAATGGGGCAGTTGCAAGGGTCTGAAATGTTGTGTTTTTTATGAAGAAAATGGAAGTACTTGATGAGCTGAGAACAAAGATGCCTTTGGTTTCTGATCAAGTCCCATTTTTCCGGAGATGAGATTTTGGCCCAAAATACATTGTTTTAAATGGGAATTCCGCGTAGTGACGTCAGTACACACACGATTTTTTGTAACTTTACACTGTGTATCTCCAAAACCAAGACACTTGGGAAAAAACCAAAGGCACCATTGTTCTCAGCTTATCAAGTGCTATCATTTTCTGTATAAAAAACACAACATTTCAGACCCTTGCAACTGCCCCATTGTAAGTACTATCCTTTATATTGGTTCACATATCTTCATGTTAATCTGTTAATATTTTTGTTCAGTGTGTGGTAGAGAGTTTAACTGCCACTTTTTTCTCAGCGCAAGTGCCGCCAAACGTTATATCCGCGGACTGTGGGTTCTGTCTCTTGTCTATCCTTCTCTAACAAATGTATTTTAACGAAGAAAAGAGAGAAATAGAGAATTTCTCGTTGCGCTACTGAATAAATGATAAAGATCCTGGCATAAGTACGCAACAGAGCCATTACGCTGTTGGTCGGCAAAGTGACGAAACAACCAGATAAATAGTTTCCCTGTGAGAGACACGCTACTTTACACGCCATCTTCAGGTGAGAAGAGAAACACGCTCCTTTTTTTTTTTTTGATGTTGGAAATTCTTGTCGTTACGCATCAATCATCATCTTTGCACGAGAGGTTAACCCGGTGATCTATGGCCGAGAGTAAAAGTAAGTACACGCGTTTTACACATCGGATTGAAGGAAGGGGTGGGTTGGGTGAGAAAATATCACGTAAAGAAAGTGGTTTGAATACATTCCGCATTTATATATCGCACGTCAGAGACAGCCAATAGCTCACCCCACCTCCCCCGCTTGTGGTCTTCGGTTCAGCGTTGCCAAAATTAATATGGCGGATTTTTTTTTTTTTAATTTTCCGAAGTTTGTATGCAACGAGCTGTAGCGATAGAGGTGGCTAATCAATGCTATTTTTCTATTCACCAATGATTCCACCGGTTGAGAAAAGATTACACATTTCAACTCAGTGAATGACTGTAATGCACGAAAATACTCTGATCTGTAATCTTTCCTTCATCGGTGGAAACTCCGTTGATTAATTAAAATATCCGCAAGTTTTTTAAAGTCATCGACGACTCCACCGGTTGAGAAAAGATTACAGATGCGATTATTTTAGTTCATTACAGTAATACACTGAACTGAGCCGTGTAATCTTTTCTCAACCGGTGGAATCATCGGTGAATAGAAAAATAGCATTGATTATACTCAAAACGGCAGCCCTGGGGGTCATACATGTTTTAAGTCTTTTCTCAAAGTGTGACAGCATAGGCGATTTGAATCTGGTTTGTTTGCCTCACTTTTTTTAACCTTAAATCAAAAGTTGAAATTAATCCAGTGGGTATCGGTTTTAAAAGAAAGCGCAAGTGTTTAAAAGTGTCTATCTGGACACAGAATTTTAATACAACTATCCAGGTGAGAAAATTCAGCTTGTTTCTGTCATTTGTCAATTTATTTATCATGCAAATCCTTCCAGGAGAAACAGTTACATCGTTTTCTGTGTCGAGATAGCCACTCTGAAACATCTGCTCTTTCGTTTATAAAACCAATTCCGAAAGGAATTTGTCATAATTTTTCTTTAAAAATTTAAAGGTTAAAAAAAGTGAGGCAAAAAAACCGAGCCTGCGTGAAAAACATCCATAAGAGATTTTCACCATGGCTGCCTCCGTCAAGTTTCACATGGTTCGTGGCGCCTTGAAAAGTCCTTGAATATCCTTGATTATCCTTGATTATTTTTGTCGGTTTTCATGTCCTTGAATATCCTTGAATTTTGACCAAGTTGTGAAATGAACTTGAAAATCCTTGTAAATGACCGGCTGAAGCTCGTCAGCTCGCCATTTTGTTGATAATTTCAACTTTGTGCCGGAGGAATGTCGCATCGTTTTGGTTGCGAATAAGTCGCGAGAAAGATTGCAGAAGTCAACAACGTTTTTCTTTCATTTACTTTTTTGTCAACTGTTTTTCTCTGATTGGTGCACCCTCAATATAGAATCACCATGTGTTTTGTCTCCTTTTTTATAATTGGTGAAAAAGTGACTTCATTTTTGCTCTTTGGAAGTCCTTGAAATCCCGTGAAAAGTCCTTAGAATGTCCTTGAAAATCCTTGATTCTTTTATAAAAAATCTGCCATGAACCATGTTTCAATATAACGCTCCACAAATTTTCTCTATCGCTATAGATCGTTGTTTGTATGACACATTTTGACTTTCTCAGGATGTTCTGGGGAGGTAGTTTTACCAAAGAGTGTTTTTATTTGCGGATCTAGATTCATTCATTGTAGAATATTGTTTCAGAGATATTTATTCGGCGTAAGCGAAAACTGAAAACAGAGCCGAGTGCAAAAGATTGTTTTGCCTATAATCAGACATCGCACGTTTCACTGCATGGGCATAGCGTGGCTTTTTTGGTGACCCCAAAGTTACGAGCAATGCAGAAGTCTACGAGAAATGGGAATGCCTCACGCTTTAACAAGTCGCACGCATTCCGCCGAGCGTGAAAATTAGAATTGATTCCGAAATTCGTGCGAAAGCATTCGGCAAGCGATTCGCAGAGCATAACCAACGAAAACACGAATTAATTTTCCCTCGTCTGAAATGCCCCGGTTATTCCGGTGTTGCAAAATCGAGAAACATTTCTTAAATACGAAATTCTTCGTTGTTTGAAGAGCTCCAGCGAAAAGTGTTAGTATCGAAGAAAAACTTCAGAAATATTTTTTGTTTTTTTTTGTCCTCAGCAAAACGTGGCGTATTTAGAGCTTGATAAGGTACCCCTATCTAGTAGCAAAATATTTAACCCATCGGAATCGTTAAGAAAACGACTGTCGACTTATGAGGTGCGGCGAAGAACGTTACATCTGCATCGCAAAGATACTTCCTAAGTCAGTGGTTGAGCGTTTAATCTGGAAACGTTGAATTTCATCTACTTAAGTCCTTGTAAAATATGAATGCAACGTTGCCTGACTGCACGCTTCTCGATTTTACTCGTTTTCCATGTGTCTTATGAAAAAAATACAAGAGATCAAAAATGTCCCTTTTGTTTTGTTCCATCAGATTCTTTTGTTACTTTTCTTATTTTCTTAGGGAGAATTAAAAAATTGTTCAATTTAAAATTTGAACCCCCCTCAAACCCCCCCTTCTTGACCCTTTCGGGAATTTTCGACCCCTGAATCGGAAAGAACGGCTAAAGTTACCATCGGAAATCAATTTTCATCCATTTTTACGGAGATCCGTTGCTAGAATTGAAGATTAACCGATTTTTTTTTTTTTTTTTTTTTTTTTTTTTTTTTTTTTTTTTTTTTTGAAGCTTTGGGGGGCTGTAGCTCCGAGGGGGGCATTTTCGGACACGTGTTCATAGGAAAAAAAAGTCTTATATTGGCCCCAAAAATACGTGGTTTAAAAATATTTACTATGAATTTTGGGACACCATGTATGTCTAAAAATATGGGGAATTGAGAGCCTCCATAGTCCAACACCCCCCCCCCCCCCCCCATCACTGAAACTCACTATCTAATTGCTATATTGATATCTTCATCAATGAGGTATATTTTTGAACACTTATACGATAAGAAGCTGAGGCAAGGGTGTTCGGGTTCTCATTAGTCGTCCAAAGAGGATTTTCTCGCCAATTCCGAGAAATCGTTTCCCCCGAAGCCGATCAACAAGATTCAGATCCAGGAGCTTTGAGGCTTCCCGGAACGCCGTAACAAAACATCTGAAAACACTCTTCGTGAACAAGTTCCGAAAACACCGCAGCAAGGGAACCCGACGCACGGTTGAACGAGTCAATGGGAAAAGCCGGACATCGCGTTTCGACTTTGAATGCGTATATCTTTGTTAATACGTAACGTAGACGCAGTGGCGTCGCGTGCAATTTGGATTCTATCCATTTAAACTCTTGTAAAATATCGAATTCAGGGGGTGCACAGTGCACAAGGAAAATTCGATATATTTAATGATTTTAAATGGAGCAGTTGCATTGTTGCCAGATGGCACGCGACGCCACTGCGTAGACGTTTGACGGTGGTTTCATTGATTGTATTGTAATGTTTCCTGCAAGAATAATTCCTTATCGTATAATTTTTTAAATGTAAAAATATTCGAATTTGCATTTTTAGTAACTATTATTATAAATATAAAGCTGTTGAGCACTTGATACTTTCAAAACAGCATCGCCAGAGAGATCTTCGAGGTAATCTCTTTTAAATTCGTGAGATGATTCAAATATTACGGCAACAATCGGGAAAATAGTTGTTTTTTTTTTTTTTTTTTTTTTTTTTTTTTTTTTTTTAAGTTTCCCTCATTTAAACATCAATATTGGACCAATTGAATGACAAAGGATAGACAATGTAACAAATTATTCTGAAAAACCTGATTGCAGCATATTAAAGGTGAAAAATAAGAATAATATTAACATTCGCTTGAAACTTGACAACAGCGGATCAAAACAATAACAAAACACTGAACAGCTGATTAGTGATAACAAAACGAGTAAGCTCCACCGGCTCAAGAATGCAACCGATCGCAGCGGTAGGGTCATAATTTCAAATCGGGCCAATTGAGCATGCATGCTCCGTGAAAATTTCAAGTCAAAATTTAAACCTAATGAGTAATTTTTTACCTTCAGTACTATTAGAAAAGACTTTTTACCGAAGGGTTCCGCCGAATTTTCGATATTTCTCATTTACCGCTAAAATAGCCGGAAACGCATGATGAACTATTGGAAAATAACTTGTCGATTGTCGGTTACGCTGTCGGTTACGTAACCGACTATTTCAAAAGTACATAATAAACACAATATTACCTGTTATAGTAATTTCTGATGTAGATTTTTAAAGCAAATTACGGTAGCTGAATTGAATGAAAAATTTCGGGGCGGAACTTTACTGTATTACCTTCCTTTTTCGTATATTTAAGTGCCGCTGATTAGGACCATAGGCAAATCACGAGATCGAATTTGTTGGCTAAAATCGTTTCTAAATAAAATCTATTTGCACAGATGGTAATAATTCCTGTTTAGAACGTTGGAGCGTGGTTAAGAAAATCGTAAGTTACCCAGTTTCACTTTAAAATAAACTTTTAAGATGTTGAAAACAGTAAAATCAGTGCGTAACCGACAGACATTTTGGAACCGGGGGACAACCATTTTTCACAATTTATGGCATGTAGAAAAATAATTTCGTAAAAAACGATGGTTTACACGTGTTCTACGGAGTTTTTTGAGCATTTTCATCATCTTCAAAATTCATTTCAGTTTCAAAATATGGTCAAAAACTTAAGTTAAATACCGAAAACTCGTGTGGGGGACGCGTAACCGACGGACATTTTGAACCATAAAACAATTAAAATTAGTATTTAAATAACTTTAAAAGCAATTATTACTATTACTCCTCATAAAACCAAGTTCCTTCGACTTAAAAATCGAAACATCGAACTTATTTGATCTTTTTCAAAAATGTAATCTTGTTGGGACACCATTTGGCCCGTTTCGAAATTTTGACCCGGTAACACATTTTCCCTTCCCCGCATCACCAGACAAAAGAAAGGCCGAGTCAGCCGCGACCTTGATGAACGCATGCCTTAACGAAACAATCGAAACTTCGGTCTCTAATAAAATAAAACTTTAAATCAAAACTCACGAAAAACTTTACCTATACTGGAAACATCACTATTTTACTACGACAAACGTCTCTGACTTCAACTCTTACCGTCACAAAAATTCACACGTTATTACATTCTCAAGGCATTCCGTCATAACTCAAAAACTGAACTTTGCTAATTTCGCAATCCCTCAAAATCAAGTCCAAAGTTCTCGAACGGGGTGGACCTGGGCTACGAGAACTTAACTACGCTGCTCTGCTACCATTTGAAACGGCTAGACCCTGCGTTACTCAGCGTTTGAATAATCATTTTCCCACAAATAATGTTCGAGAAAGTTCGAAACGCGATAATTGAGGGATGACCTTGAAAACTAAATTGGCAAACTGAGAAATAAACGGAAAGAAACGAGAGTTCAGTTAAAAAAGTATAATAAACGAGAATAAAAACCGAAGCTGAGGAAAGGCAAATTAAAAACAAGCAGATAGTTCTGACACTACAGTGTCAGAGAAGGCGCACCTTGAGCAAATTTGGTCCCTCATAAATCAAATTCCATTTCCATCATCTCAAAATAATCTGTCCAGCAAAAATCCGGGTCCAAACAAGGGTGCGGCGAGTGGGTAGGGGTTAGGACCACTACGTGCGATCTGAGGACAAAACCCTTCGAATATTCCACCATCTCAAAAAAAAACTGTCCAGCAAAAGATTAGGTACGAACCTGTGTGCGATGAGTGGGGGGGGGGGGGGTGTAGAACCACTACGGACAATCTTAGAACAATCCCTCCGAATTTTCCACCATCTCAAAAAAAAAATTGTACATCAAAAGTTCAAGTTCGAACCTGAAAGCGGCGAGTGGGGGGGGGGGGGCGGTAGGACCACTCCGGACAATCATAGAACAATTCCTTCGAATTTCCCACTGCACATCACTAAACGCACGTAATAAACAATCAAATACTCATAAAACAATTTTGAACCCCCTTTAGTAAAAAGGTAGTCAACAATATAGTATGTCCCGCAAAATAGGGAAATGAAAAAGTGATCAGTAGTAAGAAGAAATCGGACCATGCCGAGTCATTGGTTCTTAGTCCAGCCAGTCAGACCTCAACGCTCTTAACAGCTTAGATCAGCTCCAAGATGCTCATGAGACCGGAAATGTTTCTCGCAGTTTCTTGAAAGTAATCTTGGAGTCCACTGAAGGCATTATTTCCATGCAAAAATTGGTCTGCAGGTTAACTGGCAGTGACGGCTCTATCAATTTGGCAACACTGTTTTTGTCTCTATTGATTTTATATGTAAAATGATCGATTTTTGGGTAGGCGGCTGGCCTCGCCAAGAATCGATTATTTTTCATGATGTGTTAAAGTAGAGAAAAACAATGTTGCCATATTCCATTAGCTGGCACCGTTCTTTGGTTGCCCGGTAAAAAATTTGAACGTGAAGTGTGATGCCAAGTAAAACAAAGAACGCCATGGCAAAACGTAAGAAAAGATGAAGAAGTTACAGTGAGTCAAAAGACATCTCTCCTAAATGTCCCCATGACGTCCCACGACTGGTGACAGGCATTCGATCCGCGCACAATGGCCGAAATACGTCAATCAAATCTCGAAATGATAAAAAATAAACTGTAGGGAATACCCTACGAACACTTTCTCACACCATTTTTATCTGAGGAAGACCCCCAGACCCCCCTCCCCCCACCACTAAAGAATTCTGGAGGAGACCCCCTAACCCCCTAAAGAATTCTGGAGGAGACCCCCTAACCCCCTAAAGAATTCTGGGGGAAACCCCCAACCCCCCCCCCCAAATTTCAAATATTTTCACCTCCGGACATAACTCTGCCTTCAATCCGAAGAGTTTGCAATTTTGTAGAGAAGCTGTAGGAGTAGTTGCCTATTTTGTTATTTGAAGGCTAATTGAGAGCCTTAATCTGATGTTGCTTATAACAGGGTCTAGAGTAATTCCAGATTCCAATAAGTTTTTATTCTTTGAGCTGCATTCATTATATTTGCTCTTTGTTCTATTTTTGGGAGTTTCTTTTTCCCTTAGTTTTTATACCTAGCAGGTCGAAATGTACTGATTCTTGCATTTCCTCCATTGAGTACTATGTTTGGTTTCTTCTTTCAAACTGTGGATCTTCAAAATAATTTTTTGTTTAATAGATTAACCCCCCTCCAAAGATCTACTTAAGTAAGTCGTAGATTGCGCAAACAAAATTTCAACAAAATTCATTCAGCCATTTTTGATTGACTTTTCTTTATAAAATTAATTTTCCTTGAATATTCTATTTTTTGGTGTGATGAAACCTATATTGCTTCTAAACAGCTTTAGACTTAAAAGTTGTATATTGTAGTAATACATTGGAAAGAAATTTCTGCCTAGGCTGGTTGCAAACGTTTTGATGCAATTTTCATCGAACTTAATTGATTCATACTTGAATTACTTATTCCAATCATTATGTTTGTCTTCATATTTGCTTACAATTATAGTTTCAAAAGATTTTTGCTCGATTGTACCTATATTGCCCCTCGAAACGGTCTTAAGGTTTTTTTGAGGACTGTACCAGAAAAATATTTTAGTGCACACAGTGCAGTGTTTAGTGTATTTTTTTAACACATTATGTTTGTGAAAAGTTTTGTCAAAATCCATCCCATTAATGATTAACTCCAAGTTTAAAATTAATTCCTCACTTTCATTTTTTCTTTTTTTTGGACAAACACCCTATTTTGATTTTTTTAACTCTCTTAAGGGTTGTATATTGTAACTGTAAGGGCTACTTTCTTTTGTAAACTAATTGTAGATTTTCTTTGCCAGATTTTGTCAAAATTCATTGGACCAAACAGGAATTATCCGAAATAATAAGATTATGTTTTTATTTGCTTATATACCCATATTTTTTTCTCAATCGCACCTATATTGCCTCTTGAAAAGGTCTAATCAGTTGTTTATGGTGATCAAGAGAGGAAAGTATGTTAGTACTTTGATAGTAGATTGTGTGTAAAAAGTTTCATGAAAATTCATCCAGCCATTATTGATTGACTCCAAGTTTTAAGATTACTTAATTTCTCACGATAATTCCATTTTTTGGCTCGAGCGCACCTATTTTGATTTTTTAAACGGTTTTGAGGGTTGAATATTGTAACTATGAGTGGTTTATTTTATAGTAGGCTGAATGTAGATTTTTTTTGCTAACTTTCATCCAAATTGATTGAACCAAACCTGAACCATCCCAAATAATAGGATTATATTTTTATTTGCTCATATTCCCATATTTTTTGCTCAATCGCACCTATATTACCTCTTGAAATGGTTTTATTGGTTGTTTTTGGTGACACAGAGAGGAAAGTATGTTAGTACTTTGATAGTAGATTGTGTGTAAAAAGTTTCATGAAAATTCATCCAGCCATTATTGATTGACTCCAAGTTTTAAGATTACTTAATTTCTCACGATAATTCCATTTTTTGGCTCGAGCGCGTTTATTTTGATTTTTAATCAGTTTTGAGGAATGAATATAGGAACTATAAGTGGTTTATTCTATAGTAGGCTGAAAATAGATTTTTTTTGCTAACTTTCATCCAAATTGATTGAACCAAACCTGAACCATCCCAAATAATAGGATTATATTTTTATTTGCTCATATTCCCATATTTTTTGCTCAATCGCACCTATATTACCTCTTGAAATGGTTTTATTGGTTGTTTTTGGTGACACAGAGAGGAAAATATTTAAGTTTATTGATAAGATAGTGTGTACAAAGTTTTATCAAAATTCATGGAGCCATTATTGATTGACTCCAAGTTTTAAGATTGATTTCTCACGATAATTCTATTTTTTGGCTCGAGCGCGTTTATTTTGATTTTTAATCAGTTTTGAGGAATGAATATAGGAACTATAAGTGGTTTATTCTATAGTAGGCTGAAAATAGATTTTTTTTTGCTAACTTTCATCGAAATTGATTGAGCCAAACTTGAATTATTCCATTTTTATTCATTTTTATCCATTTTACCATTGATTTTTAAAGAAAATCATTTTTTCCCCATAACTACCCTAAAAGTCAAAATTTCAAAAAAACAAAAAAAGTGCCTCTGGGGAATCTAAAACGCAACAACTGTGCAAAATCTGGATGCATAAGGATCAATGGTTCAATAGTTATGCCTAGGTACGGAGTGACGGACAGACGCCACAGAATTTTTTTACCTAAATCTCTCTAAGTCAGAGAGGGTTAAGAAATATGAAAATATGATGGAAGGATGTTCTTATGGATGGTATTAGACATGATGAGAGGCCATTACTTTCACTAAATCATGATTGACTTTGTTGTGAGAGGCCAACTATCGTAACAAAATACCTTGAAAATCTCTGCGCCATCAGAAGAAATTGACTCGCTAACACAATTTTCAGAAAGAAATGGATCGCTGACTCATATTTCAGCATAAAAGACGCTAACTTACTTTTAACCAAATTGTGAGGCGCAAACTCAATTTATTACAAAAGTCTAAGTGCAAAACTTTTAGGCATGACTGATCAACCTCAAAACACCTAATCAGTCTCTAATTCTGATCATTAGCGTTAAAAATATTTAAATATTAAAAGTGAACACTGAACAGTCATCAGTTCAACCAAAGATAAATAAGAATTCTGAGCATTGAGATAGTGAAAGTCTTGCTGCTTGGACTCTCCGTTTTGCGTTTGACCAAACGCTATAATTAATTATAATAATTACATTTACATGAAAAAAAAAACAATCAATCAGAACGGCAAATGATTGGTTCACGTGATCACCTAGAATAAATACCGGGACAATTTGAAATCATCACTAATCAGAAAGTGAGGTTAGTAAAAATTTTTGAAGTAGAATAACTTTAAGAAAACGTGAATCAATGAACATCTAATTACTTCCAACACACTCGAAATTCAGTCGTGATTGGGAAAACATTAACTTTTCAAATGAAATTGGCATTAAAAAAAAACAGGAAACAACCTAAAAATCACGACATCAAAAAAGCTCATTTTGCCATTTGACCACAAGGGGGCGTAGTATACTCTAATTAGTAGCAGACCGATTTCAATAGGCGCACGTAGTACCTACGGTGCGCCTAACAGAAACCACAATTTACAATAATAGACATCGCGCTGGTCGATGGCCCGTCGCAGAGGATACCCACTGCCCAGATGCTGACTGATTAGGTACGAATTAAGACGTTTACACGGTATTTCGTCTCCGCCGTGCCAACAATCAGTTTACTCGTTGCCATGGTTACCTGATCGGGCCATTTCCTTACCACTTCTCGTCGAACGCGCTTGGATCGTATCGCGAACCGGCACGGGGGGGGGGGGGGGGGGGGGGGGGGTTGAGAACCCAAATAATCCAAAAGTGTTAGCAAAAGAGGAGAAGGATAAGATTTGTAAGTTTTGATCGCACCACAAGGGCTGCTGTATTGCGATTTGCCGCGCCAGCGTCAATTTCTCGCAGTGGAGCGGCGGATGGAATATGGACCATAATTCGGTAAAAACCCAACAAGCAGGGTACCCCCTCCTACCTCCCCCCTCCCCGGAAAATACCCTAATTTGAAGAGGGCTCAGATGACACTGTGAACAAGTTTTTCTGGATGATATTTAGGTATCCAAAAAAAAAAAAAAAAAAAAAAAAAAAACCCTTTTGCGGCGTGACGCTCAGCTTGAATTTAACGTTTTCATTAATTTTTCTTGAGTTCTTTTTCACCTCCTATGATGAGTTCCATGCACACAGTTTCTTGTCTCTGCTGAAAAAATAGCTTGTTACCGGGTTTTCGTATCGTCAAACACACATAGTAGGCGTTTTAATAAATCAAGACCTATGACAAGGATTGTGAAAATTTACTGCATTTTGCATAGTGAGTAAATATGCGTAAAAAGTAAAACTAGTACAGCTGGCAGATGATGGATCAGATCGAACAAATACTGAAAGAATCCATAAATTTTCGCTCTCGAGCTTTTAGGAACTTTTTCCGGCAAAGCTGATGATTCTGATATATTGATAACCAACATCCTCTTTAGAATCTAGTTCAATCCTTCACTGTGACTACGACGCGACGCGAAGTTTCCAGGGAACAATGAGAATAATCGTTGCGTTGATGATTTTAGTCGGGTGTGCTATATTGACCGATGCATGGTTCATAGATTTATTCGAGCATGTTCGCTATCAAGGAGCCAGGGAGCCTTTGTGGGGAGAAGACAAAAAAGGTAGCTGTAAAAACTTGGTCAATCAGCAGGTGATAGGAAAGGCCTCTTCGATCAGGCGGAATGATGCATGTTTTTCGCAAACTACAATATTAGCGCTCTACAGCGGGCCCAATTGTCAAGGTTATTTGGATCGAATGATATGTGGTATTTTAGATCTGTCTGCCACAGTTAACGATAAAATAAAATCTGTCGGTTTCAGCAGTAAAGCCACTTAAATTTCCAAGCACGACAAAAAAAGAAGAACATACTCTCCAAGGAAGTCTTCGGAATATTTTGCCTCTCAACCACCTTGTGTATGTATAAGTTTGACATTTCACATTAAATTTTGAAAATACATGTTGTATCCAAGCTGGTTCTTTCTTTTTCGTTTGCTGTTTGAAAAATTAAGTATGGAGTTGGGTGTGTACATTTTGCGTTCATAATTGGAAATAGTCTCAATTGGAAAAATGGCCTTGCAGAAAGATAGCGAGGCACCTGCAATAAGCCATAGACAAGCAAGCGTTTGCAAGCTTGCTTGCAATGAAAAATGTTTCTTCCAATCACTCGTTGGCGAGCTTGCATCAATAAGCTTGCAATATGTCAGGCGTTTTTGGAATGATAGGATAAGCTTGCAATGGGTCTGTTGCACACTTCGGCTAGAGCGTTTTAAAGTATCAATTCCTATGTAAAATGCCGAGAAAATAACAATGGCAGTATCAGAAAACACTAAAATTCAGTCTTAAACTCACGAATTGCGAAAAACACTAGACACTTTTCACCCCTGTATCTTTCCACCACGTGCACGATATTTCCCGAAATTAGCGCGGTACATTTCAATAATCACGGCCAATTGTCATCACAGCTGACTTCTTAAACAAATAAACAGTAAACACTGACGGCTTCTGTTCGAATTCTTACCTTTCAATATCCTCAATTCCTCCCAAAAGGTTGTGAAAGGTACGGAGACCGATATTTGTGTCGAAAACTTATCAAAATGAAACAATAACACACAGGAGTTCCAAGCTTGATGATCGAAGTTGGAATCATCCTTGGAACTCCTGTGAGTTATTGTTTCATTTTGATAAGTTTTCGACGCAAATATCGGTCTCCGTACTTACTTTTCACAACCTTTTGTGAGGAATTGAGGATATTGAAATGTAAGAATTCGAACAGACGCCGTCAGTGTTTACTGTTTTTTTGTTTAAGAAGTCAGCTGTGATGACACTTTGGCCGTGATTAGTTGAATGTGCCGCGCTAATTTCGTGAAATATCGTGCACGTGGTGGAAAGATACAGGGGTGAATAGTGTCTAGTGTTTTTCGCAATTTGTGAGTTTAATACTGAATTTTAGTGTTTTCTGATGCTGCCATTGTTATTTTCTCGACTTTTTACGTAGGAATTGATGTTTTAAAACGCTGTTGCCGAAGTGTGCAACAGACCCATTGCATACTTGCTGCAGGCTGTCATCAAGCTTATTATATGGAGGCTTTTTTGGATGTTTTCTGCATGTATGCAATCGCGATGCTTACGCTGTCAACTTGCTTGCATAAGCATGCAGCAAGCTTACACGCAGGCTTCTTGCATGCTTGGTGCATGCAATGGCAGAGTGGCACATTTTGGCCACTCTGGCCAGAATACACAGTCTGGCTACTCTGGCCAGAATACGTAGTCTAGCTGTAAGTTATACAGGGTGTTAAGAAAAAAGTTTCCACTGCGGCTTTTTCGAAAACGGCTGCGAAGTTTGAAAAACGGCCAAATACGCATCCACTAATATCGAGGGGGACCCATTTTGGGGGGATTATTTTTTTCGGCGCCCCCTCGGGAGGGGCGGGGGAGGGGGTAACCCCCTTTTTTCTTATGGGAGCCCTATTTTTCTATTTCAATAGCTGAAAGAGCATAAAAAAGACACTTTTTGGCGCAAACCGAAGGTCCATATCGATTTTCGTTTTCGATGTCTCGAAGGTCAAAGTTCCATATGGATCTATTTTCAAAAAATCTTTACTCCACTTTGGGATACCGGAATTTAAAAAACAAGGAGTCTAAAATACTCCGAAAAGCAAGCTCTTTTTAGACAAAAATACGAATTTGACACAAATTTAGCCAAAAATAGGGTTTAGCGCCCCCGAAAATTGTCAACGTTTTTGCCCCCCAGGGGGCCCATCAGACAAATTTCTTGAGACGATCCCTATCGAGTAATATATCAATCAAAAGGGTTTACCAAACTGAGCATTTTGGCGCAAACCGGAGGTCGATATCGTTTTTCACATTCGAGGTATCGAATTTTGTAAATCTAGCTTTGACATTCGATATCTCGAATGTGAAAAACGATATCGACCTCTGGTTTGCGCCAAAATGCGTAGTTTGGTAAGCCCTTTTGATTGATGTGTCACTCGACAGGGATCGTCTCAAGGATTTGTCTGATGGGCCCCCCTGGGGGGCAAAAATGTTGACATTTTTGGGGGCGCTAAATCCTATTTTTGGCTAAATTTGTGTCATTGTGTCGTATTTTTTTCTAAAAGGAGCTTGCTTTGGAGTATATTAGACCCCTAGTTTTTTTAAATTCCGGTATCCCAAAGTGGAAGAAAGATTTTTTGAAAAAGGTCCATATCGAACTTTGACCTTCGGTTTGCGCCAAAAAGTTTCTTTTTTATGCTCTTTCAGATACTGAAATAAAAAATAGGGCTCCCATAAGAAAAAAAAGGGGTTACGCCCTCCCCCGCCCTTCCGAGAGGGCGCCGAAAAAAAGAATCCCCCAAAATGGGTCCCCCTCGATATTAGTGGACACGTACATAGGGTGTCCCAAATGTACTGCTCCTTTTTTTATTCCGGGCGAACGGTAGCGGCTATCAAAATGCGGCTTATGTAGAGTTAAAGTGCTATTAAATACTAATAAAAACAAGACTAGTCTGAGCTCCCTAAATAAAAAATTGACCGCTCTCCTTGGGTGACAATCACTAAGGAATCCTACTGCTCTGTACTGTTGAGACTACGAGAGCATAATTGCCAAGAAGCGGCCAGAGTTGAAGGAGACGTGGCTCCTGCACCAGGACAACGCCCGCCCCCACACAGCCCAGTTCACTATAAGGAGTTCATGGATAAACGCGGGATTGTCTGTCTTCCACATCCCCCCTACATCCCCGATCTCGCACCCTGCGACTTTAGGTTGTTCCCTGCGTTGGAGAAGGGCCTTCAAGGCAAGAGGCTCAACTCAATCGACGAGATCAAAAGATCTGCTGAAAGTTTTCTCAACAACCTCAAGAAAGAAGTTTTCGAGAAAACAATTTTGCAGAAGTGGGCAGAACGGTTGCAACGCTGTGTCCAAAGCGAAGGGCGGTACTTCGAAAAGGAAACAAATGTGGAGTCATCCAGTGAAGAAGAATAAACGGTATCAATCTTGGTGAGATTCTGTGAAATTAATTTATGTCTAATAAAACGACTTGAATTCGAAATTTTTTTTTCTCAAAAAAAAAAAAAAAAAAAATTGCTAAAAATCTTGGAGGGGTCAGCTCGACACGTCATTTTCAAAACACTAACTCGGTCAATTTTATTTAGGGAGCTCAGACTGGTCTTGTTTTATTGGTATTTACTAGCACTTTAACCCTACACAAGCCGCTTTTTGGTATCTGCTACCGTTCGCCCGGAAAAAAAAAAGGGGCAGTACTTTGGGACACCCTTTGTATTTGGCCGTTTTTCAAAATTCGCAGCCGTTTTCGAAAAAACCGCAGTGGAAATTTTTTTCTTAACACCCTGTATAAGTTACATTGGAGATACCGTCACTCTTGCGTTTTTTTGCAATACCAATGAAGGTTAGTGTGAACACCCCTATACATTCTCGAAGTCCGAAAAACCCCTACAAACAAATATAATGGGGATTATGGTGAAGGAATTGGGGGGTAGCGATGAGTATAACGTGGGGAGGGGGAGGGGGTTTAGAACCCGAATAATCTGAAAGTCTAATTTCTATCGGACTGTGGGTACTCTGGCATTCCAAGTAGGAGAGGCAGCGTTGAAATCCCCGGCCAGTACGTGTCGGCGGTCGCTGTATTTCCGAACTATTTCCTCAACGTACTCTAGCTGAGGTACGATGTCTGCGGTTGGGGACCGATAGACAGAGATGATAATCTATCATCTCCGTCCCCCTCTTCTATTGCCACTATAACCACTCGTTGGTGTCTTCCGCTGATTCAAGAACTCTGATGTTTGATTTTAGCACTATGATTGCAGATTTGCAAAGTCCGTCGTTGAGGCGGGAAATGCTGCGTTGGTTGTCAGAAACGTAAGCGAGTCTCCACCTCCTAGCGTCGACTCCAGCTAGCAGCGGCTCCTGAATTATTAGCAGACCCAAATTTTCGCATCTTGGGCGTGATTTAGTAATTCGACAGTGGCAGTGTTTCTGTGGGTGACAATTAGCTGTCCCACCCGCAGACATCTTCCACTAGTGACTGGTGGTGGCCGGTTCCGATTCTGGATCTGTGGATTCGGTTGGTAAGTTGGTTGCGTACTGGCATCGGGGACGGCATGATCTATCCCCCTCTGTACGGCTTGAAGTTTCAGGCTATAATAGGCACATTGGGATTTGTCACCGCTGATCTGTGGCGGTCAGTGGGTCAAAAAGTGGGGGGGCTTGAAAAGTCAAAAAAATTTTGGAACAACCGATGACTTACTTTTTTTTTTTTTTTTTGGGGGGTTTTTGAAGGAGTGAAGAAAAATGAGCCCAAGGGGGACTTACTTAATGCAACAGGAGCCTTTATTTTTTTGTTTTTTTTGTTTTTTGTTTTTTTTTTTTTTTGCGGCAAATGATTGAAAATGTTTAATTCTTCGCGACTACGGCAACGAGAACAAGGGGAAAGATGATGAAGAAAACATACGATCTCCCCCGTTCTTTATTCGGTTTCCTTTTTTTTCTTTCTCTTTTCTTCTTTTTTCTTCCTTTTCTTTTTTTTTTTCTTCCTTCCCTTCTTTTTCTCGCTTTTTTCAAGCCCCCCTCACAAAAAAGTGGGGGGGGGCTTGAGCCCCAGAGCCCCCCCCGGACTGCCCCTGCCGCTAATTAGCCTGTATTTTAAGTATTTATTCTTCCAACACCCATAGCTTGTGACATTGTACAACCCTTGCGTGGTCATAAATGTTACAGTTGTGGCAACCGATGCGCAATCTGTTCCCCTGGCTAAGTAGTTTAACTCTAAGTTGCGGCGCTACTTCCACGACCCAGTTGTGACCACTAAACTTCCTCGCGGTCCGACTTTGTGTTCCTAAAAATGGCAGGTCGGAAGCGCTTCCGACCTACCATTTTCATTCGTTACAGTAATGCATCGTCATTTTCACGAGTTTTTTATTCACTTTTGGCACACTTATTTCTCAGACACGTCTACAGAACAAATCATTTCGCTTTTTTGAGAAAACTCAATAAATACTTCAAAATTACACAAAATCAATCGATTCGATTCCTGGATGTTGCGACCTCTGAAGATTCACCTTAAAAATCATTCCTAAAGCCGTTCCACTAATAGATGGTGTACAGCGCCCGTCGGGATGAAGACACCGTTTACACGGTTTCTACACTCACACAGTCAGAAGCTTTTTTCCAGGAAATTGGGTGTTCCAATTCAAGATTTGAATTTTTGGCCGGGAGGTTCGAATGTGAGGTGGCAGGTTATAGGTGAAACTTCGCGGGTAAACTATTCGAGTGGAGGGGACGCGCATGCGCACTATTTCCCGCTGTAGATTTCAAACGCTCATGGGTGCTCCAATTCTCACTCACACACTCTCATAGCGGCTTCATCCCAGGATAGGGCCATTTACACAGCGTACACCGTCTATTAGTGGAACGTCTTTGATCAGTTCTGAACAGTAGCGACTGGGTTGGCACAACCATTTCACTGAAAACTTTACAAGTTTTGACGTCACGTTTGATTCAAACTTAAATCAGCTTTATTCTCGCTTGCAATTATTTTTGAGCCTTGTCAATATGATTTTTGGTTTTTTCGTCGTATTTCCTACTAGAAAACATTTACTGTTGACATATTCCCGCCGAGTGCAATATACCCATTTTGACTTATTTATTTTCTTTAATTATATTTTTTTTTTTATAATATTTTTCTGTATTTTTTTCTCTCACACAATAGCCACAATTCGATGATTGCGGTATGCACGTTCTGATATTTTTGTCTTTTTGGCGACGAATAATTTAAATTTGATTTATTCATTTATTTTCTTTATACCTATACCAAGTGACATTTTTCTGCGTATTTTTCACATTGATGAGTGCGGGATGGCCGTTCTGATATTTCCGTCTTTCAGGCGACGAATCGGACCTACTTCAAATAGCTACAGAGGTACGAAAATCGCCTTCAATTTGAGTCGATGCAACGCGCACGTTATACTAATTGCCGCTGTCTCTCTGTGAAGGCACTGTATCTGAACAATCATTAATTAAGTCCGTTTAGATATCAGAAATTTTACGCGACGAATCAGAACAGTTTAAGAAAAAAATTTTTTTTGGGTATTAACAAAAATTATTTTTTGATTTGTTTTTGGGACTCATGGATTTTTCTTTTTAAGTTTTTTGGGATTCCAGAAAATGTTTGCCATGGAGACCCTGAGATTTTTTGGGGGACTGGACCGCGTATGCAGCAAAAAGTTTTTTTTTTGGTTTTTTTTTTTTGTTTCTTCGACATGAGAATAAATCAAAAAGTTTGACAGAAAGTACCTCCCTGTATCGGTGCTGCAGTGTTATTTGACAGGATAATATTCTACTACGGCAGTCGTGGAGAATGGTGTTAGGGAAGTACACCCACGCTTTGCTAGAAAAAGTTTCTACGGGCAGGGCAGGCTCAAGGGACCCTGGTCCTCCTTGTAGTGCTCTCTAGGGTCCTGCTTGGGGTGTGCAGGGATCTGCAAAAAAAATTAAAAAAAAACCAAACATACAGGGTGAGCCAGAGCACCTGTACTTGTACTAGGCATTTTTCTCGAAAACCACTGAACCAAATGATTTGAAACAAAAAAGTCAGATAGGGAATCGACCCCAAATTTTTCATTTTTGATATTTTCAAAAGCCCCCGACAGCCCCTTGGGGCGTATTTGGGGGGGGGGTTCAAACACATTTTTCAAGTTTTCTCGAAGACACCTCAATAAAAGTATAAAAATTAGTTTATGATCTTAAAGTAGAAGCAATTGCCGACATTTTTGCTCCCCTCCATATTTTCTAAAAAACCCCAATTTTTTGAGTTATGGGGGATTTTTGAAATTTTTTTGAATCGGCCTTTTTGGCCATCCTGTTGAGAATTTTTCAAAACTTATTACAGATTCTGAAAGAACAGATCAAGACCTTTCGATTGATGTGCCACATGTTACCTTAAAGTTGAAAAATAAGGTGTTTTTTGCCAAATCAAAATTTTGGGGCTTCAATTGGCCTCAACTATGGAATCGCGCCAATGGACCATTTGCACACATTTTTTTAATTCAGAATATGAAAGAGCTTGGTGCACTGAGTACTCAGGAATTTTTTCAATTTTTTTTGAGTGCGGGAACAGTGGAAAAAATTGATCCGAAAATTTCGAATTTGAATCGCGCGCCACGACCGAGTCGACCTCGTCCGAGGTATTGCATCATCCGACTCCTCCATCGCCGTAGACTCGCCGATCAGTGTACGTTGTCCTATGCTGTCGTGTGTTTACCTTGTGAAAATGCTCCTGCAATTTCTTACTTTTTTTAAAAAATTTTTTGAGGGAGAGTTAATTTAAAGTGTAGTTAAAAGGTCAGTTAGCTTGTAAATGAAGTGAAACACCGGAATTTTTAAATTTTTTCTCGTTTTAATGGAGTTTACAAGTGAGTGTTTTCACTCCAGCCATTGCTAGTATAGATAACCTTCTTAACAGTGTATTAGGTACTGGTGTGAGTTTGATCTCTCTGCGAGCTTGTCTTTCAGAAAGGAGCCTTCTTTCATTCTTCAGTTTTATTTTAAAGTCAGCTTTTGATGTTTGAGAATGATTTACTGCTAGTGATTCACACCATTGCATCGGTCCTACTTTACCTGAATGGCATAGAGTACTATTTAAATTCTAAGCCAGTGCTGTGGTATGCCACCAATTCTGTGCCAGAATTTCTAGCATGATTTGAGTTATTTTTCAAGCCAGTGTAGATATTTTCTATAATTTCAAATTCTTAGTGCCCTTGATTAATATCGTAACTTGTGAGATACTGTTTATAGTGCACTTGGCCTCTCTGTCTCTCTCTTAAGCACAAATGTTGACAGTTAATAAACCAACTTATCTCTTCAAGTTTAAGTGTACAGACTGACTAAAGTTCAACTTCGAAGTCTGATTTACATTAAGTGGTAGTCTTAATGCCAAGATTATCATTTGCAGAACTCAGTCTGAAGTTAATTCATTGGTGGAACGCAGAACAGCGGCAACTATTTTTAGATCATCAATCATTTACTGGAGGTATGCACCTTGTGGTGAAATTTGATTTTCTTCTCTTTATTTATTTGTACTCCTCCTTTGAGTGTGGGAGTGAAAATACAATAGAATAGGAAATTTTCTAATTAGTGAAAACTGATGTGACACAGGATGGAACGGGTTACTTGTGATTTCTCCCAGTTGGAATACAGTTACCGCAGTTAGGTGGATCAACTATTAAAAGTGGTTGGCTTGTTTACTGTGTTTCATTAGAATGCTCAAAGTTTAAAGACAAACCGCAGTCAAAAAATGTAGCGTTCCATCTTGTTCCAAATGAGAAAAGTAGCCCAATCAGCTCAATGCATAATATGCAGTGTTTTTGTTTGAAGCTAGCTTACTTTTGGCAACTGATTTACCGCCTGTTGGAGGAGTGATCCTTTCCTGTCATAACTTGAGAAGTTGGTTACAGTTGTTTAGCTTAAAATATTGGTCCAGGTATATAAAACAACAGTGAGAGTGTGTATGCAGAGCTAACAGTACATTTTCTAACCACGGTAAAAAGGAACTAGCGCGTCAAGTTTAGGGGTGAAGCCAGGAAACCCAATATCTGGGCAGTAAATTATTACTTTAAGGACTGCTAATGAGGTCCAACCCTGAAACTTGAATTTTCAGCAGTGGTAATGCAAACCATTGCACAAAGTTGATGATTGGAAGGAAGTAGGTATATGTAAATATTTAAGTGAATTCATTATGAATGTGTAGGATTCCGATCGCACCCCTCCCATCTCTGCAAGATTAATTCAATCATTAATGAATATCAGCTCTTCTTGTTGGTGCATACATGATGTACATACTTATATGGAATAGGAAAGGATCCCCTGAAACATGAGCTCTGATTAACAAAATTTAACCTAAAACGATTACAGTGCGATGGTTTGCGACCACACCCTCCGGTTCATATTGATATAAATATTGCCTTTAACATTTGTGTATGAAATCTACCCTCCGGTAGCTTGAATAAACTCCTACAGTGTTACAAGGAGTACAGATAAATATAGAGAAGAAAATCAAATTTCACCACAAGGTGCATACCTCCAGTAAATGATTGATGATCCAAAAATAGTTGCCGCTGTTCTGCGTTCCACCGATGAATTAACTTCAGACTGAGTTCCGCAAATGATAATCTTGGCATTAAGACTACCACTTAATGTAAATCAGACTTCGAAGTTGAACTTTAGTCAGTTTGTACACTTTAACTTGAAGAGATAAGTTGGTTTATTAACTGTCAACATTTGTGCTTAAGAGAGAGACGGAGAGGCCAAGTGCACTGTAAACAGTATCTCACGAGTTACGATATTAATCAAGGGCACTAAGAATTTGAAATTATAGAAAGTATCTACACTGGCTAGAAAAATGACTCAAATCATGCTAGAAATTCTGGCATAGAACTGGTGGAATACCACAGCACTGGCTTAGAATTTAAATAGGTTGTACTCTATACCATGGAGAGGTAGGACGCCGATGCAACGGTATGAAACACTAGCAGTAAATCACTCTCAAACATCAAAAACTGACTTTAATGAAGAATTAATTAATTTAATGAAGAAAGCTCCTTCCTAAAAGACAAGCTCGCAGAAAGATCAAAACAACTAACAAAAGTAGGTAATAAATAATACACTGTTTTTAAGGTTATACCAGCAACGGCTGCTGGAGTGACAACACTCACTTGTAAACTCCGTTAAAACTAGGAAAAATGTAAGAATACCGGCGTTTCACTTCATTTACAAGCTAACTGACCTTTTAACAGCACTTTAAATTAACTTTCCGTCAAAAATTTGTAAACAAAATAGGAAATTGCAGGAGTATTTTCACAAGGTAAACACACGACAGCATAGGGCAACGTACACGGATCGGCGAGTCTACGGTACCGTTCTAGAATTCATCCCTTCATTGTCTCGATGCAGAAAAGATTATAATTAGCAGCACTTTCCAATATACATAGATATACTACATCACAGGACAATGTAATCTTTTTTGTACGGATGCAGTAAATGGTTGAATTCTAGAACGCTACCAATGGCGACGGAGGAGTCGGATGATGCAACTCTACGGCAAGGCGGCGCAGTAGCCAATCAGAAGCGCCCAAACTTGAAATCACTTAAAATGACTTTTTCGCAGCTTTGCGTGCAACTTTCGCGATTTTTGAGGACGCCATCGTTCTTCTCGTGAAATTTCCCCCAAGAATAATTTTACTTCAGGCTAATCCCAGGAGCATGCAAATGGTCCATTCTGCAATTGAAGCCCCAAAATTTTGATTTGGCAAAAACACCCTTTTTTTTCAACATTAAGGTAACATGTGGCACATTAATCGAAAGGTCTTGGTTCTTTCAGAATCTGTAATAATTTTTGAAAAATTCTCAACAGGGTGGCCAAAAAGGCCGATTCAAAAAAATTTCAAAAATCCCCATAACTCAAAAAATTGGGGTTTTTTGGAAAATATTGAGGGGAGCAAAAATGTCGGCAATTGCTTCTACTTTAAGATCATAAACTAATTTTTATACTTTTATTGAGGTGTCTTCGAGGAAAACTTGAAAAATGTGTTTGAACCCCCCAAATACGCCCCAAGGGGCTGTCGGGGGCTTTTGAAAATATCAAAAATGAAAAATTTGGGGTCGATTCCCTATCTGACTTTATTGTTTCAAATCATTTGGTTCAGTAGTTTTCGAGAAAAATGCCTGGTACGGGTGCTCTGGCTCACCCTGTATAAAACATAAAAAAGAAGAAGAAAGATGTTGCATTGCTGGGAGCTGCGCTCCAGTTGGCAACACCGACCGCCGCCATACACATTTTGATACGAAGTTGGTGTGCGGACGGGCTCCGGCTTCATCCGCTATTGTTGTAGAGTTTTCCCGTTTCTTATTTCACAATAAAAAATAATTAGTATTCGATCAATAATAAGTATTCGAGTAAGCAAAGGACCTTATTCACGGAGGGTGCAAATCGGCCCCTAACGGAATTGCATGAAAGAGCTGTATTCAAAATGAGGCTTTTTGGCCCAAGAAAGAAAACCTTTCAAATTTTCAGGGTTGATAGAGCTACTCAAGAGCTTTCTAAAAATGGCCAGTTTTTTGTTCTAGCCCTCTTGGAAGAGGGGGGGCGGGGGGTCAAAGTTGGAACCTTTAACCTCCCGTAACTTTTTATTAAGTTGACCAATTTGAATGCGGTTTTTTTTTAAAATGTAGCTTTTTTAATGTTCTTTCGATTGATGTGCCACACTTTACCTTTTGAGGAATTTTAAGACAATTTTTTTCAATTTTTTCGATTTTTGAAATTTCCCCAAAATTTTTTGTTTTTTTGCATTTTTGAACCGGAGCAAACGCACTGAGGGTAACAAATACCAGTCTGGATTAAAGCTCTTTCAATTTGCTTTCAAGTAGTTCAAACCGCGTTTTGGGGAAACGTTTCGTTCAAAAGTTATAAGCACGTAAAGTTGACGCGGAACCGATTGCGGCGTGCTCCGGGCCGGCGTTTTTGACTTATAAGGTCGGCCGCTCCTCTCCGACTGGAAAGGAATAATAAATATTCTGGCTTAACGCGATTAATACCAATACTCAACCCATTTTAAACTAAAAAACAAGTGTTTTCAACGGTCTTCCATCATTTTTCCAATTTTTAAAGCCCAAAAAGGAGGCCCGAAAAAACCTGCTTCACAGTCGATGGCGGTAGCATTGCGTGCAATCTGTCAACGCATCTTTTTGTCCATTGAAACCCATGAAAAGGGTCGAACTATTGGAGGTGCACAGTGCACTCCCTTGATATTTATTACACTATTATACTCCGATTTATTTGCGACGAATAAAGCTTTTTTTTGTTTTATGAACAATAACGACAAAAAAAAAAAAAAAAAAAAAAAAAAAAAAAAAAAAAAAAAACCCTCAGAAAAAACTTTTTTCCCTCTTAGGTTTTTTCTCCAGAGAATAACTACATCCGCGACATTTTTGGAGAGACACATTAACTGAGGTTTCCATGGCGAAACAAGCACGATTGCCCCGCGATAACTGATTGCAATTATTTTCTTGAAACACGGAAAACCCATCTTCAGTGCAATGTTTAGGGTCGTGCTTGTGTCGCCATGGAAACCTCAGTTAATGTGTCTCCCCAAAAATGTCGCGGATGTAGTTATTCTCTGGAGAAAAAACCTAAGAGGGAAAAAGTTTTTTCTGATGGTTTTTTTTTTTTTTTTTTTTTTTTTTTGTCGTTATTGCTATCATAAAAAAAAAAAAAGCTTTATTCGTCGCAAATAAATCGGAGTATAATAGTGTAATAAATATCAAGGGAGTGCACTGTGCACCTCCAATAGTTCGACCCTTTTCATGGGTTTCAATGGACAAAATGATGCGTTGACAGATTGCACGCAATGCTACCGCCATCGACTGTGAAGCAGGTTTTTTCGGGCCTCCTTTTTGGGCTTTAAAAGTTGGAAAAATGATGGAAGACCGTTGAAAACACTTGTTTATTAGTTTAAAATGGGTTGAGTATTGGTATTAATCGCGTTAAGCCAGAATATTTATTATTCCTTTCCAGTCGGAGAGGAGCGGCCGACCTTATAAGTCAAAAACGCCGGCCCGGAGCACGCCGCAATCGGTTCCGCGTCAACTTTACGTGCTTATAACTTTTGAACGAAACGTTTCCCCAACACGCGGTTTGAACTACTTGAAAGCAAATTGAAAGAGCTTTAATCCAGACTGGTATTTGTTACCCTCAGTGCGTTTGCTCCGGTTCAAAAATGCAAAAAACAAAAATTTGGGAATTTCAAAAATCGAAAAAATTGAAAAAAATTGTCTTAAAATTCCTCAAAAGGTAAAGTGTGGCACATCAATCGAAAGAACATTAAAAAAGCTACATTTTAAAAAAAAACCGCATTCAAATTGGTCAACTTAATAAAAAGTTACGGGAGGTTAAAGGTTCCAACTTTGACCCCCCGCCCCCCCTCTTCCAAGAGGGCTAGAACAAAAAACTGGCCATTTTTAGAAAGCTCTTGAGTAGCTCTATCAACCCTGAAAATTTGAAAGGTTTTCTTTCTTGGGCCAAAAAGCCTCATTTTGAATACAGCTCTTTTCCATGGTGATAAAGGACGTTGCCAGCTGTCCGAATATGGCCAGTTTTTGGTCACATTCGAAAGGGAAGCGGCGTTGTCAAATTTCAAAGTCAAAACACGTTTTGGCTCATAACTTGTAAAAAAATTTAGCTTTTGATACGCGGTTTGCGTGAAAAAATAGCAAAAAAAGAGAGCTTTTGATTGATATCCTACAAGTTGACTTTTCTCGAAAAATTGCTAAAGTTATGACCACTTTCCGATTTTCTGAGACTTCAAATTTTTACAAAAACCGATTTTTAACAACTTCGGGTCGCACGCAGCGCAACAAAAAACATGCAGAAAAAAAGCTCTTGTTCTGTTCTTTAAAATGGCGCAAACCGCAAGTTGGGGAAACTTTTAGTTTCTGAGATATAGCGCCTCAAAGTTGGCGCGGACGAGCTTGTGACGCGCTGACGCTGCGTTAAGCGTAGCACATGGCGCGCCTCTTGCGTTGCGCGCGTTCCACTTCGTCATGTATGGGTATAAAACGGTCCCTCTTTGTCTTTTTTAGCTTTTTTCACCAATGATTTTCCGCACTCGGAACACTTTTGACCGGAATTACTTTCGTGATTTTCCATTGCGATTTTAAACACACGTAAGTCAACCGCAGTTACGTATAGACTAAAGCATCGGAATCGCAGTGAAAAATCAAGAAAGTAGCCCGTTTAGGTTCATGAGAAGCCTCAACATCTAAGATAAAGGTGCGAATAGTAAGTGAGAATCGTGGAATGTACGGAACAAAGATAGGAGCTTTCGAGGATTCATCATCGGCAGTGGCGTCGCGTGCGATTTGGCAACAATGTAATAAATCCATTTAAGCTCCTTTAAAAGATCGAATTCAGGGGGTACACAGTGCACAAGGAAAATTCGATATATTTGATGAGTTTAAATGGAGCAGTTGCATTGTTGCCAGATGGCACGCGACGCCACTGATCATCGGACAGTGTCATCGATTGATAAAAGATTAAATCATGGTGCAATGCAGTACATCTACATGCACTGAATAGATTAGGTATAGCCCATAATCTCTGTCCGACTGATATATCCACCCGGTGATTTTTAGAACGCGATCCATCCTAAATAGTATATCGGACGGTGATAGATCCGCCGCGCGGCGAGACCGCTGCTCTGCCAGATATCGGTAGAATCTGCATTCGAACATTTGTTATCAGGTAGTGACTTATCGAATGCACCAAATCAGTAGCAGGTCGTGCGATTTGGCAACAGCGCATTTACTCCATTTGAACAAAGGTAAAACTAGCAATTCTAATGGAACATGTCAGCCTCCGCAATAATCGATTGCTTTACACACGTTTTAATGAAAGAACTACACTGTTACCCAATTGCAGAGGAAAAAAATTAGGCAATTACGAGTAAAAAACCACTTATTGGGGTGCTATTAAAGTATTGTGTGATCATAAGCAAGGGTGCGCGTTGCTGCCAGCATCACGAAAAAAATAATCAATTTGACGAGGAAAGTGTCGAAACTTTTATCAATTCGGACCATCTACCGAGTTAATGCAAGAGATTTTTTGAAAAACAATTTTGTGACGAATTACTTACAATCAACAGAAACATACATCGCTTCATCACAGTCTGCATACGGATCATACTGTGCTTGCAAAAACGGATCAAGAACGATCAATCCTTGTGCGCACGTGATTGAGGCTGAGGGCCGCAAGTCCCAAAAATTGAAAATTCAAAGGGCAGGAGACAAGGAGGGACCGTTTTATGCCCATACATGACGAAGCGGAACGCGCGCAACGCAAGAGGGCCAAGAGGCGCGACCCGCGCGACATGTGCTACGCTTAACGCAGCGTCAGCGCGTCACAAGCTCGTCCGCGCCAACTTTGAGGCGCTATATCTCAGAAACTAAAAGTTTCCCCAACTTGCGGTTTGCGCCATTTTAAAGAACAGAACAAGAGCTTTTTTTCTGCATGTTTTTTGTTGCGCTGCGTGCGACCCAAAGTTTTTAAAAAATCGGTTTTTGTAAAAATTTGGAGTCTCAGAAAATCGAAAAGTGGTCATAACTTTAGCAATTTTTCGAGAAAAGTCAACTTGTAGGATATCAATCAAAAGCTCTCTTTTTTTGCTATTTTTTCACGCAAACCGCGTATCAAAAGCTAAATTTTTTTACAAGTTATGAGCCAAAACGTGTTTTGACTTTGAAATTTGACAACGCCGCTTCCCTTTCGAATTTGACCAAAAACTGGCCATATTCGGACAGCTGGCAACGTCCTTTATCACCATGGAAAATTTCATGCAATTCCGTTAGGGGCCGATTTGCACCCTCCGTGAATAAGGTCCTTTTCGCGACGAATATATTCGCCGTTTTGAATAGAAAGTACTGCCAACCGTAGCACGAAAACGACAGATGACGAGAAACTGATCGCGTTTTTCGGATGTTTTCGGTGGTTTTACGCATCGATGGCATCAACTCGAAAATCAAATTCACCTCCGGAGGTGAATTCGTTTTTGGGAATTGTTATAGTAAGTGCCGCCAACGTGAAAACCGAAAGTTATAACCATAGGGCCGTGGGTGGTTCCGCATCCTCGGGCAAATAGATAGCCAGTGTCTCAACCAAATCTTCAGGTGTCATAACCTCTGGAACTCCATAGATAGCGATCCTCGGCAACGCTTTCACCTCACTGATGGCTATGATGATGGTAAAAGATCTCATTAGAAGAAATTCTAAGTCTGCGAACTGATAATTTACTTCATCGTCAAACCGATCGTTAAGATTGTCGATGAGTGATTGTATTGGTCGAAAATTGTAAAACTTGGCCGTTGCTATTAGGTAACCATCGTCAAGAGTCTCATTAATTAAAGACGATTCATGAGTAACCTTTAAGTAGCGGGCAGTTCAACGATGTTTACCATAGCAACGGCCAAGTTTTACAATTTTCGACCAAGAGAATCACTCATAGACAGTTTTAACGATCGGTTTAACGATGAAGTAAATGATCCGCCCGCTGTTCTCATTGGGCGTAGAGTCAATACCGTTTCTATACATACCCGGCTGCTCTTTTTTTTTTTTTAAAGTGGGGTTAGGGTGCGTCTTGGTATGTGTAAGCTTATGGAATGCTTATGGTGTTATCGAGGATTTGGTTGGTTTTTTTTAAGTTCAACCAAAATTGAAAAAGTACGTCAGTAATGAAAGTTTAGGGCTTAGTTACTTCCCCGAAGCAGTGAAAGAGTTGAAAATCGTGTTTTCAGAAGATAAATCTCGATTTTGAATTTCACCAATATTTCATTCTCCATGAGCGTACGTATACGAAGACGATCCTAACCTCAAAGAAGCAGCTTGGTATGTTTAATAGACGGTATTGGTGAAGATCTATGCGTTGGGCGGGGGGGGGGGGGGGTTGAGTTGAGGCATCCATGGCGCATGTAGGCGCTAATATCTTCGTATGTGGGTTATTAACTGATTGTATGACTTATTTACTCTTTGTGGACTTTGTATGACCGTCTGACTCAATGACTCATTTACTCTTTATGGACTCTCATAGCTAACTAATCTGCAATGTATTGTATAAAAGCAACCGAAATCTTCTCACGTATGCAAACTTCTCCCGTTTTCTGCGCACCGCTGTAGTTACGAGTAGAATCAGCGTCACTTCAGGCTAAATAAAGGGAGATAAATCCCGCTCGCTTTAAACTTCCTTGCATCTCTTTGAAAAATATCGGTGATACATCAAAAAGTTCAGCGGCGGAAAGAGGGATAACGCCCCACAAATTTTCTCTATCGCTATAGCTCGTTGTTTGTATGACATCTTTTGACTTTCTCAGGATGTTGTGGGGAGGGTGTTTTACCAAAGAGTGTTTTTATTTGCGGATCTAGATTCATTCACTGTAGAATATTGTTTCAGATATATTTATTCGGCGCAAGCGAAAACTGAAAACAGAGCCGAGTACAAAAGGTTGTTTTGCCTATAATCAGACATCGCACGTTTCACTGCATGGGCATTAACGTGGCTATTTTGGTGACCCCAAAGTTACGAGCAATGCAAAAGTCTACGAAAAATGGGAATGCCTCACGCTTTAACAAGTCGCACGCATTCCGCCGAGCGTGAAAATTAGAATTGATTCCGAAATTCGTGCGAAAGCATTCGGCAAGCGATTCGCAGAGCATAACCAACGAAAACACGAATTAATTTTCCCTCGTCTGAAATGCCCCGGTTATTCCGGTGTTGCAAAATCGAGAAACATTTCTTACATGCGAAATTCTCCGTTGTTCGAAGAGCTCCAGCGAAAAGTGTTAGCATCGAACAAAAACTTCAGAAATCTTTTCTTTTTTTTTTGGTCCTCAGAAAAATTTGCCGTATTTAGAGCTTGATAAGGTACCCCTATCTAGTAGCAAATTATTGAACCTATCGGAATCGTTGGGGAAACGACTGTCTAAATATGCGGTGTGGCGAGGATCGTTGCATCTGCAGCGCCAAGATACTTTCTAAGTCAGTGGCGGAGCGTGCAATCTGGAAACGTTGAATTTCATCCATTCAAGTCCTTTTAAAATATGAATTCAACGTAGCCTGACTGCACGCTTCGCCACTGTCTATAATTGAGGCGGTCCCTGCATTAACAGCCCATGCGCGTATGTGCTGTTTTTGCGCCCAACAGCGCAATTGAAAATTATACTCAAGAAGTATCACCCCTGTGAATTTGGCGACGTGACGATGATTCTTCGTGGAGATTTCGGGTCGATGGGTGCCAAAACAGCACATACGAGTAGATGCACTAAAAGTATAACCGTGTGTAACTGTGTATTATTCCCATTTGAATGCATGAGAAACAATCGCGAGAAAGCCAAGCATCCCCTCAAGAGACGATTGTTTCTCATGCGTTCAAATGGGAAGAATTCATGGTTGCAAAATTGCTGGCTATGCCCATGCATTTTGAGAGGTCCTTTTCCTTTGCATTTAATTGCGAGCCAAATATAGCTGATTTATTATTTAGTTTTTACTTTTTTGTTTCAGTTTGCGTCGTTACTTTACTTTAAGTTTTTATGCTTCAATAAATTATGGCCAAAAAATTATTATTCTTTCATTTAACTGTCAAATCCTATTAAATTTGCGTTCATTTATTTGTTGGGTGCAAAAACCGCACATAACTCACTTTTTTAAATTTACCGCAAATGAACTCAAACCATTTTTTTTTTTTTTTAAAAAACGTGGCACAATCCTTATGGGAAATGGCCTACGGTCAAACTTAATAAATGTGGCATCATTTTTTTCGTCTCGTCGTCCTGATCAAAAAGTCTCACGGGCCCAAAAAATTATCAACGCCCGTTTTCGAGATAATCGAGCTTAAAGTCTGAGCAAATCTCGGCTCTCTGGGACGAATTCGCTCGGCAATTGAGCGTGCATCCTACCCTGGAAGCGGCTTACCGCAAACTGGCGATGGCTGCCGCTCCGTTTGCTCACATTCCGTCCGGAGGTGATGCCCCTTTTTCTCCCACTCCAAACGCTTCAACACGCTCTCCGGACAGAGTGTGAGCAAAAGGGGCGGCAGCCATCGCCAGTTTGCGGTAAGCCGCTTCCAGGGTAGGACGTACGCTCAATTGCCGAGCGAATTCGTCCCTGAGAGCCGAGATTTGCTCAAACTTTAAGCTCGATTATCTCGAAAACGGGCGATGATAATCTTTTGGGCCCGTGAGACTTTTTGATCAGGACGACGAGACGAAAAAAATGATGCCACATTTATTAAGTTTGACCGTAGGCCATTTCCCATAAGGATTGTGCCACGTCCTTTGTACTTGGATTCTCTTCAAAGAGGGTTCAAAGCATAAAACCACGAACAATTGTAGTCATTTCCGAATCATATCAACGCGTTATTAACAAATGAAAACTTTAAATGAGTTTTCTGGAAATCAGGTTTTTCCGTATGTGCTGTTTTTGCAGCCACCGCCTCAATTGTAGCAAAAGTTTGCGACAGACTAATTATCTAATCACGCTAATGGAGCTGTTGCAAACTTTTGCTGTAGGCTTATCAATAGTTGAGTAAGGAGTAAAATCCTGTAAAAACAACGATTAGCGCACAAAAAAATCACTAAAGCTTCTCCCAAACTGATCAAATGCTATCTAA
The DNA here is from genome assembly GCA_011764245.1 of Trialeurodes vaporariorum. NCBI lineage: Eukaryota > Metazoa > Arthropoda > Insecta > Hemiptera > Aleyrodidae > Trialeurodes > Trialeurodes vaporariorum. Next base: position 43,370,642 of record VMOF01000379.1, read on the forward strand.
CGCGAGAGCGTAATGGCGGCAGATGCCACCGAAATCTTATGGAAATATCATGCTTCTTCTTCTTCTCAGTAGGTGTCGCGAGAGCACCTCGTGAGGATGGAGTTTATTGACATAGGGAAATCCAATATAATCGGTGGCATCCGCCACCACCACGGTCTCGCGTTTGAAAGCATTTTATGAGTTTGTGTGTGGATTTCGTGATTTTTTAGTGCGCTAATGGAGCTGTTGCAAACTTTTGTTACAGGTTTATTAATAGTTGATTATGGGGTAATACCCTGTAAAAATAACGATTACGAAATCCACTCCTAAACTCACAAAATGCTTTTATACGCGAGACCGTAATGGCGGCCGGGGCCGCGGTTTGCATTGGGTTTGCCTATCTTCAATCAGCGCCATCTACATGAGGTAGTCTCGCAACACCACACAAGAAGAAGAAACATACAATTGCCATAAGAAAACTGCGGCCTCGGCCGCCATTACGGTCTCGCGTTTAAAAGCATTTTGTGAGTTTAGGAGTGGATTTCGTGATTTTTTAGTGCGCTAATCGTTATTTTTACAGGGAATTACCCCATAATCAACTATTAATAAGCCTGTAGCAAAAGTTTGCAACAGCTCCATTGTCATTAATAAGCCAGTAGCAAAAGTGTGCAACAGCTCCATTGTCACTGACATTTCGAGATCCATCCAACCTAACCTATGTAAAACACTCGATCCTCAGGAGGTTTAACTGCACCCCCAAGGTATCGATGCTTTTGTGTTGGTTCAAATGGCACATAAGCATGGTTACAAACTTACACGAGCCGCCACTGTGTTTCTACATCAAACTCACTGGTGGAGGTCTAATTTGGTATTGTGTGGCTTTTTTGGCTGTTATAAGGAGTGATTAAAAAAACTGTAGGAGGAGGGATTTTACACGGTTTTCTTTTTTTTATAGTTTTTGCCTTTTATCATGCGAAGTCCTTCTTTACTACTTTTCCCTTTTCCCCTTCTTTTTTTCCACTAATTATAGCCCGTCCTCCAAAAATATGGGGGCGTGAGCCTCGAAAGTCAACCCCCCCCCCCTTCCCCTAAGGTTATAGATTAAGGAGGTTTGCTCATCTGACTTCGCGCCACAAATTCAGTGGCGCGCAGTTCAAAATCACTGCAGGCAAGATGGCCGACAAAAGCAGAAAACGTATACTCTTTGCAGAAAACATTGCGCTGCCCTCTGCAGAAAAGCAGGAAACAACCCGCGAATAGTATACGTTTTCTGCTTTTGTCGCCCATCTTGCCTGCAGTGATTTTGAATTGCGCGCTTCTGAATTTGTGGCGCGAAGTCAGATGAGCATACCTCTTTAATCTATAACCTTGCCCCCCCCCCCCACCACCACTGAAAATGTATTTTTCGACTTTTTATGTGTCGTTCAATAGATGGAATGCAACGTTGCTTGACTGCACGCGCCGCCACAGTCTACATATGATTTGTCTGTATGTCCAAAAATATGGGGAATTGAGCCTCCAAAGTCAACAAACCCCCCCCCCCCCCCCCCACCACCACCACCACTGAAACTCACTCGCCAGTTGCTATATTGATATTTTCATCAATGAGGTATATTTTTGAACACTTATACGATAAGAAGCTGAGGCAAGGGTGTTCGGGTTCTCATTAGTCGTCCAAAGAGGATTTTCTCGCCACTTCCGAGAAATCGTTTCCCCCGAAGCCGATCAACGAGATTCTGATCCAGGAGCTTTGAGGCTTCCCGGAACGCCGTAACAAAACATCTGAAAACACTCTTCGTGAACAAGTTCCGAAAACACCGCAGCAAGGGAACCCGACGCACGGTTGAACGAGTCAATGGGAAAAGCCGGACATGGCGTTTCGACTTTGAATGAGTATATCTGTGTTAAGACGTAACGTAGACGCAGTGGCATGGCGTCGCGTGCAATTTGGCAACAATGTATTCTATCCATTTAAACTCATGTAAAATATCGAATTCAGGGGGCGCACAGTGCACAAGGAAAATTCGATATTTTTAATGATTTTAAATGGAGCAGTTGCATTGTTGCCAGATGGCACGCGACGCCACTGCGTAGACGTTTGACGGTGTTTCATTGATTGTATTGTAATGTTTCCTTCAAGAATAATTCCTTATCGTATGTTTTTTTTTTTTTTTTTTTTTTTTTTTTTTACATAAAAATATTCAAATTTGCATTTTTAGTTACTATTATTATAAGTGGCGATAGCCACCCCGGTCAAGTTTAAAACCCCAGAAGCAGTTGGCTAGCGGGACCACTTATATTTTTTACGAACATCGCGAAAAAGGCTCTGAGCAGGATTTCTCGCATGTTCGGTTAAATACCGCTTATACCGTCGCTCAAAACCCCATAACCCCCTATATGGCCAGAACGGGCCCAAAAAGATCTATCAGATAGTATGAATTGATTTTTGATTCATGGTTCAAGCAAAAATAAATCTTTAGAAAACCGTCTTTTTTACGGTTCAATTTTGAATCGACCGCCAAAACCAATTATTCAATAAGTCACTCCACAGAGTAAACGCCTACACAAAACCCTAGATAACCATATATTGATAGATTCAGAATGACTGGGAGATGATACTTCCGAAGAGTTTAACTTATTTCATTCACTTGTAAGGAAATAAACTCGAAAATAAGCATGGGCCAATCAGACCACCCTTCAGTGTTGCCACAGACCGAAACCTGAAACAAGTCCACACCATCACCGCTTGACACCAGGGACAAATCAAATCACAATAATCACATAACAGCAACACTGCATAACATCAACAACGGCTAAGTATCTTTATTCTGACATTTGACCCACGGTTTTCGTTCGAGTTTTAACAATTAATGACTGTCAAACGGGCCAAAGTAACTTAAATGGCTAAAACACTAATAGCGATTTATTCGCAGTATCAATAAACATCCTGTTTATCAACGGATGTGACTGAAAATTTGTGTCCGAGGGTTTTCGCGGTTGAGGAAACCGAATCTGAGGTCCGTTTTTATCCATTTTTAAATCCAAGATGGCGGCCAAATAGCGATTTATTGGCAGTCTCAATAACCGTCCTGTTTATCAACGGAATTAAATGAAATTTTGAGTACGGGGGTTTTCGCGGTCGAGAAAACCGAATCTGAGGTCCGTTTTACCTAATTATTAAATCCAAGATGGCGGCCAAATAGCGACCAACGGCAGTCTTAATAACCATCCTGTTTATCAACGGATTTGACTGAAATTTTGGGTCCGGAAGTTTCGCGGTCGAGAAAACCGAATCTGAGGTCCGTTTTAAACCATTTTCAAATCCAATATGGCGGCCAAATAGCGATTTATTGGCAATCTCAAAAACCATCCTATTTATCAACGGATTTGACTGAAATTTTGGTCCCGGGGGTTTTCGCGGTCGAGAAAACCGAATCTGAGGTCCGTTTTACCTAATTATCAAATCCAAGATGGCGGCCAAAAAGCAATTTATTGGCAATCTCAATAAGCATCCTGTTTATCAACGGATTTGACTGAAATTTTGGGTCCGGGGATTTTCGCGGTCGAGAAAACCTAATCTGAGAGCTGTTTTAACTCATTTTCAAATCCAAGATGGCGGCAGAATAGTGATTTATTGGCAGTTTCAATAACCATCCTGTTTATCAACGGATTTGTCTGAAATTTTGGTCCCGGGGGTTTTCGCGGTCGAGAAAACCGAATCTGAGGTCCGTTTTACCTAATTATCAAATCCAAGATGGCGGCCAAATAGCAATTTATTGGCAATCTCAATAAGCATCCTGTTTATTAACGGATTTGACTGAAATTTTCGGTCCGGGGATTTTCGCGGCCGAGAAAACCGAATCTGAGAGCTGTTTTAACTCATTTTCAAATCCAAGATGGCGGCAGAATAGTGATTTATTGGCAGTCTCAATAACCATCCTGTTTATCAACGGATTTAAGTGAAAATTAGTTTCCAGGGGTTTTCGCGGTCGAGAAAACCGAATCTGAGGTCCAATTTTAATAATTTTCAAATCCAACATGGCGGCCAAATAGCGATCATCGACAGTCCCAAACTGTGGCCGTTAGAGGTCCCATAGGATCTATTAATCAACTTGGGTGGATCCGTAATTGTTTTAGTAAGTACCAAAAAGCTATAGCTACCGCCTCAAACCGCAGTGCAATCCAGCGATTCTACTTCGAGATATCGATTTTTCAAAGGCGCGCGGTCTTGCCAGATCGAACGTGAATAAGCACTGGTTTCACTGAAATCCGCTAATGTCGACTTCTATGGACTTAGCATGCGCCATGAGAAGTTGGATATGATTTTTTTTTATTTTGACGAAGGTCTTCAAGTGGCCTGAGGAGTCTCGGACCGAAAAGGTCCATCCCAGGGTGGCCTTGGCCCCAAATCGGGGGGCATCGATGCCAAGTTGCACGCGCCGCCTCTGACTCTGTCGTTGCTCAAAGAATGCCATGAAAAAAAAAAACAAAACAAAACAAAACCTTTGACTACAAAATCAGCTTGATATGTCACAAAAAAATCCAAAACCCTCTGGGTTTAAAAAAAAAAGCCGGTCTAGTTTAAAAGAACTTTTTCTTAGGGATTGATAAAAAAAAAAAAAAAAAAAAAAAAAATCTGCTCCTAAATCTGATTAAAAAAAAAAAAAAAAAAAAAAAATGCTAATGATATATGCTGCGATCAAGTCTCAGGTTCTGTTTCATCTTTCTTCAATATTTCTTGTGACCACAGGTGTCATTTTGGGCTTTACATTGCGTTTTACCGTCCAAACATTGAAGATCGGTCGTGTGTGTGTGTGTGGGGGGGAGGGGGTCTGCCAATATTAATCGTCGAAATACGTTTGATATCCGATGCGATCAAGTCCCAAGTGCACTCTCTTCCTACCACTTTAATCTAAGGTGCCCTTTAATAATGGGGGAAAAAAAACTTGAGCCGGCAATTTTTTTGCTTCCTTCGTCTATCCCGTTTCAATTTCACATCGTATCGTCGACCCGTGATTCATTAAATGAAAAGGTGGACAAAGATTTTACCAGACTACTCAACAATTTGTAATAACTGTAACATATTATGGCTTTAAAGAAAACGAGTGGAAGATGGCCTACCTATACGAAACCGTTGATGAACAGAGGATATGCTATCCCCAGTATAATGGTCCATACTGGTCCACAACCAATTCTCCATGTAGTATGGATGTATGGCTATATCGGAGTGACGCTTACTGGAGTATTGGTTATGAACCATTTAAACATCACGGTTATGACTCAAATGGTACAATGAATATCCTTGAGTACCATAAATTCTTGTAATAAACTTAATTAAGAGCACCTTGAACCAAAATAGGCAAAAATGAACATTTTGATACCCTAAATGGTCCTACTTCTCTCGTGAACAGAAAAATGTTATATGGTCAACGATCATACTTAGCATTCACTTGAATCTACTTTTACTTAATTAATTAATTTGCATCGGGAAAACGCAGTTTAACATTCCTCCGTAGATCAGCGCTGGTATCAGCAAAGAAATAGGAGCAAAAAAATTGCCGGCTTAAGTTTTTTTTCCCCCATTATTAAAGGGCACCTTAGATTAAAGTGGTAGGAAGAGAGTGCACTTGGGACTTGATCGCATCGGATATCAAACGTATTTCGACGATTAATATTGGCAGACCCCCTCCCCCCCACACACACACACACGACCGATCTTCAATGTTTGGACGGTAAAACGCAATGTAAAGCCCAAAATGACACCTGTGGTCACAAGAAATATTGAAGAAAGATGAAACAGAACCTGAGACTTGATCGCAGCATATATCATTAGCATTTTTTTTTTTTTTTTTTTTTTTTTTTTTTTTTTTTTTTTTTTTTTTTAAATCAGATTTAGGAGCAGATTTTTTTTTTTTTTTTTTTTTTTTTATCAATCCCTAAGAAAAAGTTCTTTTAAACTAGACCGGCTTTTTTTTTTAAACCCAGAGGGTTTTGGATTTTTTTGTGACATTATAAATATAACGCTGTCGAGCACTTGATACACAACAATAAATCAAAATATAATTTTACCTCAGTTTGCAATTAAATCATTTCTCATTAAAATCATTAAATCATTAAATCATTGAATCATTTCTTCGAGTAACAAGGTTTATTTTCTAACAAATACGAGAGTCCAAGAGAACCTTATTTTTAGGTTAATAATAACTATGGAAGTCTCTGGTTTATTCTGTTGTCGCTCAACGAAAGCTGACGCTCCTCCGTAAGGGGATGTACCAGTAACAGACACCCCTTAAAATTGATACAGTAACTGACACCTCTTGTTTTTGTTTTCAAAGGTTAAATAAAAGGGAAAAAACAGCATTGCTGTGAATTTTATTGTATTTAAATAAGTTATTAGGGATGCTAACTAAGTTGAGCGCAATAAAATTCACAGCAGTGTTCTTTTTTCCTTTTATTTAACCTTTGAAAACTAGAGGTGTCTGTTACTCGATCAATTTAGGAGTGTCTGTCACTGCGGTACAATGTACATTCTTCTTAATGTATTTCCTATTTTTTCCGACAGTTGGCCGAAGCGATTTCCCTCAAATATGGCATGATGATTCCTTAGAATATAATTCAAGGAGATCCCTGAAAAAAGAAAGAAAAAATCAAAAAAGTTGTCTGCGTTTTTCGCGTATTAAATTTTAAAATTAGAGTAGGGGGAGGGGAACTTATTCTGACGCTTGGCTTCCCTCCCATATTCTCACGGGGAAAGAGATGTGCCGAGCCTTTGCTGCACTGGACTCACTTATAGGTTGTCCCAGGAATGATTGGACTTGACAACTGTAGCTTTGAATGAAAACATCAGCATCCATCCACAGATAGGGCAACCTGATTGGTCAGGAGCAGTAAGAAGCTGATGTTTTCATGAAAACCATACAAGTGTCAAATCCAATCTTTTCTGGGACAAGCTATATCTGTCCCTACCTCTGCCCGTTCTACGCTCGGCACAGTTTCATCGCCTCATCAGTCATCGGGCAGTGCAGTGTGAGTGTTGAGGAGGAAGTTCGTTTCCTCGAGTATCGTATCTCTTCCACGGCTGCCGTTTTGCGTATAATGAATGCTATTTTTCTATTCACCGATGATTCCACCGGTTGAGAAAAGATTACACAGTTCAGTTCAGTGTATGACTGTAATGCACGAAAATACTCTGATCTGTAATCTTTCCTTGATCGGTGGAAACTCCGTTGATTAATTAAAATATCCGCAAGTTTTTCAAAGTCATCGACGACTCTCCACCGGTTGAGAAAAGATTACAGATGCTAGTGCATTCGTGCAGTACAGTCAAACACTGAACTGAACTGTGTAATCTTTTCTCAACCGGTGGAATCATCGGTGAATTGAAAAATGTCATTCATTATCCGCAAAATGGCAGCCCTGATCTCTTCTACACTTGGTTTTTCAATTTTCGTAGCCCGTCCTAAAACTGTCGTAACTCCCTCCCTCCTTTACGCCCATCGCTGAGCCTCAGCGCTCCCATACTTTTTATCTGCCATGTTTCGTCAGTCATTTTTACAGCACTTCTTCGTTCGTTCGTTCGTTCGCTCGTTCAACAACCGTTCTGATTCTTTGAATACAAATCAAACCTGCTTATAAATACCAACTAACCCTCACCCAATAGAATGCTGGCCTTAGAGGGCGCCCCTGGCAGTGGCGGATCCAGCCCTCGCGAACGGAGGGGGGGGAATTTTGGATTTTCGCCCCTAAATGACCCCTTTTCTTTTTTTCGCTGTTGCTTTTCCCCTTCTTCTCCCCTCTTTTTGGGTCGAACGGGGGGGGGGGCGATCGCCCCCTTCGCCCTTCACTGTATCCGCCAATGCCCCTGGGTGCCTGGAATGGCTACCCATGTAGCATGTATTGCAATTTATCGCAAAATAGGCTTTACATTTTTGCGATTTTATTATCTAACCGTATAAAATTGCAAATAACATATGGCGTAGGTATAAGTTGTAACAAAAGGTAAGAAAATTGAAACTTTTCGGAGCAGGCTCTTTTTTCTGCCCTACGTTTTGTGTGTGTGTGTGTGTCCCATCCACCTATGTCTATGTGTCAAAAGTTGCAACTTCATTGCAACTTGAGGATGGAGATTCGTCTATATATTGTTAAAAAATTGCCATTTTATTGCAATTTTATTCCCATAAATTGAAACATTTAGATTGAAAAACGCTACTTGGGTAGTCTATTATTATTATCCGGTCTCTCCCATTGACTCACTCCACTTAGTGGCGTAGCGTGCAATTTGGCAACGTTGCATTATGTCCATTTACATCCATGAAAAAGATCGAACTATTGGGTGTTCGGTGAACACCTTCGCATTCGACCTTTTACATTGGTTTAAATGAACACTGTGCAACGTTGCCACATTGCACGCTACGCCGCTGACTCCACTGTGCGCCTAGCTAGAAGCTCTCACCTGAAGCCCCGATGAAAGCCTACACGGAATTCAAACGGCGTTTTCGCGAGAGAGTGAATCGCGTAAGCGCAAGGAGAGTGCGAGAGGAATGGAATTGACTTTACTTTGGCAAAATTATGTTTTGATCCGATATTAATTCGATGAAAGTACGAATGCTTTCTCTCTCTCTCTCTCTCTTTCTCTCTCTCTCTCTCTCTCTCTCTCTCTCTCTCTCTCTCTCTCTCTCTTTCTCTCTCTCTCTCCCTCTCTCTCTCCCTCTGCCTCCCTCTCTCTCCCTCTCTCTCCCTCTCTCTCCTCCCTCCTTCTAGCGAGAGAGAAAGAGAAAGAGACAGCATGTCTTCCTTTGAGGCTATGATCTGCGCTGAGTCGTTTTGACTTCCCCACCCACGCAGTCACAGTCTTACAGTCGCATGCGTCGCTCGTTAAACCTCATGTGCCTCGCAGACGTTGCCAGGCACGATCCATGAATTTATTCAACCCTTTCACTCCACATGCCTATCATTCCATAGTTCAGCAAACAACTTTTCTTGGGGTCAAGGCTGGGCAATTAAATTAATGGGTCTTTTTGATTCTATAACGTAAAATTCAGCGAAAATAACAACGTGCCCTTTCAAAATCTTCGAAATTCACTCTTTGACTCAAGAAATCACTTCCATTGCTAAAACCTCGTCGCTGAACTAGACACTAAAATCACCGACATGCAAATACATATGTATGTATAGCACTAATGTAGTAAATATATAGGAAATGCAGTATATGTTCATAGTATATTGTTAAATAACAGTCGTAGACAATGTAATGAAATTTACCTGTATGAGCATGCGACCAATAATTGACAATAATTGAGGATGCGACCAATCGGGTAATAATACCCAGACGTTTCGAGTGGCATGGCACTCATCTTCAGTGGAAAAACCGAAACATAAACTAAAACGACGAAAACTTATAACGAACAACAATGAAATACGACATTTTAAAAACTAAATACGAGAAAAAACGCGAAATAAAGTACAATAACCGGATTCCGTGAGCTCGGCCGAGGACGATACACCGATATCAACAAACGAAATGAATAAGTACGAAAATAAAACCGCACAGTCACACAATTATGTGACAGCACGGGCTATGACGACCTTTTTGTTTATAGTATATATAGCATATATATTTTAAAAATGCAATATATATACTTCATGCATTATACAGGGTGTCCGAGAAATGAGTTCACACTTTTGCTGTGAGCGCCTGGTTGATTGTAAAAATCTGAAAAATTCAGGAATAATCTATTACTCCTAAGCGACTTCAGAGAAAATATCGAGGGGCACCCACCCCCCTTTAGGGGGGGAGTAGGCCCCAAAATGTACCCCGTGTTGCCAATATATCGCATATTTCAAATGGCAGGGGGTATTTTTTATTTCATCATTCAAAAGGGCTCAAAAAACTGAGTAATTTCGTTTTTTCAGATTTTCGGTAGCCCTTCTCAAAACAAAATGGCGGCCAAATAGCTACCCCATACTTTAGAGGCCCATAACTTCGGTTTGAATTAATATTTTTTCAAAAACTAAAACTTTTCTGAATCCTCAGAACGTCTTCTTTCCAATGATGTGCCACACTTAATCATTTGGTGGAAAAAAAATGGGGCGCGGAGCCCCCCCAAAAATTTTTGAGTTTGGGGGGCTGTAGCTCAAAAAAGTCAAATGTAAAGGGGGGTCGTGTTGTACATCGATCGAAAGATCTTAAAAAAAGGAAGAATTTGGCGCAAACCCAAAGTCGCTACGATGCGTCTATTCAAAATGGCGGCCATTTAACCATTTGGGGGTGGGGGACCGTCCCCCCCCAAATAAAATCCCTCCATCGAGTGATACACCAATCGAAAGGTCTTGGAAAGAGAAAGAGAATGGCACAAACCGGACGTCAATACGACGCTTGTATCCAAAATGGCAGCCGGTCAAAGTTTTTTGGCTATAGGCCTGCAGGGTCATAAGCCAAAAAACTTTGACCGGCTGCCATTTTGGATACAAGCGTTGTATTGACGTCCGGTTTGTGCCATTCACTTTCTCTTTCTAAGACCTTTCGATTGGTGTATCACTCGATGGAGGGATTTTATTTGGGGGGGACGGTCCCCTACCCCCAAATGATTAAATGGCCGCCATTTTGAATAGACGCATCGTAGCGACTTCGGGTTTGCGCCAAATTCTTCCTTTTTTTAAGATCTTTCGATCGATGTACAACACGACCCCCCTTTATATTTGAATTTTTTGAGCTACAGCCCCCCAAACTCAAAAATTTTTGGGGGGGCTCCGCGCCCCATTTTTTTTCCACCAAATGATTAAGTGTGGCACATCATTGGAAAGAAGACGTTCTGAGGATTCAGAAAAATTTTAGTTTTTGAAAAAATATTAATTCAAACCGAAGTTATGGGCCTCTAAAGTATGGGGTAGCTATTTGGCCGCCATTTTGTTTTGAGAAGGGCTACCGAAAATCTGAAAAAACGAAATTACTCAGTTTTTTGAGCCCTTTTGAATGATGAAATAAAAAATACCCCCTGCCATTTGAAATATGCGATATATTGGCAACACGGGGTACATTTTGGGGCCTACGCCCCCCCTAAAGGGGGGTGGGTGCCCCTCGATATTTTCTCTGAAGTCGCTTAGGGGTAACAGAGTATTCCTGAATTTTTCAGATTTTTACAATCAACCAGGCGCTCACAGCAAAAGTGTGAACTCATTTCTCGGACACCCTGTATGCATAATATGCGCTATATGAAGAATTTTTTAGGGGGGGATTTGGGGTCCCCCCTCTCCACCCCCCCCCCCCGGCTGAGCAATTCCCATGTCTCTAAGGGGGCCCAAAGAAAGTTTTTGAGTTTATTTCCGGTTCACAGGAATTCCCATAGGCATTTCAAGGAAAATCATGGTTTAACTATACCGTTTCGCTTCTAATTTATGGTATTTCACATCAATAGTTCAATTTTAAAGGAAATTACAGGGGTGTCATAGCGGAATTCCTGGATTTCAGAGAGTATATTGGGGAAAATGAGGCCACCATTTATAAGGGTAAAGAAGTGCAAATGTGGGCTCAAAGCGGCAAATGGGAGTCAGTAAGGGACAATGCAGGGAAATATGGAATTCAGGGGCCAATTCTGGTTGGAATAGAGGAAAAAAGGATCCAAATATGATTGAATTGAGTGGAGGAAGGGACAAAATGTGTGTGAAAAGGGGGCAGGAAAGGGCAAAATAAGGTGAATTAAGGGCAACTAGGAAAATAAAGAGGTAAATGTGGACGCAAATATCAGAAAGTAAGTGCAAATATGAGCAAATACCGGCAAATAGGAGTCAATAAGGGAGTATACAGGCATGTAAGGGCTTAAGGGGCCAAATGTGGGTGAAATTGAGGGGGGAAGGGGCCAAAAATGTAGTTAAAAGGGGGTTAGGTCGGGGCCAAATATGGGTGAAATAGGGACATGAAGGGGCCAAATAAGGAGAATTAGGGGCAAACGAGAAAAATAAAGTTAAATGTGGGCGCATATAGCAATAAATAAGTACTTATCAGACTTTAGTTTTTTTTTTATCGATCACGAAAAAAAAAAATGTTCACCGTTTGAATAAGTTGGGTTACATTGCGCTCAGTGGCGTAGCGTCTAGGGTGTTCGGGTGTTCGGTGAACACCCTACGACTTTTGGTGATATTTAAATTCAAATGCTGATTAATTGGTGAAATGTTTAACTAAAACACCAACTGTAAATAAATAATAGCACACCGAATAAGTAATCTCTGCACTTAATCAGACAGAATAAGTCTGAAAGTGAAAGAAAAAACGAGGCTGTAATATCACGCATGGCCCGCTCTGTCACATACAGTGCGAGCTGCGAGGTGTCCGGTGAGAAACGGCGAACGCCCCACGAGAGGATGGAATAGGGATATCATTGCAGTGGAGGATGCGAGAGTCGAGACGCACCGCACCGAATGAACGAAACAGAACGGACGAACACGGCAGCGAGGCGTTCGGTTAGCTCTAGAGAACACCCCACTGCTCAGTGCTCACTCACTACCCTGCTTGGTGCGTTTGTCGCGGCATCGGCAGTTGTGCGGTGCGCGCTGAAGAACGGTTCGTATGCCCGACTGCTGCAATAGGTCTGCGTTCGGTAAAGCCGGTTGAACACCTCGCACTAGCGCCAAAGTTTCTGCGGAGAGAGAAGAGTGGCATGGCAGAGGGTTCGCGGGTTCGCCTACTGCAACCGGACCACCCCACTACTTGATTTAATACAACCACACTGCGTGTTGCTATTTTGACAGTTTCAACCTGCATAAAAATTGAGCGGTTTTTTTGTGTGCTTATTTTCTAAATGCTTAGGCGATTCGGTGTAGAGGCCCAACCTAACCTAACGTAAGTTTGTGTGCGTGTGTGTGTGTGTGTGTGTGGGGGGGGGGGGTGGAAGTAACTCCATTTCGCTCGCTTCTTCTTAGAGCTTGATAAGGGAGAATGAAATTCTACTAAAAACGAACACCCAACTCTTTGGACCACGCTACGCCACTGATTGCGCTGCCTTTTCTAAATGATTCTTATAATAAAACTTACATCTATCAGGGAGTACCACTGGTTTATGGCACTCATTATGTCAGTTGTCACAATCACTTTTAAACAATAACAAATAACAACGAACAATGTAAGTAACTCCGAGTGAGACTGAGGACTGAACGGCAAGTGAGCCAAGTGAGGTTGTGGACAGTGGTAGACTGGTAGCGGTAGCGGTACGAACGACTGCACAAGAGAGAAATACTCTAGAAATATACTCTTTGGATCGTACGGAAGAACACGAAGAGAGGGAGAGAAGAGGTTTGAGATGATAATCGCGAAACGGATCACATCTTCAGTCAGCTCTCGCTGGTTCATTTTTAGGTGCTGTCGCGTAGCAAAGCACCTTATGCTATCGTCGCTGTCCGTATGTATGTATGTGACGCTCGACGCTCTCAGTTTATGCACGCGAAAAGTGGTAGTAAATATTAATCGATTTTCACGAAACTTTGCAGAAATGTTTGTCACTACCTTAGGATGAACTGCCAAAAATTTGAAAAAAATTGGTCCATAAATTTTAAAGTTCTCGAGGTTTTAGTTTTTAAGTTTCATCGGTAATTCTCGTGCTCAGTCGGCAGTCGGTAGTTCGCCGCGCGATGTCGTCCGGCACGAACGAATTCTCCCCACTCCGATCATCTATCCCCCACTCTTCGGTCTTCCTCTCCTTCCTCCCTCTCCACGCGTCGCAGAAACGCAGTTCATAACTCAATATAAAGTCTTTTGCTGGGTCATTTTTCTATAACGCGTTTTGTCAGCGCTATAGGTACCAACGTGTTTCCATGTTTTTTTCTGTGCATATCTTTTTTCTTTTTTTCCATCAAATTTAGGGGGAGGACGATGCCCCCCCCCCCAACTTTTAGCGGTGGGCAGAAAGAAAAATAAATAATTAGCTGTGATCTCGTCGAGGGAAGAACCGAGGAACAAGGGCAATCCATGGGAAGAAGATTGAGGAGAATCAATGAAGGGGCGAGGATGTGTGAGTGTGATTGTGAGAATAACCGTACGATAAACTGCAGCAGACAAAGATGGTCACTCATACAGCATTCGCCCGAATGCGCGCCAGTGTGGACGACGCGACGCACACTGGTCTACGCAAGCCAGCTAGCTAGACAAAAGTCCCCTAATGCAGTTGCGGTGGTGAAAATTGGAAATTGGTTATTTTTCTGGTTTCTCAGCCGTCAGTGCAGTAGAACATGCGATTTTCAGTCCGTTATCCTCCATTTTGACAGTTTTTTGAAAAAAAAATTGGGTATTCCATTTTTTTTAAAAATCGAACAAATTTTGAGGGCCCAGAAATTAAGTATGGGCAAATTTTTGGGAACTTTCGTATTTTTTTCCTTACAGTGCTTGTTTAGTAGAACATTTTGCACCCAAAGTTTTTTAAATTTGGTTCATTTAAAGGGGAGCAACGACTTTTGGAAAATGGGTGGATATCGAACTTTGAACTTCGATATATCGAATACGACAAAAGGTATCGAACTTTGGTTTGTGCTAAAATGCTTAGAATTTTATGTTCTTTCTAAGTATGCAAAAAATCATGGGGTCCCTATTTGAAATATTCGATTTAGCCTCCCCCCCCCGACCCCGTGACCCCTTCCCACACCCCCTAAAATGAGGGGGGCACCCAACATAGCCAAACAGATGAGCCTCCTGAATGTAAAAGATTGGCAGAAACCGATTCTCTAAATATGAATCAGGAAAAAAATTTGAGGGAGGTTGTGCGTTACTTTAGCCCACCCCTGTGTAAGATGCCAATATTTGAATGTGGAGGGTTCAGATAGTTGATGGTAGTGTGGGGGGGGGGGTGTTCCCCGCTCAATATTTTTCTTGAGTCGGAAGTTTCAAGATCACAGAGAATCTATGTAGTGTAAAATTTTACGAGTTCCAAACGGTTTTCACAGTTATTATAGTTTTTTACTGTTTTGATGATTGAAGATTGTTCGTCCACGTCAACGGCAAAATCCCCCATTATCCGCTGAGTTCTCCAACCGAAAAAATTCATAACTTGTAAGGACGACAAAAGACGACATTCGAATATTGAAAAACGTGTTCCCAGAGGTCTTAGGAACATTTCCTTGCCACTCTAAGCGTGGGCATCCGTGGGCCAAAAAACGTAGGTGGCCTTAAAGCCTAAAATTCTCGTCAATTTTGAGTAAAATTGGTACCGACCGTATACAGTCTCTAAAAACTCCAAATTATTGACTTAAATGAAATATATGTAGATGAATGTATTCGCCTTATCATCAGGAAGGATCAACAAGTTCTAAGTTTGAACAAAAAATAAAGTAACTAAGTAAAAATCGTACTTTTTGTCTGGGGATTGCAATGGCTAGAAACTAATAGCACCTTAAAGTATACAAACACACCTTGCGCGCGTTGCTTTAAACGCATGTTGCAACCTTACCAAACATGATCGGTCGGAAAAATTTGAGATACAGATGCACTAAGATATGGGGAATCACACTACGTTGTCAGATTTCCGTTTTTCCGACCTCCAAAAATCGACTTTTGTCTAGCTAGATACCCATTGTAGACCATAGTGCGACGGTCGCGCCGCACCGAATGTGCCATGCGTAGTGCGGTGCGGACTGTTCGGCCGTGCTCGCCTGGGAGGCTGTCTTTGGGACCCGAGTCAAAGGAAATTCCGTGCGGCGCGAACGCAGATGTGTTCGCATTCATTATAGCGTGTGGACTGTTTATATACAGATATAGCATTGCCCTTATTTAGTAAATTAATTCAACCGTGGGTTCGGGTTGAGGCATTGCAATAAATAAATTTAGAAAAAAGGTGGGAGGTAAAACTCAAATAAAAAGATAGACTAAGGATTTAAATTTTGACACAAACACTTTGCTGCCCCCCAGCCGATCAGAGTGAACCGAAA
The DNA here is from genome assembly GCA_011764245.1 of Trialeurodes vaporariorum. NCBI lineage: Eukaryota > Metazoa > Arthropoda > Insecta > Hemiptera > Aleyrodidae > Trialeurodes > Trialeurodes vaporariorum. The sequence goes on from VMOF01000379.1 coordinate 43,386,527, forward strand.
AAGTTAAAATAAAAGATTAGACCGCCCCATCGGGGACGGCCTGTTTTCAAAAAGTAAAACTTACATTTTTAAGAGCTACGAAAATACGCGTCCCTCTAGTCGAAGACAGAATAAGACTGACTTTTGGCTTGACTATGCGCCGGGAGAACGAGCCCCGTAGCGATCCCAGGAACGTAACGAGCGCGTTGATTGGTCGAGACAGCATCATTCGATGTCCGAACAACCAACACGCTAAAGCCTTGCTCCTACCATCCACCTCAGTCGGAAAGACATAGACCCACGCTTGGTGCGGTAAATGCGCCTTCAAACTGAGGAGGATGCCAGAGGCATGACACCCACGCTCCCGCAATCGCCACATACTCTCCCCCCGACGACAGTCAGCGCGGGATATTTGAATTTAGCTGCTGCAATGCTACACGGACGAATATTTCTTGAGCACGGGTGAACAGACCGATGCGGTGTTCGTGCGCCATTCGGTGCGGCCTGTTTGTCGAAATAAAAAAAAAACGATATGGACCTCTGGTTAGCGCAAACATGCTCAGTTTGTTACGCCTTTTCGATTGATGTACCACTCGATAGGGTTCGTATCTCGGAATTTTTCCGATAGCCCCTCGTGGGGGCCAAAAACGTTAAAAATGTTTGGGGGTTTTAAAACCAAATTTTGACTAAATTTTTGTTGAAATTGAATTTATTTTTCGAAAAGGGCTTGCTCTTTAGAGTATTTTAGACACCCTGTTTTTTAAATTCCGACTTTTCAAAGAGAAGTAATGATTTTTTTGAAAATGGGTCCAAATCGAACTTTGACCTTCGATATATCGAAAACAAAAAACGATATCGACCTTCGGTGTGCACCAAAAGTCTTTGAATTTTACGCCCTTTCAAAAGATGTATCCTAAGATAGGGGTTACTGTTTGAAATTTTTGAGATAGCCCCCCTGGGGGCCCCCCAGAGAGGGCCCCCAAATCGGTGACCCCCTTAAAAGATGTCCCTCTCAAAATAATCGAACACGTGTTTCAGCGTTTTTCGAAATTCGGAGCTGTTCTCGAGATATTCGGCCTGGCTCCTTTTTTAATTGACACCCTGTAGAAGGAACCACCGCGTGTTTGTAAACATCGACAGAACTTACAAACGGGGCTGTTGCACACTTTTGCTATTAGTGATTTAACAGTCGATTCTGGTGTAAAAACCTCGAAGAATAACAATGGCAGCACTAAAAATTTCCGAAATCCACTCTTAAACTCAATAAACGCTTTTATTCACGAGGGCGTAATGGTGGCCGAGGGCGATGACAATGGGATATTCCTATCTTAAATTCATCACTCTTTCTATGCCGACAAGGATGATTCACAGAGTATAATTAGTCATCAGAGTGATGATCCACATCCAATGAATGGTACCGCAACACCTAGTGACACCGCAGTGTCAAATGTTTTAAAAAATTTTGGCGGGAAATAAAACAATAACTGTAAGTTAATTTTTTTTGGGCAGAGGTGTTTTTCCCTGGAAAGAGCTTGTTATGTAGAGTAGTTTAGACCCCTAGTTTTTTAAATAGCGACTTTCTGAATAAGAGTTATGATTTTTTTAAAATGGGTTTCCATACATTTTGAAGTTCGATATCTCGAATACTAAAAGAGATATCGACATGCGGTTTACGCCAAAATGCTCAGTTTTTTACCCTCTTTCGAATGAGGTATCACGAGATAGGGGTTACCATTTGAAAAAAAAAAGTTAGAGGCGCCCCCGCCCCCCCCGGGAGGGGCGACCAAAATTTTGACCCCCCAAAAAGTAGTTTTTATTTATCTAGGAGCATTCCCAAAGTTTGGTTTTTTTATCTGCGTAAATAAAGAAATGGCGCAGCCGTTCCGGGACTTACCGGACACCCTGTATAGGCAGGCACTAAGCATGATATTTTTGTCATCATCGAAGGCACCAATATTATAAAAAATACCTTGAGCATTGGTGAAACCAAAGAAAGTTTTGCTTTCTGCAAAAAATGTTAAAAATGAATAAACATTGGTATCGATTATTTATTTCTGGCGTTATTTTCACTTAATTTGATCATCATGTTCTTCCATGTGTCTTTAATTTCCCGATTGTTTCTTGTATTCACTTAAAATAATCGTCCAAATTAGTGCTTTTTTTAGTCCACTGTTCGACTTATTGTTAGAACCAATTCTTTTAAGCTATCCAATAAGTGAATGTCGTCCACTGGCGCAGAATGGTTCTACATTGGTAAATTTAAGATTAAAATTACGATAGAGCATGAGTTTAATTTTTTTTTTTTTTTTTTTTTTTTTAATTTTATGAGTTTATTCCGCCCTCTCCCGTCCCCGCCTTTCGAAGTCTAATTACAAGTGAGTAAGGATTTAATTAACTACCCGTCTTTCATGCATGTGAAATACTCTGACAAAGAGAGGGAGATCAAAAGCGGTAGAATTTCAAGACGTTTTGAATCGCGTGATTTCGCGGGGTCTTCCACTGACTGGCTTTTGACGAGCTGTAGGGTGTAGGTGTCGAAAGGTATTCCGTAAGGATAAGCTCACGAGATCGATGACGGTTGCCAGACCGGGCGAAATCGATCTTTTTGCATAGGTTTCCATGGCTGAAGAGAAGGGTTGCCGGATTGTACGTCTTTCAAGCATGTAAAATACTCTAACAATGAGAGGAAGATCAAAAGGAAATGGGGCCGTTGCCAGTGGCGTCGCGTGCCATCTGGCAACAATGATACTCATCCATTTAAACTCATTAAATAAATCGAATTTTCCTTGTGCACTGTGCACCCCCTGAATTCGACCTTTTATATGAATCCAAATGGATAGCATGCTGTGTTGCCAAACTGCACGCGACGCCACTGGCCGTTGAACACTTTTGCTATAAGCGATTTAAAAGTCGATTCTGGTGTAAAAACCTCCAAAATTAACGATTTTATATGAATCCAAATGGATAGCATGCTGTGTTGCCAAACTGCACGCGACGCCACTGGCCGTTGTACACTTTTGCTATAAGCGATTTAAAAGTCGATTCTGGTGTAAAAACCTCCAAAAATAACGATGGCACCACTAAAAACTTTTGATATCCACTCCTAAACTCGATAAACACTTTTAATTTCGCGGGCGTAATGGTGGCTGAGGGTAGTAACAATGGGAGATTCCCATCTAACAATACTGTAACTCCATCAAGAAGTGACGACTTTCATTTGACACTGCGGTGTCACTAGGTGTTGCGGTACCATTCATTGGATGTGGATCATCACTCTGATGACTAATTATACTCTGTGAATCATCCTTGTCGGCATAGAAAGAGTGACGAATTTAAGATAGGAATATCCCATTGTCATCGCCCTCGGCCACCATTACGCCCTCGTGAATAAAAGCGTTTATTGAGTTTAAGAGTGGATTTCGGAAATTTTTAGTGCTGCCATTGTTATTCTTCGAGGTTTTTACACCAGAATCGACTGTTAAATCACTAATAGCAAAAGTGTGCAACAGCCCCGTTTGTAAGTTCTGTCGATGTTTACAAACACGCGGTGGTTCCTTCTACAGGGTGTCAATTAAAAAAGGAGCCAGGCCGAATATCTCGAGAACAGCTCCGAATTTCGAAAAACGCTGAAACACGTGTTCGATTATTTTGAGAGGGACATCTTTTAAGGGGGTCACCGATTTGGGGGCCCTCTCTGGGGGGCCCCCAGGGGGGCTATCTCAAAAATTTCAAACAGTAACCCCTATCTTAGGATACATCTTTTGAAAGGGCGTAAAATTCAAAGACTTTTGGTGCACACCGAAGGTCGATATCGTTTTTTGTTTTCGATATATCGAAGGTCAAAGTTCGATTTGGACCCATTTTCAAAAAAATCATTACTTCTCTTTGAAAAGTCGGAATTTAAAAAACAGGGTGTCTAAAATACTCTAAAGAGCAAGCCCTTTTCGAAAAATAAATTCAATTTCAACAAAAATTTAGTCAAAATTTGGTTTTAAAACCCCCAAACATTTTTAACGTTTTTGGCCCCCACGAGGGGCTATCGGAAAAATTCCGAGATACGAACCCTATCGAGTGGTACATCAATCGAAAAGGCGTAACAAACTGAGCATGTTTGCGCTAACCAGAGGTCCATATCGTTTTTTTTTTATTTCGACAAACAGGCCGCACCGAATGGCGCACGAACACCGCATCGGTCTGTTCACCCGTGCTCAAGAAATATTCGTCCGTGTAGCATTGCAGCAGCTAAATTCAAATATCCCGCGCTGACTGTCGTCGGGGGGAGAGTATGTGGCGATTGCGGGAGCGTGGGTGTCATGCCTCTGGCATCCTCCTCAGTTTGAAGGCGCATTTACCGCACCAAGCGTGGGTCTATGTCTTTCCGACTGAGGTGGATGGTAGGAGCAAGGCTTTAGCGTGTTGGTTGTTCGGACATCGAATGATGCTGTCTCGACCAATCAACGCGCTCGTTACGTTCCTGGGATCGCTACGGGGCTCGTTCTCCCGGCGCATAGTCAAGCCAAAAGTCAGTCTTATTCTGTCTTCGACTAGAGGGACGCGTATTTTCGTAGCTCTTAAAAATGTAAGTTTTACTTTTTGAAAACAGGCCGTCCCCGATGGGGCGGTCTAATCTTTTATTTTAACTTTTTCGGTTCACTCTGATCGGCTGGGGGGCAGCAAAGTGTTTGTGTCAAAATTTAAATCCTTAGTCTATCTTTTTATTTGAGTTTTACCTCCCACCTTTTTTCTAAATTTATTTATTGCAATGCCTCAACCCGAACCCACGGTTGAATTAATTTACTAAATAAGGGCAATGCTATATCTGTATATAAACAGTCCACACGCTATAATGAATGCGAACACATCTGCGTTCGCGCCGCACGGAATTTCCTTTGACTCGGGTCCCAAAGACAGCCTCCCAGGCGAGCACGGCCGAACAGTCCGCACCGCACTACGCATGGCACATTCGGTGCGGCGCGACCGTCGCACTATGGTCTACAATGGGTATCTAGCTAGACAAAAGTCGATTTTTGGAGGTCGGAAAAACGGAAATCTGACAACGTAGTGTGATTCCCCATATCTTAGTGCATCTGTATCTCAAATTTTTCCGACCGATCATGTTTGGTAAGGTTGCAACATGCGTTTAAAGCAACGCGCGCAAGGTGTGTTTGTATACTTTAAGGTGCTATTAGTTTCTAGCCATTGCAATCCCCAGACAAAAAGTACGATTTTTACTTAGTTACTTTATTTTTTGTTCAAACTTAGAACTTGTTGATCCTTCCTGATGATAAGGCGAATACATTCATCTACATATATTTCATTTAAGTCAATAATTTGGAGTTTTTAGAGACTGTATACGGTCGGTACCAATTTTACTCAAAATTGACGAGAATTTTAGGCTTTAAGGCCACCTACGTTTTTTGGCCCACGGATGCCCACGCTTAGAGTGGCAAGGAAATGTTCCTAAGACCTCTGGGAACACGTTTTTCAATATTCGAATGTCGTCTTTTGTCGTCCTTACAAGTTATGAATTTTTTCGGTTGGAGAACTCAGCGGATAATGGGGGATTTTGCCGTTGACGTGGACGAACAATCTTCAATCATCAAAACAGTAAAAAACTATAATAACTGTGAAAACCGTTTGGAACTCGTAAAATTTTACACTACATAGATTCTCTGTGATCTTGAAACTTCCGACTCAAGAAAAATATTGAGCGGGGAACACCCCCCCCCCCCACACTACCATCAACTATCTGAACCCTCCACATTCAAATATTGGCATCTTACACAGGGGTGGGCTAAAGTAACGCACAACCTCCCTCAAATTTTTTTCCTGATTCATATTTAGAGAATCGGTTTCTGCCAATCTTTTACATTCAGGAGGCTCATCTGTTTGGCTATGTTGGGTCCCCCCCTCATTTTAGGGGGTGTGGGAAGGGGTCACGGGGTCGGGGGGGGGAGGCTAAATCGAATATTTCAAATAGGGACCCCATGATTTTTTGCATACTTAGAAAGAACATAAAATTCTAAGCATTTTAGCACAAACCAAAGTTCGATACCTTTTGTCGTATTCGATATATCGAAGTTCAAAGTTCGATATCCACCCATTTTCCAAAAGTCGTTGCTCCCCTTTAAATGAACCAAATTTAAAAAACTTTGGGTGCAAAATGTTCTACTAAACAAGCACTGTAAGGAAAAAAATACGAAAGTTCCCAAAAATTTGCCCATACTTAATTTCTGGGCCCTCAAAATTTGTTCGATTTTTAAAAAAAATGGAATACCCAATTTTTTTTTCAAAAAACTGTCAAAATGGAGGATAACGGACTGAAAATCGCATGTTCTACTGCACTGACGGCTGAGAAACCAGAAAAATAACCAATTTCCAATTTTCACCACCGCAACTGCATTAGGGGACTTTTGTCTAGCTAGCTGGCTTGCGTAGACCAGTGTGCGTCGCGTCGTCCACACTGGCGCGCATTCGGGCGAATGCTGTATGAGTGACCATCTTTGTCTGCTGCAGTTTATCGTACGGTTATTCTCACAATCACACTCACACATCCTCGCCCCTTCATTGATTCTCCTCAATCTTCTTCCCATGGATTGCCCTTGTTCCTCGGTTCTTCCCTCGACGAGATCACAGCTAATTATTTATTTTTCTTTCTGCCCACCGCTAAAAGTTGGGGGGGGGCATCGTCCTCCCCCTAAATTTGATGGAAAAAAAGAAAAAAGATATGCACAGAAAAAAACATGGAAACACGTTGGTACCTATAGCGCTGACAAAACGCGTTATAGAAAAATGACCCAGCAAAAGACTTTATATTGAGTTATGAACTGCGTTTCTGCGACGCGTGGAGAGGGAGGAAGGAGAGGAAGACCGAAGAGTGGGGGATAGATGATCGGAGTGGGGAGAATTCGTTCGTGCCGGACGACATCGCGCGGCGAACTACCGACTGCCGACTGAGCACGAGAATTACCGATGAAACTTAAAAACTAAAACCTCGAGAACTTTAAAATTTATGGACCAATTTTTTTCAAATTTTTGGCAGTTCATCCTAAGGTAGTGACAAACATTTCTGCAAAGTTTCGTGAAAATCGATTAATATTTACTACCACTTTTCGCGTGCATAAACTGAGAGCGTCGAGCGTCACATACATACATACGGACAGCGACGATAGCATAAGGTGCTTTGCTGGGTGGCATTCATTTGGGCGAAAATGGTCAAAATCGTTACTGTTGGGCGAGAAAAATCGTTTCATTTGGGCGACCGGTATAACAAAGGAAAGGTAGGGGAAGTGCTACCTGCAGTCATATAAATCGTTTCATTTGGGCGACACGAGTATATAGGGAAGTACATAAGTATATAGTGAAATTTAGTCGAAAAAAACTTACCTTCTTGGTTACCTCGATGGTTTAAGATATGCAGATTATTATGTAGGTGATACGTGGGATTGGTTGACAAAAGGTTCTCAAAATCTGCTTCATTCAAAGAGGCAAAGTCTGAGAACTTTTTTCCCCCCATCCCTTCATTTTTGGAGTGTAAATAGCCCCCGCGTCACAAAAATAAAATATGATAAATGTGAAAGGTGTAAAAAAATTGTTCGCATTAAACGCACTTAATATTGTGTGAATGAATAAATAAAAATATGAATAAATTAAGAATGATCAATTTTCGGGGGTGTAGAAGGACCGCACGTCAAAACAATTATAGGTACGATAATGTATGAATAAATAAATAAATAAAAAATAAGAATATACACATCATCTCACTCATCGAACAAATCTCGCACAAGTGTGATAAGCTTGCATCACCTCACAGATCTCCCTATTTATTCGTCCAGTGCATAGGTTACAGTACATACTGTCTCCAGTATATAGGCTCGCCCAAATGATGTGCGATTTTCTCCCGTTTCCCTTCCCTACCACTCGCCCGAATGAAACGATTTTAAGGGCTCGCCCAAACGATAATCGCCCAAATGATATTCGCCCGCTTTGCTACGCGACAGCACCTAAAAATGAACCAGCGAGAGCTGACTGAAGATGTGATCCGTTTCGCGATTATCATCTCAAACCTCTTCTCTCCCTCTCTTCGTGTTCTTCCGTACGATCCAAAGAGTATATTTCTAGAGTATTTCTCTCTTGTGCAGTCGTTCGTACCGCTACCGCTACCAGTCTACCACTGTCCACAACCTCACTTGGCTCACTTGCCGTTCAGTCCTCAGTCTCACTCGGAGTTACTTACATTGTTCGTTGTTATTTGTTATTGTTTAAAAGTGATTGTGACAACTGACATAATGAGTGCCATAGGTTCCATAGGAAGAGCACACGTGATGTTTTGATGTTTTGATGCGCCCTTCTTCCGGAATAAGGGCTCATAAAACATTGAGTCTGCTCGATACAGGAATCGTCAATGACGTTCTGTAGGTTCGTTTCATAGGAAGAGCACACGTGATGTTTTGATGCGCCCTTCTTCCAGAATAAGGGCTCATAAAACATTGAGTCTGCTCGATACAGGAATCGTCAATGACATTCTAAAGGTTCGTTTCATAGGAAGAGCACACGTGATGTTTTGATACGCCCTTCTTCCGGTGACGGTTCCAATTCAGATTTCCCGGACGTCCCCCCCAAAAAGTAGTTTTTATTTATCTAGGAACATTCCCAAAGTTTGGTTTTTTTATCTGCGTAAATAAAGAAATGGCGCAGCCGTTCCGGGACTTACCGGACACCCGGTATTTTTAATGATCGCTTTTATTTCATCGCGTTTCTCTGTTTTGCCTGCAAATTTGTCAATTAACCTACGGATATATTTTGTGATTTCTTTTATCCGTTGGTTTGTGAGCCAGAGTTTTTGAGCACTCTGGCATGATTCCGCCAGAGCCTTATAAATCTGATCAATCGGGACGATTATTTTTACTGAATACAAGAAACAATCGGGGAATTAACGACTTATGGAAGAACTTTGTGTTCAAACCAAGTGAAAGTAACTCAAGAAATAAATAATCGATAGTCGATACCCATGTTTAACATTTTTTGCAGAAAGTAAAACTTTCTTTGGTTTCACTGATATTCAAGTTATTTTTTATAATATTATTCTATAATATGCCTTCGATGATGAGAAAAATATCATGCTTAGTGCCTGTCTATATTTTTAATGATCGCTTTTATTTCATCGCATTTCTCTGCTTTGCCTGCATTTATCTATTAATGTACGGATATATGTCGTGATTTCTTTTATCCGTTGGTTTATGAGTCAGAGTGTTTGCGCTCTGACATGATTCCGCCAAAGCCTTATCAATCTGACCAATCGCTGTAATAAATTTTGCACCAGGTTTGATAGAGATGTGGACTTACACTTTTTTTTTTTTTTTTTTTTTTTTTTTTTTTTTTTTTTTTTTTTTTTGAAACCTTGCAACCAGTGGCGGATCCAGGGGGCCCATGAAGCCCAGGGCTGCCGTTTTGCGTATAATCAATGCTATTTTTCTATTCACCGATGATTCCACCGGTTGAGAAAAGATTACACAGTCCAGTTCAGTGCATGACTGTAGTGAACTAAAATACTCGCATCTGTAATCTTTTCTCAACCGGTGGAGTCGTCGATGACTTTAAAAAACTTGCGGATATTTTAATTAATCAACGGAGTTTCCACCGATTAAGGAAAGATTACAGATGAGAGTATTTTCGTGCATTACTGTCATACACTGAACTGAACTGCGTAATCTTTTCTCAACCGGTGGAATCATCGGTGAATAGAAAAATAGCATTGATTATACGCAAAACGGCAGCCCTGATGAAGCCTCAATTTTAGCCTTATTAAACAGCAAATAGCCCCAAATTGCTTCCTGCGACAATTAAATATTCAAATTTCAAAGCCTCCCCCCCCCAGAAAAATTAGCTGGGTCTGCCGCTGCGTGCAATTCAGTAACGAGTAGGCCCTACTCGTTACTACGAGTAGGGGTTGCAATTTAGGAAACATCTCTGTTCAAAAATATGCCATCGAAAACCTCGGGGAACAATTTCGTAATACCCTGTATTGTGTGTACCCACCTCAATTATTTTTATCTAGTTCATTTCATCTTCATGGAACTGTAACTTAATCAACCCAGCACTTTTGAATTGTTGTTCTGCTCCATCAAATGCTACCAACGTCGGATTTATTGCATGATAATACATTTTTTTTTTGTCCAACTAATTGATGTATATTGAAATGAAAGATGTAACAAAAACTGGATAAAAATTAATTCTCAATAAGTCACATTTTTTATTACCAGTTCCCGAACCGCGCGTCATCAAAGCTGCGAGGGCGTATTGTGATCGTCGGACGTCCGGGAAATCTGAATTGGAACCGTCACCGGAAGAAGGGCGTATCAAAACATCACGTGTGCTCTTCCTATGAAACGAACCTTTAGAATGTCATTGACGATTCCTGTATCGAGCAGACTCAATGTTTTATGAGCCCTTATTCTGGAAGAAGGGCGCATCAAAACATCACGTGTGCTCTTCCTATGAAACGAACCTACAGAACGTCATTGACGATTCCTGTATCGAGCAGACTCAATGTTTTATGAGCCCTTATTCCGGAAGAAGGGCGCATCAAAACATCAAAACATCACGTGTGCTCTTCCTATGGAACGAACCCATAGAATATCATTGACGATTCCTGTATCGAGCAGACTCAATGTTTTTTGAGCCCTTATTCTGGAGATAGCCTCTTCCGTTTAAAGAGACTTTTTCCGGTTTTCGATGCAGTCTGCTGCTCTCCCAACATAAATCCCTTTCCGTTTCGATGTTATCAATTCAATTTCCAATTCAAATTTACGAATCACATATTTTGATTATTCATAGAGGGGGGAGGGGATATATCCCTTTGTGGAGGGGGAGAGGAACTTAGGGGTGGACTCGCTCTAAACTAAACACGAGTGGAATACCTCACGTCATCGGGTTCGCTTTGGGTCGCACAGACGAAAATCCCCAGAGCCAGCGCCCCTCTTTTTTTCTGTTTTTCCCCTCTCCCCCCCCATCCGTAACCAATTCGAGTTTCCTACCCTTCCCCCTTTTTTCTACGCTGGATGTTATTTCTGTTAAAATTCACCCTCATTCATTGAGTTTCTACTCAACTCGAACCCGGACGGACAGGACACTAATCCACAGTGGGTTGAAACATAAAATTTCATTGACGCAATTTAATGAAAACAAATAAAATGAAGGTTATAAACATTGAATAGCTAGGTAACTTAGAAATGGTGTAGAATCGTTCACGTTAAAGCTTGAAATGAGCTTAATTACGTGGTTTTCGCATGAAATAATTAACTCGCATATGTATTTTACGAAAAAATCAAAACAAAAAAATTTCGTGTCCGAAAAAAATTAATTTTTCGGTCCAGTGTGAGGCGTGCACTGCGGAGCAAAGTTCCCGCGTAAAACAGGATTTTCATCTGTTGCGCCTTTTAATGATTTCACCGTGATATTTTTCAACTTTTAAGTAACTTTTTTTGGAGAGGGGGTGGTGCATTGTTGCCGCTTTGGTCTCATATGTGACACCACTGGCGCAACCAGGATATCTTCCATCTCTCTCATTTCCCATTTGAATGTATGAGTAGGAAAAGGACAGAAGGAGGGGGTTTTATCCCTTTTTTCATCCTTGTCTAACATACGTTTCTTAATGGAGAAAAGAGAGAGATGAAGAAACTCTCGGTGCGCTACTGTGTGACACACACGAACGATAATACCAAACAAATGATTGAAACGGTTGTCTCATGCGGATTTGAGCCTTGCAATCTAGCAACGCGCGGCACAATAATCCGAGATTTGGGGAAAAAAGTATGCTAGAAAATCAGTGAAAAAAAAAATAAAAAACAATCAAAAATCATAGTTTTCGACCTTTCAAGCTTAATTCAACACTTTTCAGTGACATTTTTCTGTAGGTTTAAATTACTTGTTCTAAGTGTTCTCTGTGATTAAAATTGGTCTAAGAAGTTTGTAAATAATTAATTGATTTCAAATTTGTTGTCTGATTTTTTGCCACGTTTTGAAGGTCTGAGACTATAGTGCGCTGCGTCCCGTCCATTTAAAGCAGTGCAAAATATCGACTTGAGAGAGTGCAGTGTGCACCTCCGATTGATCGATCTTATTCCATGCGTTTGAATTAGGAAAATTCAACATACCCTGATTACTCGCGACGCCACTAGCCGCCGTGCAAAGGATCGAAAAATGTCATTTCCTGGATATTATTTTATGAATTAAAACCAAAGTCATAGGGCGTCAATAAAAAATAGGAAGATAGCCTTATGATGCATGAGACGATTTATTTTAGAGCTTAAAACGTGTCAAGTAGCATGGTTTTTGCAACAAATAAAATAACAGCTCAAAAATGTTTTGAAACCAAAAAACCTAGACCAAACCTTCATGTCCATAAAAAATCCTATTTTCGACCCAGCGTGCTGCGCGCCGTTCTCGGCAAGGGTATACGCGTAAGTTCTTACCGTATCGTAAATTAAACCTCGTTCCTCTTAACTTAAACCAGAGCTGCCGTTTTGCGTATAATTATTGAAATTTTTCAATTCACTGATGATTCCACCAGTTGAAAAAAGATTACACAAGTCAGTTCAATGTATGACTGTAAAGCCTGAAAATGCTCTAACCGGTGGAGTTGACGATGACTTTCAAAAACTTGCGGTTGTTTTAATTAATTAACGAAGTTTCTACCGATGGAGAAAATATAACAGATCAGAATATTATCGTGCATTACAGTCATACACTGAACTGAACTGAACTTGGTAATCTTCATCAACCGGTGGAATCATCGATGAATTAAAAAATGTCATTGATTATACACATAATGGCAGCTGTGACTGAAACAATCAATGTTGAAGTTTCGAATTTCGGCCGCTAAATGCGCTGCATTTGTCTGTTTGGCGGTTTACCTTTCTTTAAATTCTTCATTTCTTTTGTCGAAAGACGTGTCATTTTGGGCAAAAATGCCGCTGTTCTGCTCTGAAGTAGATTGCGCTTAAACCAATAAGCACTCCGTTTTGATCCTCGTAAAAAATCCTCTAACTTCTTTTTCCTCCTCCCCCCACCCCCAGTCTTTTTTTTCCCGGTCTATTTTTATAATTTTTCATTTCTTTAATAGGCTGAACGTCCTCGTCAATTTTTTTCTTTATTTCATTAATGTTTTTTTTTTTTTGAAGGAGAAATAACTTGGTTTTCTTTCCCTCTCTCCGTTTCAGAAGGGCGGTATCCTTGTTCCTGAAATCTTTTTATGATTGATGGTTGTAAACTTCTTGCATGTTTTATCTCCAAAGTTACGTCAACCGCTCTCTTTTATTCAGAAGCCAAAAAAGAAGAGGGGAAACTTAAGTCTCAATGAATGTTTTATAATTTTGTCGTCGAGACGCAGGTTTTGTTTTTCGAGGAAAAGGTCTCTTCGCGTTTTCAAGGCATCATTTAGCAATTCAATGGGTTTTAAAATTGTCTTTCTCACTTAATATCTTTTGAGAAATGAGTGAACTCTCGTGGAATTTATGACGTGGAATAGCGATGCATTGCATAGCATAAGTGGCGGTGACCTGCAGACTGATTCTGCTCATTTGGACGAGACGAGACGAGATAGGAATAAACGATGAATCCCATTGGTTTAAATGGCGTCACGTGACAGATTTGAAGTCATTCGACGACGACGGCCACGGCGGATCGACGGGATTTGAGTCATTCTTCTCCAAATTTATGACTCGCAGCCGTGGCCGTCGTCGTCGAATGACTTCAAATCTGTCACGTGACGCCATTTAAACCAATGGGATTCATCGTTTATTCCTATCTCGTCTCGTCTCGTCCAAATGAGCAGAATCAGCCTGCTGGCCAAGTCCACGGTGTTGGGTTTCTCGAGGAAGCGACGCCTAATTAAACAACTTAACCGGAAGTAGGGAAAAACTAGACTGGGGCAACAAATAAAACTATCAATACATTTATTTTTTTATTTAATGGTCTGTTATGCATGTCCATCCGTTAAGAGCCTGTGAATCATCCATGTCAAGTTGACATGGATGATTCACAGGCAACATAGTTGACAGGCATCTATGTTGACATTGTCAACATAGAAAGAGTGACGAAGAGTGCCTTCAGCCACCAATACACTCGCGCAAATAACTGCGTTTATTGAGTTTAGGAGTGGATTTTGGAAGTTTTTAGTGCCGCCATTGCTATTTCTGGTGTTTACACCATTACGAAAAGGCCCTAATTAAACCGCTAGCTAGTTCAAGCAATGGCCGCTACGGAGCGTTGGTGCGAGACAAACGGCGGGTTCGACGCATTTGATTTCTTTTTATATTGAAAGTTTGCTCTCAGTTCTCATCAGCGGCTGGTGGCGTAGCTGAACAGTGTTGGATCTGCACTTGTGACATCGCGGGTTCGATACCCGCTCATGCATATTCTTTTTTGCCATTCCCCAATTAACAAACATGTTATATTTGTATCAATCCATAACAATTTATCCTGCACATCGCTTATTATCTCCAGTGTTATACAAAAAAGGGGACGTTCAATTTTGAACCTATGTTAACGTGATTTCGACGAACCATTGACGAACTCCGATTTATGATCACCAACAAAACGGAAAAAACTGTAACCCCCCCCCCCCAAGAAACCCCTTTTCCGAGTGCAGACAACCCCAAGTTAGATTATAAAAAAGACCGGGAGCGAGCGAAGCGAGCGGGAGGTGAACGCAGCGCGGAGCGCGCGTATTCGCCGGAAGGGCGTAACAATTCCCCTAAAATGAAATAAATTTCAAAAGAGAAGACAAGAGAAGAAGACAGAAAGAGGGAAAGAAAATAGGGAAATTACTCATTTGATAATTCAAAAAGACCGCGGTCATCGCTTACCGTACGCTAACCTAGCGCGGAAGCACCTCATAGCAGTCATCTTGTGAACTAGCTAGTAGCTAGCATTTCAAACAGGGCATTTTTCGCCAGATCAGCTCGCTAGTTATTTCTTGAGGTTTTCACGCCACAATCGACTATTAATCGCTTGTAACAAAAGTGTGCAATAGCCCCATTAATAATCTAGTTCTTTGGAGGCAATTAGAATAAAAGAAAAGACCCAGTGGGTCGTAACGATCAAAGGGTTAGGTTCGAAAACACGAAGGAGAGAATTTACACCATGGGCTTAGCAGCCGTCCAATGGTACCGTTACATCCGCGGGTGACAGTATTTTTAGATCCCATTATTACAGGTTAAGATGGTTTCATTTTATTAATGAATTTCATCATGAGTAAAAAAAAACTTCACCCTCCAATTTTTCTCCTCCGCATTTTGAGCCCGATTGGGTGGCGGTTTTTTTGTCGCCTTGATGAAATTTGAATGGGTTCATGTCACTCTATCCTGAGGGGTAGGAAGGCGGAGGCCCGGTCTCACTAAAATTTCTCTGTAACAAAAATACACACGATGGTAAGGAAACCGCGACTTTCGTTTTCGTATTTTTCTTTTTTTCCCCCTCCAAGGTGAAAAGGGAGGCAAAGTTAAATATTAATTCAAACGAAAGCTCCCCTTGGGGGGGTAGGAATGAGTGAGCGGGGAGGTATCGTTCGATGAAGTGAAGACAGCCCCCACCCCCTCCCCCCTTCCCACTCTCCTTCTTGCACGTAGACTCTGACAGATGCGGAGGTTTATCGGCGAGAGGAACTTTACACCGGCAAATTTGAAGAAAAAAAGAAAAAAAAATTTTTTTTTTTTTTTTTTTTTTTTTTTTTCATCCCGCTCTTCAAGCTTTGAAACTTTTTCTGGATGATAAGTTATTACAAGTTTTAATACATCATGATTTTCTTCTCCATTTTTTTTTCTCTCCGAAGCAAGTCCAAAAGCAGAATGAGATGATCGCGGTAATCAGCTTTATGTATTTTTAACTTTCTTAGAGTTGCTTCTCGCTTCGAAGCGCCCCCCCCCCTCCCCACAACGTTTCAGATTTCAGCCGGTTACATTAACACGCATCTAATAAAACAGTGATTGAATAGTAATTCAACAGTTGCTTTTTTTCAGCGTGTCTATTACGATGCCGTCTTTGCGTGCTTGCCAGATCATGCTGAAATCTATATGAAATTTTATTTTCAGTCTTAAATTGAGTTAATTATTTGTTTAGATATTAAACAGGGCATTCATAAAATTCTTCAAGGCTGTAATAAAGATGATCTATCAGTTTTTTTTGTTTTTTTTCCGTGTTCTTCAAAAGTTACTTTAAGTTTTACTGTGAGGATTTTGCAAGTTTCTATTGCAGTCGAGTTAATCAATTGATGGTGCTTCCTAGAATTTTGAAGATTATGAAATTGTTGTCTGTTGGAATTCGTAAAGGCTGGAGTCATACATTCCGGCTGACAAGATCCTTTACTTCAGCTGTCCAAAAATTTAAAATTTGAGCACACTTGTTATTCCCAATAGAGCTGTTGCAAACTTTTGATACAGGCTTATCAATAGTCGATTCACGGATGTAAAACCCTGCAAATGGCAAAAAGTTCATTAAAAACTCACGAAATTTACTCCCAATTTCACAAAATGCTTCCAAACGCGAGAAAGTATTGTCGGTGATAGCTGCCTAAATCTTGTTGCAATTGTGTACCTACAGCTTTTTGTGTGGTGTCGCGAGAATATCTTGTGAGTCGTGAGGATGGAGCTTAATGACATTGAAACTCAATTTAAAAGGTGGCTATGAGCGCCATTACGATCTTCCGTTTGAAAGCATTTTATGAGTTTGGGAGTTGATTTCGTGAGTTTTTGCAGGGTTTTACATCCGAATCAACTTTCAATAAGCCTGTGTCATAAGCTCGCATCGGCTCCATTTTGTAAAGATACCACAACACGGAAAGTTGTATGGTGTTTGGTCTATGATTTTAAATGTTCTCTTTTGCAGATTTGTCGTTCTGCGTATAATTAATGACATTTTTAAATTCACCGATGATTTCACCGGTTGAGAACAGATTGAACAGTTCTATTCAGTTTATGACTGTAATGCATGAAAAACTCGCTCCTGTAATCTTTTCGCAACCGGTGGAGTCGTTGATGACTTTCAAAAACTTGCGGATATTTTAATAACTAAACCTTGATTGCACCGATTGAGAAAAGATTACAGATCAGAGTATTTTTGTGCAGTACAGTCATACACTGAAGTCTGAACTGATCTGTGTAATCTTTTTTTCAACCGGTGGAATCAAGACGGTTTTTCTGCACAATCTTGCATACCTGCTTCTTCTGCTCTTCATGAAGTGACGGTCGCCTCGTGTCAGGATCGATAAGCCTCTTTTGCTTCTCCTTAAAAAAAAAAAAAAAAAAAAAAAAAAAAAAAAAAAAATTGATCTCTTCAAGGAAGAAAAAAAAAGAAAAGAAAGTTTCTCGATCCTCATAACAAAATCTGATCACTTTGAAAAGTTCTGACGTCATTCGTGCGAAATCAACCGATAACATTTTTGAGAGTTGCGTAAACCTAAACCTCAAATCTTCTTGTCTGACTTTTCCCTTGCTTTTTCAGACTTGCTAATGGGAAAGTTTTGTCATTGCTTTGCTCATTCATGCTCAAGTCACTTCGTCCTTTACACGCGAGGAAGCGGAAGAGGAAAGGTGAATTCCGTGTTATAAGCGTGTTCTTCACACGTGCCAATTTATCACTACCGAGTCGTAGTGTTATTTTCTGGTAAACCTATTTTGCGACAAACTTATTTACAGAACGATAACTTTAACCGTTTTTGTTGGCTTTCTGTCAACACGTATATTGTCGGCACTGGCGAATCCAGAAATGTGTTCTTCTGTCTCTTTGTCCGTATAAACTAATGCGGTAGAAAAGGACAGATTATTAACAGTCACGTGACTTTCGCCACTTTTTGTGCTTGTCAGTGGCGGAGCGTGCAATTTTGCAACGTTGTATTTCGTCCATTGAAACCCATTTATAGGGTCGAATACAAAGGTGTTCACCAAGCACACAATAGTTCGATATTTTTCATGAGTTTAAATGGACGAACTGTAACGTTGCAAAATTGCACGCCCCGCCACTGGTCCTTGTCTATCTTTGTTCAAACGGGCAAAGAGAGATAAAAGGATGTATTCCTTAATCTGTCTTTGATTGTTTACAGGATGTAACGAAAGTTTAAGTAATTTTATATTTTCAGAACGTGTTCTAGTGGTAAAAATGAGACTTTTCCTAACCGTAAACAATCGAACAATGTGTCCACAAATGCCCCCTTTTCGAGCTAAAATCCCCCCAAAGTTTTAAAAAATGTATGTTTTTTTTTTTTTTTTTTTTTTTTTTTTTTTTTTTTTTTTTTTTTTTTTTTTATTATCGATACGACGCTTTTCAAGCGAGATAATTGCCGCGGTATGTGAAACAGTTAGCAGTTTTACTGTTGTAGGCGGCTGTATGCAACCCTTAACACCACTGCTTTTTTGGGCCGCTCGCCATGTAGTAAAAGCGCTGACTTTTCCACATCCCCCCTCTCCTACTCCTTGGAAGAGTACGTGTCAGCATCACTGCAATTGAATTAATTTGATATAATTAAGTTTCATAACTCCATCATTTTTTGTGACAGGACTTGATGCGATAACATGCTAATTGTGGCTGTTTTATTAATTATTAAATAAAATAAATAAAAATAAACAAAACGCGGCAGGTCTGGTTCAAGGAAAAACCAAAGTGGTTTAGATAAATGGCCAGAAAATTTTTTGGAATGGGGTCAATTTTGGTAATTTGAAGAATGACGAACTCGGATTCCAATGCTCGCTAAAAATTGTACTTGAGTGAGGAAAACAACATTGCACTACGCTTTTTCCACTATTAAATCATTCGATTAATGCACGGAACAATTTATTCGTTGCATAGAACATCTAATTACAGGAATTGAATATCATGCTTTTTCATAATACTCTGATTTGATGTCGGGGGAGGTTGTAAATTCAGAGCTGCCGTTTTGCGTAGAATTAATGGCATTTTCCAATTCACCGATGACTTCACCGGTTAAGAAATAACTCGGTTCTGTTTAGTGTATGACTGTACTGCTCGAAAATATTCTGATTTGTAACCTTTTCCCAATCAGTGGAGACGCCGATATTTAAAATAAAAATATCCGCAGGTTTCTTAAAGTCATCAATGATTCCACCGGTTGAAAATATTACGGAACAGAGTATTTTCGTGCAGTACAGTCATACACTGAACTGAATTATGTGTTATCTTTTCTCAACCGGTGGAATCAACGGTGAGTTGAAGAACGCCAGTAATTCTACGCAAAACGGGGGCACTGCGATTTATTAGAGATCAGAGATGGCAGAATCCGGTTTCAATGGGTCTGTTGCACACTTCGGCTACAGCGTTTTAAAG
Organism: Trialeurodes vaporariorum; assembly: GCA_011764245.1. NCBI lineage: Eukaryota > Metazoa > Arthropoda > Insecta > Hemiptera > Aleyrodidae > Trialeurodes > Trialeurodes vaporariorum. The sequence continues at coordinate 43,405,841 of VMOF01000379.1, forward strand.
TATCAATTCCTATGTAAAAAGCCGAGAAAGTAACAATGGCAGCATCAGAAAACACTAAAATTCAGTATTAAACTCGCAAATTACGGAAAACACTTGACACTATTCACCCCTGTATCTTTCCACCACGTGCACGATATTTCGCGAAATTAGCGCGGCATATTCAAATAATCACGGCCGACTGTCATCACAGCTGACTTCATAAACAAATAAACTGTAAACACTGACGGCGTCTGTTCGAATTCTTACGTTTCAATATCCTCAATCCCCCCAAAAGGTTGTGAAAGGTACGGAAACCGATATTTGTGTCGAAAACTTATCAAAATGAAACAATAACACACAGGAGTTCCAAGCATGATGATCGAAGTTGGAATAATCCTCGGAACTCCCGTGTGTTATTGTTTCATTTTGATAAGTTTCCGACACAAATATAGGTTTCCGTACCAATCACAACCTTTTGTGAGGAATTGAGGATATTGAAACGTAAGAATTCGAACAGACACCGTCAGTGTTTACTGTTTATTCGTTTATGAAGTCAGCTGTGATGACAGTCGGCCGTGATTATTTGTATGTGCCGCGCTAATTTCGCGAAATATCGTGCACGTGGTGGAAAGATACAGGGGTGAATAGTGTCAAGTGTTTTCCGTAATTTGCGAGTTTAATACTGAATTTTAGTGTTTTCTGATGCTGCCATTGTTACTTTCTCGGCTTTTTACATAGGAATTGATACTTTAACCCTTTAAAGACCAGGTTAGTTCAAGAGAACACCACTCCTCCGTTTCTACAGGGAAGGTAGTTGACTGTTCGTACTTGACGGAGTTGGAATTGCCTATACAATGAATTGAAGGCGCCCGACGAGACCTCATCTGTTGTATTGTTTTCATCTATATTCGCGTTTATCCAAAATGAAGACTGAAACAATGTGAAATAAACTAGAGGAGAAAAACAAGTATACTCCGGCTTGGCCCATAAGGGGTTAAAACGCTGTAGCCGAAGTGTGCAACAGACTCATTATCGCACTAAAATTTAATTTCGGTGATTCGGAGCGGGATTGTGGAAAAGTGTTTGCGTCAAGCATTAATTTAGGGGTTTTTTCCTTTTTTTTTTTTTTTTTTTCAAGTCTTCTTTTGAATTACATACGGGCAACAGTGCAGACTAAGCACTGGGCTCTAAGCTCAGTGCACGTCAGTAATGATGTAACTCACAATCAGTGTTTGAATCAGCGCAAGTCACAAATGAAATGCAAAAATCGTCAAGACTAATACACGTAGCCAATGTGCCGTGTTATTGCATTAGCTGACACGCGAAGCACAGCTCAACGGAGGATTGTCTACTTGCTTTTGCTATGAGTAAGTGTGCACCGCGAGAAGGAATAAATAACGCTATCACGAAAAGGGGTTTGTTCAGTCAATCTTTCATTCGCTAGTTGACTGCGCTACCCCCCCCCCCCACCCCCACCCCTCCACGCTTGGGATCGTTCCGCTTAGCTTGTTGCATTGCTCCACCCTTTAGCAAGTAAGCAATCTGTCGACTCAAACTTCGCATGCCTACGGACGAAAAGATAGAAGATAAATATTCCTCCTCCGCGGTACCTGTTGTTGCCTACATCAACAATTGAAGGCACTCTACGAATAATTCTTTTTTAATGTCTATGCTCTACATTTGAGGATCCAGCAATCTGGCAACAGTGCATTCTTCCCGTTTGATTGGATGAGAAATTATCGCTTAGTCACAAGGCTATAGCCCCTTCAAGGACCGCTTGTTATTCGTACATTCTAATGGAAATAATACCTAGTCAATGGCGGACCCAGAAAATTTTTCTTGGGGGGGCGGCACGCCTGTGAAATTTTGAAATTTGCAGCGTTGGTGGAATCAATTTCGGGCTATTTTCTATAGCAAAAAGGCAAAAGTTGAGGCTTCGGGGGGGGGGGGGGGGGCGGACACGTGCCCCCCCCTCCCCTCCCCCCGGTGGATCCGCCACTGTACCTAGTTGCCAGATTGCTGGATCCGCCTATGACGCACTTTTCAAAATACTTTCATTTTCAATTTCATGAATTGAAACCATGTAAAACTGATGATTTAAAACAAATATGGACAGGCTCATGTGGTTGGTATTTTAAGGGCTATCTTCCTAAGTACCGACGCACAGTGTTGCCTATGGGGGGAAAAGCGGCGGAAAATGTCTAACTTTCAAAGTTGAATCGATTTTTGTTATCTCAGCTGTTATTTCCGGGTTTTTGAAAAAAATGGCTGGATGTATTTCCGGAATTGGCCGTCCCTGTGCATTGCTTAACCGTATCGACTTTAATGCTTAATTTCTCCCGAAATTCTTCTAGAATACCTTTTTTTTCAGCCTGTTTCAAAGGTTGAAATTTTGCAGTCGCACTCCATTTTTCGAAGCTTAAATTGTAGCTCATGTGTAGAACATACTCCATGCAGCGAAGACGAGCGTGTAAAGGAGACATCCCTCCTCATTTACAGGTGTGATGCAAGGTAAATTGTTCATTTGGCTGGGTTTTGCCTGGCATACTGTACAGTTGCTTGCCGATGCGATCTCAGTCACTACTTGGGCAACTTTTCCATCAATCATAGTAAAATGAAGTTAATGCGTTACACGTAACTCACGCGAACCATGATAGATAGTTGATTTTGTCAAGCTTTTTATTTCTTTGCTTAACGCATTCCTTTTCCCCTAGGATCAGTTCAGGAGTCACGGAGTGAAATTGGAACTGCAATGCTCTGCAGTAGCGGGTTGAAGAGGGGCAAGGATTTGTCCACAATTATTTGCTATGATCATTTTCGGGAGTCAATAGCAGGGGCACGATAGAGGTCACAAATAAATGTGAATCGGACACGTCTTTATTAGCCTCAGATACTTTTTGCATAAATTCACTTTGGCCGGTAGCTCCATCACAGCCCCGTTTTGAATGCAAAACTGAACTATTGCCTGGAAAAGTAATAAAATCTTGTTCCGATTTGGTTCTCATAAGTCGCTCAACAGTATGACTTGTACGTTCTTTGTTTAGCATGCCTTTTTTGCGTCTAAAATTTTCTTGTAACCAGGGAAAATTTTGTGACCCGCACTTTTTGTTGCTTTTCTTATAAGTTCATATTGATGCGCTGAAAGTTTAGCTCGATGAGTCATCAAGGCAAGCTAAAAATCAAAATCTAAAACACTTTCTCTACCTTTCTTGTCTTTTGTTTTGTGGCAGCTGCGTCGATTAGATCCTGTGAAAAAGATGCTCGAACATTCTGCACTTTTTCTCTTTTTGTGCGTGGCTTGCTTTCTGCAAAGGATAACGCAGGTCTGCCTTTGGAGGTGGACGAAGGAACATTAACTTTATTACTCACTTTATTCACTTTTTTTTTTTTTTTTTTTTTTTTTTTTTTTTTTTTTTTTTTTTTTTTTTTTACAAAATCGACCTTAAACTCGCCTTTCAGCCACTCACTACACTGATAAAAAAAAAAACAAAACAAAACAAACAAAAAAAAACAAACAAAAAAACAACAAAAAAACAAAAAAAAAACGATTTAGTATTTCTAGCAATTTGATACCTGGATTTCAGATGCGGCAATTAGTTAGAAATGACACTAATGTTTGATGTTTGATGGTGCTCGTTGCGAGCATTTCTTTCGGCAGCATAGGCTTCACATGCCATTGTTCGGCAACGTTGCAGTTCGTCCATTTGAACCCATTAAAAATATCGAACTATTGGGTTTTAGATAAACATCTTCGCATTCGACCATTGCATGGGTTCAAATGTACTTAATGCAAATGCTGCTAAATTACAAGCTACGTTACTGACTCTGACGTCATTTTTTTGAACTTGTCTTGAAGACGAAATGTCAGCGCTCGAAATCTCTCTCTCTTCGTCGAGTTTTTTCTTTCTCTCTATCTGTTCGTAGCATAGACCACGGTTAAATTACACGAGTCGAAATGATGGATGAGCATAGAGGGATGAGAAAGAGAGAGAGAGCTTTGAAAAAGAAAATGGTCCGAATGTGAAGATGAACGTTTGTATTGGGTTGATAAGAAGGGTGTTTTACTAGCAGAAAGGACGTGACACAGTTACTATCAGCGCAACAAGGCTTTCTTTATCACTCTATTTTCTCCATTAAAGCACGTGCGTTGGACAAGGATAGACAGTTTGATGAAACCCCATCTTCCTACCCTTGTCTAACATGAACATTCAAATGAAAAGTGAGAGAGATGGAAAATATCCTGTGTGCACCACTGCGGTAAGAGTTATGGCGAGGAGGGCGGCAAAGATTGCATAGCAACAAGTTCGGAGAAGAATGTCTGCCTGTTATAGCTATATCACACCACATTTCAGTTTTGTCTCGTCGTGAATCATTTGCGGTTCAGTGCAGGGCGGGTACAGAACTTTCTCTCTCTCTCTCTCTCTCTCTCTCTCTCTCTCTCTCTCTCTTTTTTTCTCCTCGTCTCTCCCTCCTCTTCCCTCCTCCTCTCTCTCCTCCTCTCGCACTCTCTCTCTCCTCTCTCATCTCTCCTCTCCCTCTCTCACTCTCTCGCTCCTCTCAACCTCTCCCTCTACCTCCTCCGTCCTTTCTCCTCTTCTCTCTCTCTCTCTCTCATCACTCTCTCTCTCTCTCTTCTCTCTCCTCTCCTCTCTCTCTCCTCTCCCCCTCTCTCCTCCCCTCTCTCTCTCTCTCTCTCTCTCTCTCTTTCTCTCTCTCTCTTCCCGTTTGAACGCATGTGTTAGAAAAAGATAGCAAAGGGAGCCACCACGTAACTTTATAGTCCCTATCCCTGTCCTTTTTTAACGCACGTATTCAAATGCGAGGAGAGACGGACAAACTCCTGTAGCTGGCCATGGTTTAGTGGATTCAATGCAAGCCTTGAATCACTCACAAAGCGGACTCAATTTTTTCCCAACAATCACAATCTTTAATTTTTTCCAATTTGATTCACATGCATTTCGTGCACATGTATATTTTATTCTTGGTTTTACATCGGTTTGTTTGAGAAAAATACCACAAGCGAACGTTAAGCACAGCCACAAATGGACGTCCTGAACTCTATTGGGATATCAGGAGTACCTGATTTAAATCTTGGACGTAATTATTCAATAATCATTACGTTTTTCCAATTTTTCCCAATTTTATTTACACGCATTGCGTGCCTTTACATATTTTATACTCGCTTTTACATCGGTTTGTTTGAGAGAGAAAAAAAAACCAATCAATTGTTAAAAGCATCTACTGACTATCATTATTATAAGGAATCTTACTTTTTCCATTTCGGGGATCACCTTATCTTTCTCTCTCTATCAGTATTTCATAACTTTTCTTTCCCTCTCACCAATGTTTGAGTTCGGAACCAATGTCTCATAGAACGCAAAGAAATTTGAATACAGGTCCTATAGGAGCGTATGAGAATAGTCCAGATGTTTCCGCTACCACGAAGAATTCTTTTCTCCGTTCCGTGATATTACTCGAGTAAATAACGTAATATTCCGCAGAATCAATAAATAACAAAAAAAATATCAAATCATAGAGGACCTGTCGTAAAAGCCTTGATTTTTTTGAGCAGGCACGTTTTTATCGCATCTATACGCGACGCCCAGTCTTTTCAAATACATTTTTTCATTAGCTTACTTTTTATCTTTCGTAAAAGCTTTTTCTTTAAATTTATTCTCCTTTTCATCTTGCTTAATAGACGTCGCATTACGAATCTCGTCAGCTGCCCAAGAGTAAAAGATAAAAGCGCAATACTTTTGTCATCAAAAGCAGTGTTTGCTTTTTTTATTTTGTTTTGGCATGATCGTTGTTCGGCATTTGTCACGAAAGATTCTTCCCTAAATCTACACTCGTAAAATCATTATTTATTTTGTCACGGAACTTTTACAAGCAAAATATTCACAGCTTATACCTATAGTTTTATTTTAAAATGGCACACGTTTTGCTATCATGTTGAAATTGCAAAAGAAGATTTTAACGCTTTAACGACATTGGTGTCCGTCCCCAATGAATACAAAACAAGGGTCCCTAGACATAAACATGGGCTTTTTTCTTATAATTGGACCTTAAATCGCGTAGACTATGGCTGAACCGATGTTAATTGACCTGCCGAGTTCGAATTTGGCCTTAGTTTTGATCGAAATATTCTAAATTTTCCACAATTTAAACTTTATCACGAACATTTTTTAAAAGTAGAATATGTGTAAAATCGGGACGAGTTAAGTAGAAAATGATATCATTTTTGAAATCAGCGTCCCAAATACTATTGGTTAGCACACTATTAATGTATTTAACACGAAAATTCATTGAAATACGTTGAAATTTAGTTTAAAAAAACACTGATGTTTGGTGCTTTCGCGGACAGTTATGTCGTTAAAGAGGCCTACTTGCAAAAGAATGGGGCTGTTGCACACTTTTGCTTAAGCGATTTTAATCAAAGATTCTGGTGTAAAAAAAAAACTCCAAGAATAACGATGGCAGCGCTAAAAACTTACGACATCCATTCGGAAACTCAATAAACGCTTTTATTTGCGCGAGCGTAATGGTGGCCTGGGGCAGTAATAATGGAAGATTCCCATTGAACAATACTGTAACTCCATCAAGAAGTGACCAATAAGATATGACTTTCATTTGACACCGGTGTCACTCTACAGGGTGTCAATTTAAAAAGGAGCCAGGCTTAATATCTCAAAAACGGCTCCGAATTTCGAAAAACGCTGAAACACGTGTTCAATTATTTCGAGGGGGACATCTTTTGAGGGGGTCCCCAATTTCGAGGGCCCCCCCTGGGGGGCCCCAGGGGGGTCAAGTCCCATATTTCAAATAGGGACCCCCATTTTTTATTTGATAATCGGAAAGAGGGTAAAATTCTAAGACTTTTGGCGCAAACCGGAAGTCAATATCGTTTTTCGTGTTCGATATATCGAAGGTCAAAGTTCGATATGGACCCATCTTCAGAAATTTGTAACTTTCCTTTAAATAGTCCAAATTTCAGAAACTTTGGGTCTAAAATGCTCTACAGAGCAAGCACTTTTCAGAAAAAAATTCAATCTTAACAGAAATTTAGTCAAAATTTGGTTTTAAAGCTCCCAAACATTTTCAACGTTTTTGGCCCCCACATAGGGCTACCAGAAAAATTCCGAGAGACGACCCCTATCGAGTGATACATCAATCAAAAAGGCGTAACAAACTGAGCATTTTGGCGCAAACCGGAGGTCCATATCGTTTTTCATATTCGAGATATCGAATGTCAAATGTCGATTTACAGAATGCGATATCTCGAATATGAAAAACGATATGGACCTCCGGTTTGCGCCAAAATGCTCAGTTTGTTACGCCTTTTTGATTGATGTATCACTCGATAGGGGTCGTCTCTCGGAATTTTTCTGGTAGCCCTATGTGGGGGCCAAAAACGTTGAAAATGTTTGGGAGCTTTAAAACCAAATGTTGACTAAATTTCTGTTAAGATTGAATTTTTTTCTGAAAAGTGCTTGCTCTGTAGAGCATTTTAGACCCAAAGTTTTTGAAATTTGGACTATTTAAAGGAAAGTTACGAATTTCTGAAGATGGGTCCATATCGAACTTTGACCTTCGATATATCGAACACGAAAAACGATATTGACTTCCGGTTTGCGCCAAAAGTCTTAGAATTTTACCCTCTTTCCGATTATCAAATAAAAAATGGGGGTCCCTATTTGAAATATGGGACTTGACCCCCCTGGGGCCCCCCAGGGGGGCCCCTCGAAATTGGGGACCCCCTCAAAAGATGTCCCCCTCGAAATAATTGAACACGTGTTTCAGCGTTTTTCGAAATTCGGAGCCGTTTTTGAGATATTAAGCCTGGCTCCTTTTTAAATTGAGACCCTGTATAGTGACTTCACGGTACCGTTCATCCGATGTTGGTCACTACTCTGATGACGAATGACTCAGTGAAGCATCCCTGTCAGCAGGGCTGCCGTTTTGCGTATAATCAATGCTATTTTTCTATTCACCGATGATTCCACCGGTTGAGAAAAGATTACACAGTTTAGTTCAGTGTATGACTGTAATGCAGGAAAATACTCTGATCTGTAATCTTTCCTTAATCGGTGGAAACTCCGTTGATTAATTGAAATATTCGCAAGTTTTTTAAAGTCATCGACGACTCCGCCGGTTGAGAAAAGATTACAGATGCGAGTATTTTAGTTTATTACATTCATGCACTGAACTGAACTGTGTAATCCTTTCTTAACCGGTAGAATCATCGGTGAATTGAAAAATAGCATTGATTATACGCAAAACGGGAGCCCTGCCTGTCAGCAAAAAGAGAGTGACGAGATTATCAGTAGGGGGAAAATGTGCGTTTGAGCGCGCAGCGCTGGAATTAGCATGTGGATTTGAGCGCAGCGTTGGATTTGCGTGTGTATGATGGGTGTATGCTTAGGCTATAGGATGCTTGGATTGATAAGATGAGATTCTTGGTTTTATCTATCGATCGATTTATCGATT